>CM035425.1:1750000-2285000 GCA_020310875.1 Ceratopteris richardii | reverse complement strand
TATGTGCCCACACAAGATAACATTGTATACCTTTTCACTAAGGCTCTACCTAGGAAGAAGTTTCAAGCCTTCCACAAAGCTTTGGGCTTACTTCCTTTTGTGGATTGATCTCTTGTTGGAAATTTAGTAGGCCCATAACAATTCTCACAGGTTCCATAAGTCCAGGATCTTCAACATAGATTCCATAGGTTCAAGATTCCATAGGTTCAGGATCTACAACACATATTCTAGCAATCTTCCAATATTGACAAAACATGAACATACAACATTTAATTATACAAACGATGAGACAAAGATAGAGAAAGATTAGACAACATGTGTAAAGTGTTACGTAAGCCACTGCTTACTCACACTATCATATATACAAATGTCAATTAACAATGTGGGAGTCAAAATCTCAACCACTCTATGTGAATAGAAATAGATGGATGAGTGAATATACAAATGTTACACGAATATTCAGATGTATGGACAGAAATCTGAATATATATGAGACATGTGACCTAATAGGTTGTAGAAGAGTGAATATGAGTGACAGAAAGAGGAAGGATAAGTCTAAAATTCATAATCAGCAAACCCTCATCTGAACTTAGGCTATGGAAGACCCTAAGTTAGATACATGTGTGAAAAATCACATACTTACAAAAGTAGCAAAGAATGCTAACAAGTTTGCTACCAGAAATCCTCAAACTCATATGAACATATCTTCTCTAACACCTCATCCAAATATGCATGAAGCATACATGTATGGATTCTCCTTTAGATATGCTGAATAGGACTCCTCCTAATATGGATGCCACTACCTCCATAAGCTCCAAGTAGTACCTGCCTGCATGAAGAGAATATGTACCTGAATTCTTAACATAAGATGCAAATCTTATGTTAACCACCATCCAATATCTTTGAAGTAAACCGAAATCTTCATGTAGAAGACAACATTCAAATACATCATGTGGATGGCTATCCACACCACCAAGCTGCTCATGGGTAAGTCCTCTCCATAAGCAAGAGTGTGAGCACACTCTTCTCTAAGAAGTACTCCATAGCTGCTCCTCAACATGCTCCTAGAGTGCACCATGGCTGCCCCATGTGTGCTAGAGCACCACCTCTATTGAGGGACCAAGAACTGGCATTGCCAATTGGTGTGTGATGTCTAAAAGTGATCATAAGACCTGTTTATATAGGCTTCGAAGTTCCATGCGAAAAGTTGCTTTTCTTATATCGAAAAGTTGAATCGCTTTATTTTGAGTGAGTTTGCTTTATTTTTAAAGTTGCTTTTAGCTAACTTTAAAAATAGCTTCTTAACCTGCTTTTTCACACTTTTGACTAGTTGATGAATGATCTGATAACATTTTTATGATCCTCATGCCAAGAGCTATCATATGAGGTCAAAACCCTAAATCAATAGAAAAATAGGATTAGGTTTTTCTCCCAAATTTGACCTCTGATGACTGCGTGTCATATACCATTGGAAAGCTCTCTTCAATCTCTACAAGGTAGGCTCATAAAAAATTTTACCCATTTTTGTGCCGAAAGTGACTAAGTATCAAAATTAGGGTTTTTTCCCTAAATGGATTTTGGAGTGATGTGACATTGTTTTCCAACAATCCCCCTTGCAATGTCATATTGGTACAAACTAAACTGGATATGTAACTTCATTCATATCTAAACTATCATAAACTTCAAACTTGTACTCCCAAATTGACCTTCAGACTTTTTCTTCAAAACTGCTCTTCTAAGATATGACCTGCAAATGATAATTTGATTGTAGAATCTAATACCTATGATCTGATGTTGATCTGGTTCCTTCATCTTCTCCAAACCAGTGTTGAATTTGAAGTAGTCTTCTCTTCATCAAGTCTTGGTCTTCAAACAATACTTTTGTAAAGTATTTTCATACTCTTCCAAAAGTATTTGACACAGCTCATCAACTTCATACTTCCACATTGATGAATAAACATGTGAATGAATTATATATATATACCTTCATAAGTTCAGAGTTATCTAAACTTACGAACTCAAGATAGAGAACACAAATACATACACATTGGAAAAAATAACAAACAAAAGCAAGAGACTTAAGACCAATATAAGACATGAAAGTTACAACCAAGAAAGAAAAAACCAAGAAAGAAAAAACCAAGAAAGAAAACCAATACAAAAAGAGATGCACACACACTCACATGAACACGAACACATACACATACACACACACACAAAACAAAAAATAATAAATAAATAATAAAAATAAAATAAAAATTAAAAATTTAAAAAAATAATAAATAATTAAATAATAAAAAATAATAATAAATTAAAAAAGAAACAAATTAAAATAAAAAATATAAAATATATAAAAATAGAATTTAAATTAAAAGAAAATAAATAAAAAATAATAATTCCATAAATAAATAAATAAATAATGATTATATATATATAAATATATGTATATAAGCAAATTAAACAAAAACAAAACGAAATAAAATGTGCATCGTCAACTTCTATGTCTGTCCTAAACAAGAAGTATCAGAATTAAACTTTATCATGCATAGCTTGGACAAATAGCTATGACATCTCTACTCACGTCATCAGTGCCCTAGAGTAGGTGCAGACTTTAATAAAGAGTCTTTCTAAATCAAGATCTCTAACAAAGTCAACGAACTGAGTTTCTATCACTTCCGGAAGTGAAGGGCAAACTCAGCCATGATAAAGTCTTGCACAAAGAACAAACAAATAATAAGAAGAAAGGAATTAGAATTATAAAAATTAAAATTAAAATTAATAAATATATAGATAAATAAATAAATAAATATATGAATAATAAATAAATAAAAAATATAAAATAATTTTAAAAAAATATATATATTAAAAATAATAATAATGAATATAAAGAAATAGCTAAAATAATAATAATAATAATAATAATAATAATAAACATAAAAGAACAAAAGACTAGAAAGAAGCTATAAATAGAGAGTGAAAAAGAAGGAGGGGGGGGGGGGGAAGGAACCACAAAATACCTTATCATTAATCCAAATAGTGTTCCCCTTTTCTATTGAATTTACTAATGATTAATTTGAACACATGAAAAGAAGAAGAACCATAAATGAACTTGTTACGAAGTAAGAAAGTCCTTACCTTCTTTGAAACTTTCTTGAATAAATACCCTTTTTGGACAAGCAAAGAAATTAGTTGACAACATTGAATTACAAATGAAGACAAGCTTGAACGTAGACGAGAAAATCTAAACAATTGAGAGCAAACAATGCCGTACTTTGCTAAATGAGAAATATGAATCAATATGAGGCATACGTATCATGTTAATGCTAGCAAATTCCGGTTCTAATCTTTTATCATAAATGTCTACTTCCAAACCAAAAGGAGACTGAAATATTTTTAGATCTAGAAAAGCACAAGAATCACCATGTGAAGTACAATTCAGCTCACAAAAATTTTTGGGATAAATACCACCACCAAAAGCATCATTGTCTAAATACATAAAATCTTGAAAAGAACTAAAATCAGGAACGAACAGATCATCTACAAAGCGTCTAATATTAGAAAGTTTGTGTATAATGATAGGACAGGTATTAGCTAAAACAAGCCTTTCCATAAATTCAAATTCATAAGTAAAAAGATAAAAATTCGCAAGAAAGACAGCACAGTTTGTACCCATAGGAATTCCAATACATTGTTTGAATAAAGTATCACCAACTGAAATATACAAGTTTTCTAAAAGAAACTCTAACCAAAGAAGAATGTCGGTTTCATCTACTATTCTAGTGTAACGTTTCTTTTTACTATCTATATCTACAGACTTGGATTTCAACCATAAATAATCAAAATGTAATGCAGATTTTTCTACCAAAAGAGCCTTACATCTATCTTTGGTGAATTTAAAAGAGAAAACTTTCTTAACTAAAGAAGAAATTCTATGTTTTAAATCATTCAAATCTAACTTTGTATACAAAGTGGTGAAGTCAAAAGTTTGAAGCCCCAAAGGAACAGAATTTTCTTCTATAGTTCTTGAAGAGTTGAGAGACTTTATTAAAGGAACAACACCTAGAGAATTATCTAATATCCAACTAGAGGAAGTTGGCACATCTGCATCTTTGAATTGTCTAATTCTCAAATCTCTACTCATCTAGATTAAGTGTGTATGTCAAATGTTAGAAGATGCTCTTAAATCATATGTTCTAAACTTGCAAGCCTGGGAACCCGAGAATCTGAGAGCCTAAATGCTCTGATACCAAATGCTAGAAATTTAGTAGGCCCATAACAAATCTCATACGTTCCATAAGTCCACGATCTTCAACATAGATTCGATAGGTTCAAGTTTTCGTAGGTTCAAGATCTACAACACATATTCTAGCAATCTTCCTATATTGACAAAACATGAACATACCACATTTTGATCATACAAATGATGAGACAAAGATAGAGAAAGATTAGACATGTGTAAAGTGTTATGTAAGCCACTGCTTACTCACACTATCATATATACAAATGTCAATTTACAATGTGGGAGTCAAAATCTCAACCACTCTATGTGAACAGAATAGATGGATGAGTGAATATACAAATGTTACAAGAATATTCAGATGTATGGAAAGAAATCTGAATATATATGAGGTGTTTGACCTAATAGGTTGCAGAAGAGTGAATATGAGTGACAAAAAGAGGAAGGATCAGTCTAAAACTGATAATCAGCAAACCCTCATCCGAACTTAGGCAATCGAAGACCCTAAGTTACATAAGTATGTGAAAAATCACATACTTACACAAGTAGCAAAGAATGCTAACAAGCTTGCTACCAAAAATCCTCAAACTCATATGTTGCAGAGCAAGGAAGCACAAGAGAAGAGCCCCAAAATTTTCAAATTAATGGGCATGATTTTTCTTCTTCAAAGCATTCAGAGAATTCCCTCAACCCATGTAAATGCACTAGAGGAGTCCTCTAGTGGCATAATCCCATCTTGTTGTAAAATATCCCATGTAAATTAGTAGGAAATTCACTTTTTAGTAATAAAGTGCCGGTCTCTTGTGTGAAAGGACCAAATTTAGGGCACATGTATATAAGTCACTTTGTGACTCTTTGTAAGTACTTTTTTGCTATTGTGAACAAGGAGAGCTATTAAATCTCGAATTTGCCTCTTTCTTGCAGATTTCCATCTTCTCTTTGATCTTGTGTGTGTGTAATGCTTGGAATGTGTGTGTAGGACTATCATCTACCCCTTCCCACTATTTTTGAGCTACTGTAGTGTGTGTGTGAGCTTGTAGGAGTTATGGTGTGAGTGTGGGTACTTCCCGCCATTCACTATTTTGATCATAACTTGAAGCAGCATTGACAGAATCAAGTGAAACCACTTCCAGTAGATGCGTCTCATCGAGAGCTTCGAAAGGAGTACCCTAATGACTATATTTGGAGCCTCGAGCTGGGAGAAATCCTTAATTTACTAAACATTGCTGTAAGAGGCATCGCGGCAGACACTTTCAGTCTTTCAGTGAGTTTGAGAGGTGGATTAGTCTTTTCTCATGCATATCAGCAGAACCACTTCATTTTCCATCATGTGTGCACATGTCTTCATACACTTGGTTAGGTCATTTGATCGGATTGACATATAAGCGTGTGTCAATTTCCCACTATATGCACTCGTGCTGCAAATGAGGTTTAGTCTCTTTGGCACAAGTCCTTGAGTCTTCTTGACTTAAGTACACACGTTTTTGGCACCGTTGCCGGGGAACACTCAGCCAAGGTGCCTTCGTGATGGTTATAGATCGAGTGTGATGAAATCATACTTGTAGAAGTGAATTCGTTCCGTGGCAAGTAGTCAACAATTTCAGCACTCGTTACTTCACATCTTGGAGGTGTGTGTAATGAGTTTTTTAGGTTTAGAGTTAGTAGGAAGGGAGAGAAGGAGGAGTTAGGGTTAGGTCAGGAGGAGAGGAGAGGAGAAGAGGAGTGAGGTAGGAGTAGGCCAAGATCACCAAAAAAGCCCAAAAAAAATGCCAAAATTAGTGTAGTTCAGTTTTTGCCACCAAAAAGTATAAAATGCCTCAAATCTTTCCTGATGAGACCTTTGAACCGCATGGATGGATGGAAATCCTAGCAACCTTAGATGTGTGTGTGAATGAGGAAGTCTTGACAATGAATGAGTGCGTAGATGAGGAAGGCTATGATGTAAATCTTTACATGGTTGTCCTTCAAGAAGTAGAAGAAGGGGAAGTCTTGGAAAAAGAATGGAAAGAAGAGTATGAGAGTATAGAAACGGAACCAGAATTCGATTATGAAGAAAGCTACTTGGACACCATTCGAACCAGAGAGAAATAGGAACCGACAAAGATCTTGGCAATAGAAGCCGCCTCCAAAGTACTAGAACAAGAAGCAGAAATGAGTAAAACCGAGCCAGACCGAGATCCGTTTGAAGTTCCTGAACATTTTAAAAGATACGAAGTAGAGGAGTGAAAGATAGCTATTCAAATGCTTAAACGAGAGGCTCGGGATGGAGAAGCATACGACAACAAAGAACAAACAAAAAAGATCATAGTAATAGTGGAAGAGGGAGAAGAAAGAAGTACCTACATAGGCAAAGATGTGTCGGTGGAAGAGGAGGAAGAGTTAATACAACTGATCCGAGAATATCGAGACGTGTTCACATGGACGTATAAGGATCTCAAAGGCGTGGAACCCTCGATTTGTTCTCATAGGATACCAATGACGGCAGATGCAAAACCATCAAAACAACGGCCATATACATACAATGAGATATATGCTGCTAAAATTAAGGAAGAAATAGACAAACTACTAGCGGCAGGCTTCATATATGAGATAGAACACACCGAGTGGGTATCACCACTAGTAGTTGTGCCTAAGAAGAACGGAAAATTGAGAGTGTGCATAAATTTGAAAAAGGTCAATGCAGCCACCATACGTGATAGCTACCCATTACCCATTACAGACCATCTATTGGAAAGAGTAGCAGGAAAAGAAGTATATAGCTTCTTAGACGGATTCTCAGGATACAATCAAGTAGCTATTGCTACTGAGGATCAACATAAGGCCGCATTCGCGACCGAATGGGGATTCTATGCTTTTAGAGTGATGCCTTTTGGACTCACTAATGCACCAGCTGCTTTCCAACGATTGATGTGTCATGTTTTCAAGGAATTTCTAAAAAAAGCATGGAAGTATATGTAGATGACCTATGTACATACTCCAATCAAAGACACGATCATATTCCTGAATTGAGGAAGATATTTAATAAATGTAGACAGTATAGAGTCTGTTTAAACCCAGAGAAGTGTGTCTTCATGGTGAGACAAGGGAAAATCCTTGGACACATAGTCTCTAGGAATGGAATATCCACGGATGAGGATAAGATTAAGGTCATCTTAGAGCTCCCTAGACCTAAGAATGCGAAGGAGGTGCAAGCATTTATGGGACATTGTGGATATTACCGTCACTTTATCCACATGTATGCCATAATCGCCAAACCTCTGTATGGTCTCTTAACTCAATTCACTTGGATGGAAGAGTGCGAAAAGGCATTCAATGCGTTGAAAAAGAGGCTTAGCACATCCCCAATTCTGAAAACGCCAAATTGGAACAAGCCTTTTCATATTCATGTTGATGCGTCTAATTATGCAATAGGATGTATATTAGCCTAGCCAGCCGATGAAGGAAAATTAGATCATCCAATTGCCTATGCGAGCAGACAACTAAATCAAGCTAAAAGGAATTATACCACTACCGAGCGAGAAAGATTAGGAATGGTCTATGCAGTGAAGAAATTTAGACACTATCTTTTAGCCAACAAGTTCAAGTTTTTCATAGACCATCAGGCTTTACTGTACTTAGTCAATAAGCCTTGCAACACGGGAAGATTGGTAAGATGGTTCCTACTATTAGTGGAGTTCGACTTTGAGGTGATAGTAAAGAAGGGAAACACCCATGTGAGAGCTGATCATCTTTCAAGGTTAACACATGGAGAACCACCTAATGGAGTAACCAATGATCTGACACACACTTATTTGTTCAATCTGGAAGTTTGTCCAAAGTGGGCAGAGAAACCTATACTTACTCATGGTCCACAACACTCTATTAATAAGGAAAGTAAAAAGGAAATTTTACAATCAAGGAACTTGCATATCATTGCGGGAAGCGTGTACTATAAGGAACCCAACGGGGTATTGCTAAGATGTGTCGAGGAAGACGAACAAACGAAGCTAATCGAACAAGCACAGGTGAAAAAATGGAGAACACACCAAGGAACTCATGGAACCATCAGGGAATTAAAAAGATTAGGAGTATACTAGCCTGAGATGCCTAAGAATGTCCATGACTATGTAAGTAATTGTGCAGAATGCCAAGAGACAATCCCAGAGGATCATACGTCCATACCTTTCTCAACGATAACACCCAATTGGAGCAAAACATTAGTGAAATTCCTAAAGACAAGAGAACATGCGGAAGGAGTTAGCGTGGCTAGAAAACGATCCCTAGAGGAGATGAGCAAGGATTATGTTCTCATAGGAAGAAACTTGTTTAGAAGAGGAAAAGACAACCAATTACGATTATGTATTCATGAAGGAGAGTATTTACCCATATTAGAGATGGCGCATACAGGTGCAGTAGGAGGTCATTTTTCCATCGAAAGAACTGTAAAAATGATCCTTTTCGCAGGTTTGTGGTGGCCAACTTTACATATGGATGCTCAAACATATGTACGAAGTTGTGAGACATGCCAGAGAGCTAAATACCCAATTCAGAGAGATGACATGCCATTGCGACCTATGGTTTGTGCGAGAGCATTCTCTAAATGGGGTATTGACTTCATAGGACCCATTAATCCACCGGCCAAAGGATCACATGCTTAGTACATCATAGTAGCCACTGATTACTTGACAAAATGGGTAGAAGCAAAGTTCACAAGAAAGAATGATGCTCAAACCACTGCTAAGTTCCTCTTTGAACATATATTCACTCGATTCGGATTACCAATTGAGATTGTAAGTGATCGAGGAACACACTTCATTAATGAAGTAATACAGTCTCTGATGAATGAGTTTTTAGTGATCCATAAAAAATCAGCCCCATACCATCCCCAAGCCAATGATCAAGCTGAAAGTTCCAATAAGGTATTATGCAGAGTACTGACAAAGATTGTCAATAATGGGAGGTCGGACAAACAATTGCACCATGCAATTTTGGCCTTCCGAGTTGCATACAAGACCGCTATTGGAACTACCCCATTCAATTTAGTGTACGGGCAGAATGCAATTTTGCCAATTGATTTTTTAATCCCAACATTGAGAGTAGCCCAACAGTATGAATGGAACGGACATGAGTTATCCCAACAATTAGACCAAATCGAGAAGTTACATGAAACTAGGTTACAAGCGGTGACAAGAATCTATGTAGCCAAGAGAAGACAAAAGGCATATTATGATGCACATATAAAAGACAAGGGACTTAAAGAAGGAGACTTAGTCTTGGTGTACACCTTAAAGCAACATGCCAAGAAGTTACAAAAATGCGGATATGGACCTCTGATAATCAATAGGATCTCTACTAGTGGAGCAGTTAATTTAGCCACCTTAGATGGAGACATTCTTCCTAACTACATGAGTGGATGCAGAGTTAAACGGTTCATGGAGCCATTGACGGATCAAATGCTAACACGTCTAGTAGGTGCTCAAAATAGGAAGAAAGAGGAAGAACGGATTAGAGAGGAGGCTCGACAAGAAGCCCTAGAATGCATCAAGAAAAGGAAAGAATGGATTAAGCAAAGAGATGAACGGTATCTCCAAGGAGAAGAGCCGGTACCTATGGCTAATTACCAAGTCCATAAATCTGACACGGCAAATTCCTATACGTCACAACCTTATTTAAACCTAGGAATCGGCAAGACAGAGTACAAATTGATAGATGCATTGATAGACTCAGGAGCATGACTTAGTTGCATACGTAATAATGTCATAGAAGATCTTGAACTGATTACGACGCCCACAAAAGCTCGGATGATAGGAATTGGAGGTCAAATCATAGAATGCATGGGAGCAACTAACGTATCCCTCCACCTAGGAAATTCTTCCATGGAACAACGAGTCTTAGTGTGCAGAGACGAGGATTTAATAGAAGATTTGATCCTAGGACAGGATTGGATCATTGAGAATGAAGTCAGCATCAACCTAGCTCAAGGATATATTTCAGCCAAGATAGGGCACAAGGAAACTTTTAGTCTATTAGGAGATAAGCCTTTACTCGAACCCACCACCATCCAGAGTGTGGAAAGATGCAAAAAAGAGCTAGTCGAACACGGTTCCAGCCCCAATACCTCAGAAACCAGTCTAGAAGAAGCAGGAAGCTCAAACCCTAATGTATCCAGGGAAAAGGTGATACCACCTTACTCAGTTGATGAACGAACAAACAATCAGGAACCCAACTCTCATGAAGTCCCTCATAAGAGAGTAGGATCACCAATGTGGAGGACAACATTCAGACATTCACATCAAGGGAAGAACAAATTCAAATGGGTACGCAAAGATCAAGTCCAGAAACCGGAAACGTCATCACCAAATCATAGGGAGAATAAGAAGAATAACAAGTCAGCATCACAAAAATCTGAAACAACAATACCCTTGCAAGTATGGCTCCCTAAGCCTTTGATTGAAGCTCAGAAAGCATGACAGTAGATATGGATTCCCAAGAAGGTTAAACAAGCAGCCAAGCAAAAATTACGGAATCAGGAGGATACAATACACCAAAACATTCGAATGACAAAGCAAAAACAGACTCGTTCTAGACACATGAAGAGCAGAGCCTCTCATACGAGGACACTTGAGAAAACAAAGAAGACACATGAAGCCCGAGGCAAAGAAAGCAAACAACCTTTCAAAGCGCCCACGAAATGGATTTGGAAACCAAAGCAACCGCAAGGAGTGAACCATCGAAACAACAGAGATTCCAATTGCACTCATGGAGTATCACATGCACCTAAAGTATGCATAGTAGGCCACATTACAAGGCCATGCATTCGGCACATGATGTACATGATAAAATTAGTGGTGCACATCAGGGAAAAAATTAAGGGTGAATATTAGCCCAATGGCGAATATTTAGATAAATTCATTATTTTTTGCTATATTTAGTGAATAGAGAACTTTTAAAACTAGCCCAACTTTCTACAAACCCTAGTTCTAACTTTTAGAACTTTAGCCTTTTACTCTATACGTGTGGCTGCTCATCAGTCTTCAAGTTTGCCCCACTGTCGAGTGTCGTGTGGCTGCTCATCAGTCTCAGGTTCGCCCCACTGTCGAGTGTCGACTCTCGAAGTCGTCTGCAGGCGGCCAGGTGCCCGTGGCTACAGGTACGAGAGAGAGAGAGAGAGGGAGGTGTACAGGTGCTCACTGCTTAGCCTTTGACTGTACAATGTACAGGTGCTCACTGCATTCTCTTTGCCAGAACTTTGTTCGTAAGTCATGATACATCTCTTTCTTTCCATCTGTATTTGTCCAAGTTGAAAAGGCCAAATGGGTTACCAATGGCTCAAGTTGTGGACTTCTCTACAATGATATCTAAGGCACGGGCAATGCATCGTCTTCCTTTTTGAAGTGAACTTCATTGTATCCTTTTTTGGTCAAAACTTCTCCTATTTTGATTTGATGAAGAAGCTGTGCAGAACTCTTTTCTTATTCTTTTGGTCTGTCGGGAAACTCTTGATGGTGTGCAGAGTTCTACTGGTTTTGCTGAAACTTGTATTTTTTCAGTTCTTAGTAATCTCAATTGCATGTCTTGACCGAGTGCTCTTCCAATTGCAATGTGCTAGTCTTCTTTTCTGTATAGATCATTCCATCTCTTGTCCCTCAGGTGAATACACTCCAAGATTTTGAGTCCTGAAGATTACCAATCTCTAGGGAGATTTTCTAGTCTGCATGCAACATGTGTTGGATAGACTTCAAGTGCTGGTAAAGATTGGTTGCATTTCAAAGGCATTGCTTCCCTGTCTAACTTGATCTGGGAGTTGGAATCATCCCACAAAGAGGCTCAGTTCTCACATGAACAAAATTGTGAAGCCGAAAAGTTTGGCTTTATCAGTCTCTGGAAGGAAGGGACCAAGTTAATAGAGAAACAAAATCTCTCCTCTTCAAGATCGATATTTACAAGATTTATGATTCGCTTTAATGAGATGTCATCCTCTAGTCTTTGCAAGATTGTGGCATGGAGAACTAGTTGTCTGCTCTCTGATTGGTATTGCTGTCTGACAGGTAATGCTACAGCTCAAGTAAGCTCACTATATCTTCTATGCCTACAAGATTCATTAGGTAAGGCTATCTTTTAAACTCTTATACTTTGTTGTCTCTGCTGATGCTTTAGACTGATCCAGTCCATTTTCACTGGCCATGCTCCAGAGATCTTTTTAATGGAGAACAAACTTTGAATTTTGGAGAGTTCAACACAATCATTAGTGATTGTGAGGAAAAATGGGTAGTCTTCAAAGGGTAGGGGGAATTCAGGCTTATCATTCACTACAGCTTTTTATAATCACGGTAGAGAATTAGCAGCTATTACTTTGCTTGCTTTATCATCATTCAGTATCAAACAAATAGAATAGCGGTAGTAGAACACTACTCTTCATAATAGCTAAAGGATAGGAGTGGAGGAAACGATTTCTTATAGCTGATTGTCTACATAAGTTTGGATTTAATGTTATACTCGGTCATTTGATTTGCAGTTAATGTGCCCTGTCTCATTGTGCCCATGGAATGAAGGCTGTAAACAAGTTACAATTGTTTCTGCATATTGGTCAGGGCTCAGCGATTGTAGTATTGGTGCAATAATGAAGAGAATTGAATACTTAGGGTCTGCTTTTGGTTCTGAATTTTGTTCTCAAAGCCTAAAAGCAGAGGTTTATTAAACTTATTTTCTAGAGGCATTATAATAAACAGTGCATTGACTCTGAATGGACATTCTTAATCTTCTTCTCACAGCTTAGAAGTAGAGATTCATTAGACTTATTTTCATATGATTATAACAATAATCAGTGCATTGGCTCAGAACAGTGTGCATTTCTAATTGACAAGGAAAAGGTTGCTGTATTCTAATTAACATCACATGCTACAGATGCTGCAAAGCATGAATAATGCAATTATAACTTTTGAAGATGCAAATTGTAAATCACTGGAGGGACCCAGAAAAGAATGCATGATATGAAATTCTGCTCCTTACTCCATGGATCTTGTTTGCTATTAGTAGAGACTTCTCAGTTTTTGTATTGATATCAACATTGAGAAACAAGTGAGCAGATTATTAGTAGAATAGTGGCCTTCATAGTAATTGAACAAAGGTATTTGAGGACATGATTTGGTACAATTGTTTTTCTGCATAAAATGGGCTTTAATGTTGACTTCATTAGGTTATGATGGTTAGTTAATGTGCTGGTCTCACTGTGCCTGTGGAATGAAGGTTATAAACAAATTTATACTTGTTTTTGCATATTGGCCAGGGATTACCAACAGTAGCATTGGTATGTAATGAAGATAATTGAATACTTTTGGTCTGTTTTTGACTCTGAAGAAAGGTCTGCGGAAAATGACATTAATTGGGATGTTGGTCCATAATGTTTATGCTCAAAATTACTGAAGGATTTCAAGAAGGAACTTTGTTTGCATTTCATTCATCCTACACAACCTTCTAGATATTTTAGTCTTTATCAATTCCATGTTTGAGATAGACAGGATCTCTTTTTAGATGTAGGGTTTCGTGATGCTATTGTATGATACAATGCAGTGGTTGGCATTTTTTTTTTCATTTTGGAATGTTACCCAGACACCCTGCATTGAGGAACCACTTTGTTTTGGACAAAGTATCTTCATAATAGCTAAAGGATAGGAGTGGAGGAAACGATTTCTTATAGCTGATTGTCTACATAAGTTTGGATTTAATGTTATACTCGGTCATTTGATTTGTAGTTAATGTGCCCTGTCTCATTGTGCCCATGGAATGAAGGCTGTAAACAAGTTACAATTGTTTCTGCATATTGGTCAGGGCTCAGCGATTGGAGCATTGGTGCAATAATGAAGAGAATTGAATACTTAGGGTCTGCTTTTGGTTATGAATTTTGTTCTCAAAGCCTAAAAGCAGAGGTTTATTAAACTTATTTTCTAGAGGCATTATAATAAACACTGCATTGACTCTGAATGGACATTCTTAATCTTCTTCTCACAGCTTAGAAGCAGAGATTCATTAGACTTATTTTCATATGATTATAACAATAATCAGTGCATTGGCTCAGAACAGTGTGCATTTCTAATTGACAAGGAAAAGGTTGCTGTATTCTAATTAACAGCACATGCTACAGATGCTGCAAAGCATGAATAATGCAATTATAACTTTTGAAGATGCAAATTGTAAATCACTGGAGGGACCCAGAAAAGAATGCATGATATGAAATTCTGCTCCTTACTCCATGGATCTTGTTTGCTATTAGTAGAGACTTCTCAGTTTTTGTATTGATATCAACATTGAGAAACAAGTGAGCAGATTATTAGTAGAATAGTGGCCTTCATAGTAATTGAACAAAGGTATTTGAGGACATGATTTGGTACAATTGATTTTCTGCATAAAATGGGCTTTAATGTTGACTTCATTAGGTTATGATGGTTAGTTAATGTGCTGGTCTCACTGTGCCTGTGGAATGAAGGTTATAAACAAATTTATACTTGTTTTTGCATATTGGTCAGGGATTAGCAACAGTAGCATTGGTATGTAATGAAGATAATTGAATACTTTTGGTCTGTTTTTGACTCTGAAGAAAGGTCTGCGGAAAATGACATTAATTGGGATGTTGGTCCATAATGTTTATGCTCAAAATTACTGAAGGATTTCAAGAAGGAACTTTGTTTGCATTTCATTCATCCTACACAACCTTCTATATATTTTAGTCTTTATCAATTCCATGTTTGAGATAGACAGGATCTCTTTTTAGATGTAGGGTTTCGTGATGCTATTGTATGATACAATGCAGTGGTTGGCATTTTTTTTTTCATTTTGGAATGTTACCCAGACACCCTGCATTGAGGAACCACTTTGTTTTGGACAAAGTATCTTCATAATAGCTAAAGGATAGGAGTGGAGGAAACGATTTCTTATAGCTGATTGTCTACATAAGTTTGGATTTAATGTTATACTCGGTCATTTGATTTGCAGTTAATGTGCCCTGTCTCATTGTGCCCATGGAATGAAGGCTGTAAACAAGTTACAATTGTTTCTGCATATTGGTCAGGGCTCAGCGATTGTAGCATTGGTGCAATAATGAAGAGAATTGAATACTTAGGGTCTGCTTTTGGTTCTGAATTTTGTTCTCAAAGCCTAAAAGCAGAGGTTTATTAAACTTATTTTCTAGAGGCATTATAATAAACAGTGCATTGACTCTGAATGGACATTCTTAATCTTCTTCTCACAGCTTAGAAGAAGAGATTCATTAGACTTATTTTCATATGATTATAACAATAATCAGTGCATTGGCTGAGAACAGTGTGCATTTCTAATTGACAAGGAAAAGGTTGCTGTATTCTAATTAACAACACATGCTACAGATGCTGCAAAGCATGAATAATGCAATTATAACTTTTGAAGATGCAAATTGTAAATCACTGGAGGGACCCAAAAAAGAATGCATGATATGAAATTCTGCTCCTTACTCCATGGATCTTGTTTGCTATTAGTAGAGACTTCTCAGTTTTGTATTGATATCAACATTGAGAAACAAGTGAGCAGATTATTAGTAGAATAGTGGCCTTCATAGTAATTGATTAGTAGAGACTTCTCAGTTTTGTATTGATATCAACATTGAGAAACAAGTGAGCAGATTATTAGTAGAATAGTGGCCTTCATATTTGAGGACATGATTTGGTACAATTGATTTTCTGCATAAAATGGGCTTTAATGTTGACTTCATTAGGTTATGATGGTTAGTTAATGTGCTGGTGTCATTGTGCCTGTGGAATGAAGGTTATAAACAAATTTATACTTGTTTTGCATATTGGTCAGGGATTAGCAACAGTAGCATTGGTATGTAATGAAGATAATTGAATACTTTTGGTCTGTTTTTGACTCTGAAGAAAGTTCTGCGGAAAATGACATTAATTGGGATGTTGGTCCATAATGTTTATGCTCAAAATTACTGAAGGATTTCAAGAAGGAACTTTGTTTGCATTTCATTCATCCTACACAACCTTCTAGATAATTTAGTCTTTATCAATTCCATGTTTGAGATAGACAGGATCTCTTTTTAGATGTAGGGTTTCGTGATGCTATTGTATGATACAATGCAGTGGTTGGCATTTTTTTTTTCATTTTGGAATGTTACCCAGACACCCTGCATTGAGGAACCACTTTGTTTTGGACAAAGTATCTTCATAATAGCTAAAGGATAGGAGTGGAGGAAACGATTTCTTATAGCTGATTGTCTACATAAGTTTGGATTTAATGTTATACTCGGTCATTTGATTTGCAGTTAATGTGCCCTGTCTCATTGTGCCCATGGAATGAAGGCTGTAAACAAGTTACAATTGTTTCTGCATATTGGTCAGGGCTCAGCGATTGTAGCATTGGTGCAATAATGAAGAGAATTGAATACTTAGGGTCTGCTTTTGGTTCTGAATTTTGTTCTCAAAGCCTAAAAGCAGAGGTTTATTAAACTTATTTTCTAGAGGCATTATAATAAACAGTGCATTGACTCTGAATGGACATTCTTAATCTTCTTCTCACAGCTTAGAAGCAGAGATTCATTAGACTTATTTTCATATGATTATAACAATAATCAGTGCATTGGCTCAGAACAGTGTGCATTTCTAATTGACAAGGAAAAGGTTGCTGTATTCTAATTAACATCACATGCTACAGATGCTGCAAAGCATGAATAATGCAATTATAACTTTTGAAGATGCAAATTGTAAATCACTGGAGGGACCCAGAAAAGAATGCATGATATGAAATTCTGCTCCTTACTCCATGGATCTTGTTTGCTATTAGTAGAGACTTCTCAGTTTTTGTATTGATATCAACATTGAGAAACAAGTGAGCAGATTATTAGTAGAATAGTGGCCTTCATAGTAATTGAACAAAGGTATTTGAGGACATGATTTGGTACAATTGATTTTCTGCATAAAATGGGCTTTAATGTGGACTTCATTAGGTTATGATGGTTAGTTAATGTGCTGGTCTCACTGTGCCTGTGGAATGAAGGTTATAAACAAATTTATACTTGTTTTTGCATATTGGTCAGGGATTAGCAACAGTAGCATTGGTATGTAATGAAGATAATTGAATACTTTTGGTCTGTTTTTGACTCTGAAGAAAGGTATGCGGAAAATGACATTAATTGGGATGTTGGTCCATAATGTTTATGCTCAAAATTAAACTTTTTAACTCTTTCTCCCTCTCTGCCACTATTGGGTTGGTGAGATAGGACATTCAAGCTGTTACATTGATCAGGCTCAAGTGATAGTAACAGACTTTTGTCAAGGAATAGCCCTTAGGAAAATGATAGGAGAGAAGATTGCCAAAAGTGGTAATATCAATGTTGTTAGTTCATGTACTATGGCTTAAACAGATTTGCTGAATATTAAGTTGATCTCTCAATTAGTGGTGATAGAAGTGGTAGATTCATCTGTAGTGTCAAACTTAGGGTATTAGTGTGGAGTTGTTTGCTAATTCTAATTGATCCAACTAGTCTCTCTACTGGTTTTGTCTCTGTTGTTTTTGTGAATCATCAACATATTGAACGTTTTTTATGTTTGTAATGTTAAGAGCATTTCATCTCTTTTTTTAATTTCTTTTTTCTCAAAGTTTAGGTCAAAGGATGAAATCCCCTTATAAAATTATAGATTTTCTTTCTGTGGATGTAGAAGTATATGTCATGAGGCTAGAGGAAAACTAATGGCCTAAGAAAGGTACATACTGTTTTGAATTTTTTGTTATGTTTTCATAAGGTACATACTGGTTGCATAAAAAAATACCTGACATTGAGACGGAGTTGATTTAGCTTTATTGGGATGAGTATTTAATTGAAGACATGTGAGTTTTATCTTTTTGAGTGTAGCTTGCAGTTGCTGTGGCAATCGATATCATCTTGCTTCAAATGGCTGGGAGTTCGCCGTCCTCTCAATATGTCGTCAGTGTTCTTGATGGGAATAATCATCCATCAGGTATGTACTCAACTCCCTTCAAATAGTCTCTCTCTCACTAAATATATAATATATATAATTTGTATATACTATATATATGTGGTAGATGTAGGGCATGTGTATAGGTTTAATAATTATATATATGTGGTAGGTCTAAAGCATGTGTAGTAGAGTTAGGGTTTGTAATATGTATGTATATATAAAAATGGATCTATAGAAAGACATAGGATTAGTGTTGGAAGATTTCAAATGCTTCTCTCATGGGTGTGTTCATGTGTGTGTCTTCTATATATCCAGGAACTGCTAAGATGCAATCAAAGGAAAAAGGAAAGGTTGTAATGGATTCGAGACCTAAGAGAAAATCCATTTCTGATCTTTATTCACTTAAAGGAGGGATTAGTGGCTCGAATGTCATGCGCTCTTCATGTGTAGCAAGCTCATCCCTTGAGCCTACAATTTTACCCCCGATTGCATGCTCTAATATCTCTGTGTCAGAGTCGAAAACCTCAAATGACACTTCTATGTCTAAACGTATGAAGAGAGGGAAGGGTCAATGGGATATAGGAAGGACTTTTAAAATAGATTGGATAACAAAGTTTCCTTTTATTGAGCCTTTGATAATTGAGGGTGAAGAAGAACCAAAATTTGCCACTTGTATACCATGTAGTTGGAAATTAGGTAATGAAGTCAAGTTACAATTGAAATTAGATACAATTGAAAAACATGTGGGTAAAATGTATGAGAAAGTAGAAGTAGAAGGGAAAATGGAAAACATTGTTAGATGGAAAACAAAAGATGAATGTAGGCATCTACAGAATGTAGACGCCTATAATTCTCATTTATTGCTTTTGGAGCAAAGTAATGAGAATAAAAGATCCTTTATGCATCTTTTTGAGAGAAAGCTCAAATCAGATAATGAAGCCATATTAATGCAATTTTCAATTGTGCTACATATCTTGTCCATTGGAAAACCAATGTCTGATTATCCTAAGTGGAGAGTTCCATTGAATTTCATTGGATTACGAATTCAAAGTTTTTCGACACAATATTGGACAGAATCTTCAGGATGGGAATTTGCAAAAGCAATGGGAGAGGTAATCAAATCAAACTTGAAAAAAATTTTATCGGATGCTACTTTTATTTCTATTTCCCTTGAGGAAGTGACAGCAAGGGATTACACTTCTTGGGTATGTATCCATGCATATATTGTGGAGAATTATGCAAGAAAATCCAAATTTATTGGTGCTTTTCAACTAAAGGGAAGTGCAACTTCTAATTTGTTGGTGCAACTTGTTTTAGATTCCATTTCAAATATAGGAGGGATGTCAATTAGTGATATTAATCAAAAGATAGTATGCATTGGTGTTGATGGATGCTCAGTTATGCATGGGCTTAGAAATGGATTGTGTGTTCAATTGCAACAAAACTATACACCATATGCTTTAGGTATACATTGTATGTCTCATCGTACAAATCTGGCATTTAAAATTGTGTCAGAATTTGTTTTCGTACAAAAAGTTGAAGATCTTGTACACCAGGCATATGCTTTCTTTTCAAAAAGTCCTAAGCGTATTAAAGAGTTTAAATGCTTCTCTGATGGGATAAGTAAAGGAAGAAAATTGAAAAAAAATATTGACACCAGATGGATTTCACTTATTGGACCTGTAGAACGTCTTTTTGAAGAATATAAATCAGTCATCGGTGTGGTCAATATTATGTCTTTAAGTAAAGGAATACAAAAAGGAAAAGCTCACACTTTGTTGCAAATGGTAAGTGATGTGGAAACTCTTCTCTATCTTGGAGGAATGTTACCATTGTTAAGAGAAATGAATAATTTGATAAAAGTTTCTCAATCAAGAGATATTTATGTAATGGAATACGCAGTAGCAAGAAAAATGACTTGTATGCGCTTAGAAACTTTGTATTCTGAGACATCGGGTTTTGATTCGCAAGAATTTATCGAGTGGGAATCGTTGATACAAGTTGGTGTAGAAGATAGTTTTTTGCAATACAATAACAAAGGTTGGTTGTGCATATTTGTGAAAGATAAGCAGATTCCTCTTTATGTATCACGAAAAAGTCAAGGAGTATGCATCAAGAAAAAAGTTAATCAAACATTCTTTGCTATTCTAGTGGATAGTGTAAAACAAGGCTTAAGATCCATATGTAATAAATTGACTTCTGAGATCAGAGAGAGATTTCCTCGAGATGAGCTCTTAGAAGCAATGGCCATAGTTCATACTTTATATTGGAATCATGCAAAAGACAAGAGCTTACTAACAAATGACTTTAAAAGCAAGGTCCAAGTATTATCCGATCATTTTGGAAAGAATGCATATTTGGGAGATAGGATTCTAGAAGGAATTATAAATCCAAATCTTTTAAAAAAACAATCTGGGATATTTGGACAAACAATGTGGGAGCAATTTGACTTCGTCAAAGATCCTTCAAATCCTGGTGCAATGAAAAAGCTATGGAAAAAGCTCGATATATCTCCATTCTTGAAGGAATCTATGTCGGAGTATTTTAAAGTAGCAAATTTGTGTATAACAATGATCCTTGGATCCGTTGAAGATGAACGTCTATGGAGTAGCTTAACTTTCATAAGAAATGCAACGAGAAATAGATTGAATAAAAACTTGGATACATGTCTTAGATTGTTTGTTTCTAAGAGTGACCTTGAAACTTTCCCTTTCGAAGAAGCTTATGCCATATGGAAAAGTCAATGTGAACGAAGAAGTGAATGTGTAGTATCAGGTGAGAGGAAACACATGGAGGATGTTGAACCTTCTAATATTTTTCAAATCGACTGATACTGATTATAAAAAGGTAACTTTTTTATTTGATTTCTTTTTTAATATTATGGTGAAGTATAATTTATACTAATGTTTCTTATTGTTTTGACAGGTTTTGAATATATCGAGGACTTCAATATTTGCCGATTTTTGTTTTTTTATTTTTATTTTTAATATCTGAAATGATGAGATTCAAAGGTTCCTATTGTTCAATGTTCATGCCCATTTATGTATCTATTTATGTATGACTCATGCATGTGTCATGCTTGCATGTGTGTGTTTGTATTCATGTATTCTTGCATGTATGTATGTTTGTATTCTTGTATTCATGCATGTATGTATGTGTGTATGTTTGTATTCATGTATTCTTGCATGTATGTATGTTTGTATTCTTGTATTCATGCATGTATGTATGTGTGTATGTACATATGGATGCATGTGTGATGCATGTAATATGTATGTGTGTATGTACATATGGATGCATGTGTGATGCATGTAATATGTATGTGTTATGTATATGTGATGCTTGCATGTATATATTATGTTTTTATTCATGCTTATATGTGTGTATGTATGTGTGTACACTGAACACTCCTTTTAGAGGATTTGAAGGCTTGCACATTGAACTTCTTGGAATTATGGGACCTATCTTTGATCAGAAATTTGGTAATCTAATGTTGTTTCCAAATAGATGTGTGTAGAAGTATGTATGCACGTGTGTGTATGTGCAGGTGTGTGCAAGAGCTAGGTATGCATATGTCAGGTCATATATTTTGGTCATGGTCATATATTTTGGTCAGGATTCAGAGTCTTCAAAACATTATTTCATGATATTTCACTCATGATGAATCCATGATATATGTTGACTGCCAAGTAAGATCTGTTTTTCCTATGAGCTGTATAAGTGACTGTTGTGTGTGTGTGTATGTGTATGTGTGAATGCATGTATATACATGTGTGGTTGCTATTGGAATGCATGTGCATTTGTGGCTGTTGGTATGTGTATGTGTGTGCACTGAGCATGTATTTGGGTGCAGAATATGTGCATGTGTGTATGAAATTTCATGTCTATGTGCATTGTGTACACATCTAAGTGGTTGTTGATTATCATAAATGTGTGTATGTGTGGCTGCTTTTGTGTGTGTGTATGTGTATGTGTGCATGCATGTATATACATGTGCGGCTGCTATTGGAATGCATGTGCATTTGTGGCTGTTGGTATGTGTATGTGTGTGCGCTGAGCATGTATTTGGGTGGAGAATATGTGCATGTGTGTATGAAATTTCATGTCTATGTGCATTTTATTATCATAAATGTGTGTATGTGTGGCTGCTTTTGTGTGTGTGTGTGTATGTGTATGTGTGCATGCATGTATATACATGTGTGGCTGCTATTGGAATGCATGTGCATTTGTGGCTGTAGGTATGTGTATGTGTGTGCACAGAGCATGTATTTGGGTGGAGAATATGTATATATGTTTGTGTGTATCTATCTGTGTGTGTTTCTAGGTAACTCTTGTTGATGAAACAAGCCAACAAAAGCTTCTTAGATCCTGATGATCCACTTTCAAGCATCTCCATTGGCAACCAGTTTGGCTTTTAGTAATGCAGCAACAGAAATTTAAATCAATCAGCCGATTAATCATCATAATCACAATAATTGAAAACTTAATTGAAAAACAGATCAGAACAGTGATGGACATACAGGTGTAGAAATTCAATCTGCTACCATAACTTGCAGGTAACCACAATGATTAAAGTGTTATTAATCAAGTGGGTTTAGAGAAGCTTGGTAATAACTACAGAGGAAAGGAGACCATCATCAGTCAGTACAAGGCATTGGACATGTTGGTAGACCTGACATTTGATGACCTTGCCAACTAGGTATGTAACTCATTTGCTCTCAGTCTTTTTGATGAAATGCAGAAGCAGGGATTACTGACAGACAAGACAACAGTACTGAGCTTATGTATATATGTGTGTGTGTTTCTAGGTAACTCCTGTTGATGAAACAAGCCAACAAAAGCTTCTTAGTCCCTGCCAACTGAGTGAATCTCAAGATGCATGGGTGAGAAGGCATGGGTGAGGAGCAGCAGCAGCAGCAGGACGAGTGGAAACTCTACTGATCCATGATCTCTTTATATATGCATCAAGGTTTCCTTGCTTTTTACATCATCTAAAGTTTCATTCCTTGCAAATGGTGAGATGTACATTATGAAATACTATTTACCTACAAGACTTTTGATCCTAAACTTTTGATCCTCTCATTAGTCTGTACATATTTCTAATTTGTATATTTAAATACATGGGTTGAAGTACATCTAGTTGATTATCTTTTGTCTATGCTTGAAGATCAGCATATATATGCTATTAAAAATCATCAACTGCTGTGTGTATTTTGTCCTGCTGATGCATGTTGTTGCTCTCCGAATTCTCTATTAATCGGATGTTGATCCTGGTAGTTTTCACTTGTTGATTCTTTGTTCAAGTTTGTCCTATCTTTTGTTTGCATTTTGTGCTGATGGTTGTATGATCTTGTGGTTGACTAACATGAGCTTATAGTTGCAGTTTCGTATGAGGGAGAATTTGGGGTTTGCTTAGATTTCTATTATGAAGCAGATGGCTTCCATATACAGGTGACATAGTATAAATAATGCATGTTGAAATAATTCATTTCATTAGCTTGTTTTGATTATTCAAGATGAGCTGTATATGAGGTATATCGGACCAGACCTTACATATGATCAATCTATGGAACTGTTGGTAGATGGGGTCTTAAGAAGTTCATCTGATGATAGTGATGTGTCAGGATGTTTTGGTTCTTCATATAAGATGTAGACAGTCTGCTGGTTCTTCATACAAGAAATTGTGATAAGCATGGCTTTAGGAGGACTGATGGTATAGCTGATGATTCAAGGGGCTACCAAAAGCCATAGTTCTTGATACTAAATATGCAGGAAAACATTCTCTTGGTTCCTGTCAGATGAGGCATCATAGATATCAAAATTCTATGCATTCATCATTCATTTTTCCCATACCATGGAATCTGTCATGATGTTCCATAAGAGTATTCCTAGATCTGCAACCTACAAAGCAGAGTAGATGTGTACAAAGAAGCCATAATTTTGTTTGATCTTCTTGTCACTAAACATGCAAACACATCTTTTTGCATATGCAAGTTTGCATAGGCTCTATTCAATCTGTCCTCTACTGCAAATGTTGGAATTTGTACATGTATGCAGGTATGTATATGCTTTGATCGATATGTATCAGGTATGTATGTGCACATGTATGAAAGTCAAATTAGTACAATTGATTATGTAGGAAACCAATACAGTTTCAAGTTTTTATAATGGAGCGATCCTCCTCGATATGAGTAGACTATTTGCACCTTTCAATGGGTTAGTAGTATAGTACTTACATAGTATATATATAATGCTTTCTCTCTCTCTCTCTCTCTCTATATATATATATATATATATATATATATATATATATATATATATATATATATATATATATATATATATATATATATATATATATATATATATATATATATGTATGTATGTATGTATGTATGTATGTATGTATGTATGTATGTACACACACATACCAATATGGGTAGTGAAGTTGAAGAAAAGTATGACCAATGATGGAAGAAGGTAGCAAAAGTGAAGAGGACTAGAAAGGTAAGATAGGGGAAGAGGTGATTTAGCATAGTGAATGATATCAAATGCTCAAACATTTGTATAGTTTTAAGGGAAGTTATCATCAAAATTCAAATAAACTTTTATATTTCAAATGGAAGGTATCATTAGAATTCATAAATTTTTTGATTTTCTAGAAGGAAATTATTATCAAAATTCACCAAAATATTTATAATTACACACACACACATACACACACATCTCAATATGGGTAGTGAAAGTGAAGAAAAGTGTGACCAACGATGGAAGAAGAAGGTAGCAAAAGTGAAGAGGATCACAAAGCTAAGATAGCAGAAGAGGTGATTTAGCATAGTGAATGATATCAAATGATCAAACATTTGTGTAGTTTTAAGAGAATTTATCATCAAATTTCAAATAAACTTTTATATTTCAAATGGAAGTTATCATTAGAATTCGCCAATTTTTTTATTTTTCAAAAGGAAAATATTATGAAAAATCGCCAAAATATTTATAATTATAATACAAGATGCTTAGAGAAATTCGCCCATGTTTATATACTTTTGAGTGAGGGGGGTGGTCTTATTTTTTACCCTGGTGCACATTCTCCAATTGAGAATAGATCATAACTTCAACTCTCTTAGAATGTACATACTCTGTACATAAATAAATGCTTCGGCTACACTAATGATTGTTTTCTTTCAGAAAAAGAAATAAAAAGATGTGGTAAGAGATCTCACCTATAGAACCATGGGGAACGGAGTGATGAAACAACAGCAAATCATTGCAATGCACTACACAGTTGCTACACTTTCTATTGAAGCTAATGCACTTTTCCTTACAAGTGCAGATGGCTTATGAAGATTCGGAAGCAACAATTCAGGAGGAAGTATTGGAGTTTCCCCTAAAAAGTATCACCAAAGCAAAGGGACATTGGTTCAGGGAAGATCAACCGGCTAGGGAGTATCTCTTCCTGGCAACTATCAAAATCATGGATACAGATCACCAATTTCCAATCATGTCCTAGGATTTCAGAGTACTACATGGACTCCCGTCTACAATAGACATCATGAAAAAAGTGGGCATACACAAATATTTTGAACTGCCGATCTATAAGCCCGACTTCCACAGATGCACTCAAGTTATGAATACACTACAGCCTGCACTACATGAACCTTTGGTGCCCGAGGCTAGAGTAATGGATGGCATAGGTGAATGCGTAGTCATCCAATTCACGCATGATTTGATTAAGGAAGCGTTCGGATGGGAGAAGGACAGTATCACTGTCGTAAAGGAAGAGAGTCGTGGGGCCAAGACCAGAACATTCATAGACATTAACAGAGTTGACATAGAAGAGGAAGTCAGGCTCATCCACCAGCACTTCTGCTTCCCAAATATGCATCGCTATACGGCTCCTCAAAAGATTATTGTTCGATTGCTCTCACATGCAATCAAACAGATTGGAAATCAAATTAATCTGACTCCTTACATACAGGAAAGACTATTTGAAGCAAAGAAGCAGTGGAATAATAAGAAGTTCCTCAATGGCAGTGTCGCTCTGACAATATTGATTTACCATGCTTTAGGCATTAGAGAGCACCTACAGGAAATGCCATCATCAACTGCTATGGCGAAGTATGCCAAACTCGCCATAGTTCCTAAAAAGAAAAAAGGAGTCAAGATTGTGGAAGAGGCAGAAACTAGCTCTCAACCCAGAATGAGAGGCACAAAGAGGATAAGGGAAGTAAAGCAAGTGGAAGAGGAAGTTCCAGCCACGAAAAGAATGCACGTGCTTCTAGAGACAAGAATTGAAGAGCACAGGCCGCTTACAGAGGAAGATTTAACTCAAGCCCTCGAGGATACACATCAATATATAGAAGGGCAAGTCAATTTACCAGTACAAGGGCATCATTATCAGCAGGCCCAACAGGAGATAGAAGCCAAAAAGAAGCTCACAAAAGTACACCGCTACAGGGAATTAGGGCTAGAAAATTCAAGCTCATCTTCGGATGCACAAGAAGAACCCGACACCTCATTATTGAATGTAGATATTCAAAGTGAATCCAAGGATGATGGACAATGGGAGGAATTGAATGCAGTAAATTACAATGAAGAAGAGGGCATAAAAGTGGATAACAACTTTACCCACCCAGAGCTGAACACCAAAGGCATAGAAGCCAACAAAGAAGGAGTGCATGTGATTAAACTTAATGAAAGTTCCACTATTCATATCAGGGAGGCAACACTTTCAAGGGAAGAGTCAATCAAAATACCAAAGAAAGAGCCTCACGAAACGACAGTAGAAGAAGAAGAACCCTTCACCCCTATAAGGGTCGTGGCAAAACCCTCCCCCATGTGTTGGTGCATTTTGCCCAAGCCTACATGCTTGATATGCTTGATATTATCCTCATTTGTAAGTCACATGAGTAGTCATGTGAACACCTCTTGTAAAAGAGTACATTTTATCTCTTGTAAATGGAAAAAGAAAAAAGTAAAAGGATGGCTTACCTCATCCATGATGTAAAAGCAAATTCGTGGCTCCAACTACCAAAATCACGAATTTTTGAGCTGAGGGAATCTCTCCTAACTTTGGGGATCACTTTTAGGTGGAGCCATTCGAATTCGAATTCAAAACTCCCTCCAAGAATAGCTATAAAAGGAGCAAGAAGGAAGAGGCGATTAGCAAGCCTTGTACGTGACCACTTGATGTCATTTTGTAGAGATTGAAGAGCTTACTCCATAGCTCTATCATTCTACTCCCATTGTGCAAAGTTTCATTGCCAATGTGGTTGTAATCATATGTGAATCTATACATTTATTATCATCTACCTCTCTGTTTTGTTCTCTGCTATACTCACTCAGAGCAGTAACTTCAGAAGGTCATATCTCGAGTTTTACTGAACCTTTTTCAGTGTTTTAAAGTGCGCTGGATAGCTCTCACTGTCTAGTTTCTACATATAAATTGTCAAGGTCATTGGATTTATACTTTTGGAGATATCTGCATTTTACTGCTTACTGGTCTATCTCTGCAGAGCCCCGAGAATTGTGGGAATGTTCCAGAACTTGATGAAACTTGTTCTCAGTGCTCAGTCCATCATTTGAAGTGTTTTAACTTGGAATAGGAAGCTTGCTAAGTCTATTTGCTATGCCCAAAAGGAATGTTTCTAATTCCTTCCAGGTTGAGAGCACTGTTCATTTTTTCCAGCAGGTGTATGTCCAAAAATAGCAAGTTTTGGGAGCTAGTCATTTCGCAACTTGTCGGTCTTGACTTAAGCTTTTGGGATATATGTTCCAAAGTACTTGGCTGATATTTTGGTTGATTTAGGAAGCTCAAAGGGTCTACTAATCAACTCTGAAGTCTCAGTTGGCTGGTGTGAAGCTGGTTGTAGCGGCACCTACTCATCTTTGGATTGCATCCACCATCTCTCTTCACAGTGGTATCAGAGCATAGTCAAGCAACATGGGAGATGGATTTCCATCAACAATTGACAAATTGGATCGAAACAACTATCCGGCATGGTCTCTAAGGATGGAGGCTTACCTTCAAGGGAGGAATCTATATGGATTCATATCCGGAGATGAAGCAATGCCAACCATGAGGAACAAAGGGCAACCATCACATGAAGAAGTGGAAGGACTTTCGAATTGGTGTTCGAAGGATGCACTTGCAAGGTCCTATATTCTAAACTCAATCTCTGATTTTCTTTTACCTCATGTCAAGGGATGCAAGACATCAAGAGAAACCTGGAATGCACTTGCTTCTTTCTTCTCTTCCAACACTCGAGCAAGGAAGAACCAATTGTGGATGGAGTTCACAACAATGAAGAAAAGCCCGAAGCAAAATGTGACTGATTATGTCACAAAGATGAAGGAGATTTCCGACCAACTTGGAAGCATTGGAGAGGTAATTGAAGAGGAGCAAATCATAAGACAAATCATGAATGGAATCAAAGCAGACGACAAGTGGGAGTCATTCACAACAGCCATGGATTTATACATGGATATGCATGTACCCGACCTCAACACACTCATGGGCCAACTCTTCACTCATGAAGCAAAGATTAGCAAAGGTGGTGAGTCCTCAAGAGGTAATCAAACTTCTGCCTTATATTCTGATAAAGCTAAGGTCAAGGACAAGTCAAAGAATAGGAAGAATGAAGATGAAGGAAGCTCTTTCCAAGCAAACTTTGCAGGTAGAGGAAGAGCTAGAGGAAGAGGCAGAGGTGGAAAGCAAGGCAAGGGGAGATTCCAATCATCTCAACCTTGCAACATATGTGGCTTATCTAACCATACTACTGAAGAATGTTTCAGGAATCCAAGGAACTCAAGAGGAAGAGGATTCAATAGAGGTGGCTATGGATCAAATAGAGGCAGGTACAATGGAGGCTACAACAACAACTACTACAACAACAATTACAACAACAACAACAACTATCAAAGTGGCCATAGAGGAAGAAGAGATTACAATAACTATGCAGAGGACCAAAGTCAAGAAGATTCATTATTGATTATGAATCTATCAACGAAGAAGGGTAAGGATGATGATCACATATTTTACATTGATTCGGGATGCTCGAACCATGTAGCAGGAAATGTGGCTTTACTTTCTGATTTGGAAGATCCTCATAACAAGCATGAAGTGCAGACAGGAGATGACACAAAGCACTCAGTGGAGAAGATAGGTAATGTGAAGACATCAGATGGGAATATGAACCTCTTAAGCAAAGTCTTGTATGTCCCTACAATTACCAAAAATTTAATAAGTGTTGGACAGATTGTTGAAAAAGGATTGCAGGTTAGATTCAATCGATTTGGAGCATATGTTGAAGACCCAAGGCAAGGCTTTCGAAGGATTGCCAAAGGAGAAAAGACAGGAAGGCTTTTCACTTTTGAAGTGGAAGATACAAAGAACATAGCTTTGTTTAGCTATGGATCTCAAACTCTAACAGAGTTGGAGATATGGCACAAAAGGCTTGCTCACATTGGTGAGAGGACACTCAAACAGATTTGCAGGGACCAAAGTGTACTTGGTTTGCCTAATATCACAAGGCAACACATGATTTATAAGTGTGAAGCTTGTCAACTCGGCAAGGCTCATAGACAACCTTTCAATAAGAAAGGATATATGTATCAAAATCCTTTGGATCTAGTGCACACGGATGTGTGGGGTCCAAGTAAGGAGCCATCTATATCAGGCTCAAGATATTATGTGTCTTTCATAGATGATTGTAGCAGGTGGACCATTCTGTTTTTCATGAAGCACAAGGATGAAGTGTTTAATTGCTTTAAGAAGTATATTGCTCTTGTTGAAAATCAAACAGGTAGGACTTTGAAAAGACTCAGATCAGATGGTGGAGGAGAATACTTCTCTTCTGAATTTGATGCCTTCTTGCATGAAAGAGGCATTAAAAGGGAAGTCACTACAAGGTATACACCTGAACTCAATGGTGTAGCAGAGAGGAGGAATAGAGCTATCGTCGAAGCTGCAAGGTCCATGCTCAACGAAAAGGGATTGCCGAACTACCTATGGGCAGAGGCTGTGTCGACAGCCACATATCTCATAAATAGACTTCCATCTAAGTCACTAGATGGAACCACTCCATATGAAGTGTGGAATGGAAGAAGACCTAGTCTAGAGCATTGTAAAATCTTTGGATGCTTAGCCTATGCTCACATTCCTTCTCAAGTAAGAGGGAAATTGGATCCCAAGGCAGAGAAGTGTGTATTCATTGGTTATGATCAAAACCAAAAAGGATATAGATTGTACAATCCAACCAATAAAGGATTTTCTGTGAGTAGAGATGTAATTTTTGATGAAAACAAATCATGGTTTGATGATGACAGGAAAGTGAAGCTGCCGTATGACTTGGATGAAGACTTTCCCTCACTTCAACCGAAGGAGCCAAAGCAGATTGAAGAAAGTGATTCGGAGATTGACCTAGAAGACTTGGAAAGACTAAAGCTATGGAAGAACAAAGGTAAAGCAAAGATGCAGGATGCTACATATGGACCCGAGAGCTCACATCAACCACTTAGAAGGTCTTCGAGGGAGAAGAAGAAACCAGAGAGGTTTGGTTATGATACTTCTTTGGTCACCAAGCACTCAATCTACATTGCAAAGGATTCAACCAATGAAGAACCTACCACATTTGAAGAAGCACAAAGCAAGAAAGCTTGGAGAGATGCAATGGATGAAGAAATGGAAGCCTTGAAGGAGAATGACACTTGGGAGCTTGTACCTAACAAGCCATCTATGAAGATAATCGGATCTCGATGGATATACAAAATCAAGAGGAATCCAGATGGAAGTATAAATAGACACAAAGCAAGGTTAGTTGCTAAAGGGTTTGCTCAAACCCATGGTATTGATTATGAGGAGACTTTCTCTCCTGTTGCAAAAATGCCTACAATTAGGGTTCTCATAAGTCTTGCTGCATCTAGAAATTGGAATCTTTATCAACTTGATGTAAAGAATGCCTTCTTGAATGGATGGATTTCTGAGGAAGTGTATATGGCACAACCTCCTGGATATGAGGATGCACATCATCCTAACTATGTATGCAAACTAAAGAAAGCTTTGTATGGATTGAAGCAAGCTCCAAGAGCTTGGAATTTCAGATTGGTTACTTATTTGCAGGACCAAGGATTCAAAGCTAGCAAGGCGGATACCTCTTTGTTCATAAAGAGGAATGGATCTGAAGTGATCTATTTATGTGTGTATGTTGATGATATTATTATCACAGGCAATGATCTTGAAGGAATCAAACAGGTAAAGAGTCAAATGAAGGAGGAGTTCAAAATAAGTGACCTCGGACCACTCACTTATTTTCTTGGATTGGAGTTGATCTACACAGATTCAGGTATATACATCACACAAAGGAAGTATGTCCATGACATGCTCGTCAAGTTCAAGATGGAAAATACAAAGTGTGCAGGTACACCTATGGAGCAAAATCATAAGCTTAGTGCTTATGAAGGAGAGCCAATTGAAGACATCACAAGCTATCAAAGCTTGGTTGGAAGTTTGAACTATGCAACACTCACAAGGGTGGATATATGCTATAGTGTTAGCATATTGAGTCAGTTTATGCATAAGCCGAGAAGACCACATATGGAAGCGGCCAAGCGAGTCCTCAAGTATCTAAAGGGGACCATGAATGAAGGTTTGTTTTATTCATTTACTTCAGATATTGAGCTAAAGGTCTACTCAGATGCAGATTGGGCCGGATCTAAAGATGATAGAAGAAGCACATCAGGGTATATATCATTTGCAGGTTCAAAAATCATTTCTTGGTCATCGAAGAAGCAACCAACCGTGGCATTATCTTCTACTGAAGCTGAATATAGAGGTTTGGCTAATGCGACTCAAGAAATCATGTGGTTAAAATCTTTGTACACAGATCTTGGACTTCATTCTTCAACACCTCACATTTTTGGTGACAACACAAGCTCACTACATCTAGCAGCTAATCCGGTATACCATGCTAGAACCAAGCATATTGAAGTCCACTACCATTATGTAAGGGAGAAGCTAATGAGCAAGGATATTCAACTATCCTACGTCTCTACAGATATGCAATGTGCAGACATGTTGACGAAAGCTCTTGATGGTACGAAATTAAGTAGATTCAAGTTGATGATTGGTTTGCAGGAAATCAAGGACAATTGAAGACTTATTCGGAGGCCAAGCATGTTAGGCTTGAGGGGGAGCTGTTGGTGCATTTTGCCCAAGCCTACATGCTTGATATGCTTGATATTATCCTCATTTGTAAGTCACATGAGTAGTCATGTGAACACCTCTTGTAAAAGAGTACATTTTATCTCTTGTAAATGGAAAAAGAAAAAAGTAAAAGGATGGCTTACCTCATCCATGATGTAAAAGCAAATTCGTGGCTCCAACTACCAAAATCACGAATTTTTGAGCTGAGGGAATCTCTCCTAACTTTGGGGATCACTTTTAGGTGGAGCCATTCGAATTCGAATTCAAAACTCCCTCCAAGAATAGCTATAAAAGGAGCAAGAAGGAAGAGGCGATTAGCAAGCCTTGTACGTGACCACTTGATGTCATTTTGTAGAGATTGAAGAGCTTACTCCATAGCTCTATCATTCTACTCCCATTGTGCAAAGTTTCATTGCCAATGTGGTTGTAATCATATGTGAATCTATACATTTATTATCATCTACCTCTCTGTTTTGTTCTCTGCTATACTCACTCAGAGCAGTAACTTCAGAAGGTCATATCTCGAGTTTTACTGAACCTTTTTCAGTGTTTTAAAGTGCGCTGGATAGCTCTCACTGTCTAGTTTCTACATATAAATTTTCAAGGTCATTGGATTTATACTTTTGGAGATATCTGCATTTTACTGCTTACTGGTCTATCTCTGCAGAGCCCCGAGAATTGTGGGAATGTTCCAGAACTTGATGAAACTTGTTCTCAGTGCTCAGTCCATCATTTGAAGTGTTTTAACTTGGAATAGGAAGCTTGCTAAGTCTATTTGCTATGCCCAAAAGGAATTTTTCTAATTCCTTCCAGGTTGAGAGCACTGTTCATTTTTTCCAGCAGGTGTATGTCCAAAAATAGCAAGTTTTGGGAGCTAGTCATTTCGCAACTTGTCGGTCTTGACTTAAGCTTTTGGGATACATGTTCCAAAGTACTTGGCTGATATTTTGGTTGATTTAGGAAGCTCAAAGGGTCTACTAATCAACTCTGAAGTCTCAGTTGGCTGGTGTGAAGCTGGTTGTAGCGGCACCTACTCATCTTTGGATTGCATCCACCATCTCTCTTCACACCATGGATGTCACATTTCAAGGGAGTGCCACAAAAGCTATTGATTTGGATGAAGAAGAAAAAGTACAAAACATACAATTACAAATTAGACAACCACACAACGAAATTGTTCATGTTGAGCAAGGAAAATATGTACAAATCGGAGAAGCTTCGAGCATACCTAAGACATGGTTGAATGTCGATATCGCTCAGCTCAAGCCAATGGTGCAGGACATGATCCGAACCGCAATGGACACACAACAATTAATGCTTGAGGCTGATGAAGACTACGATCAAGCGATGCAGGACAAGCATGAGCTTCAAGAAAGGGGTAAGAATCTTTCAGCAGAATTGAAATTAGAAAGAGAGCACTAAGAAATAAAGAGAAGGAAGTCCAAGAAGCCAAAAAGCAGTGCAACAATTTGATGACAGAAAACGCCAAATTAAAAGAACAACTGAAAGAGGTATAAAAGAAATATGAAGCGAGCGAGGCCGAGAAGGCATGAATGAACGCCAAAAGTAAAATACTAGAATCACAAATAAAGGTATACATGGAGGAGGCAGAAAACCTAAGGAACCGAAACAAAGAGCTCATGACAGCTCTTCTAAGTGATCAGCCAATCGAAGTTCAAGAAAGATCAGACAAGGATATCATAGAATTGGAAAAAAAGATAGCTAAGTATGAAGATCAGCTCAGGCAAGAGCAAACCACCATTGCCGAATGGGAAAAGAGGTACATGGATGACATTGTGGCTCTAAGAACTAAATGGAAAAAAGCTGAGAATCGCTACCTTATGCAATGTAAAGAGGACACTGATCACCTTGACGTGGTAGCTAACGAGATACTCAAAAACAAGGAAACTATTGCTAAAGCCGAAGCAGAAATTAAGCAACAAGAGGAGATAATAACGCAGCTGAGAGAGCAGCTCAAGCAGAAGTCAACTGAGGGGACACCAGTAGTTCCACAATCCGCCGCGGCTACTGAGGAGACTGAGGTATGTCCTCTCTCTCCCCCCTCACATCATTCGCCGATAAGGGAGGAACAGGAGGTCCAAATTGAACATAATACTCGGGACATTGCATAACTGAGCCGACCGGAAAGGGCACTAGTGGTGTCCCAGCTTACTGCTGAATTCGAAAATCAAATAATCCAGGTGATGAAGGAGGCCCAAATCAAAAGCAACAATTTGGATCGAATTTTGAAGCCTTCAATGTACCATATGGTCTCCTTAAAGAACAAATGTGACAATACATAAAGAATACTACACATAAAGATCCGGACACCAACCTCCAGTTCAGCCAAGATACATTCAAGTATACTCAAGAGGAATTCGAAAAGTCTGATCCCATATGGAGGCGAAAACTATTGGAAAAGAATCCTACATTGCTGGTACAATGGGAAGCTTCACCATACGTGCTTCAAGTCAATCCATCATTTTGCCTTGTACCCCGCAGATGCTCCTGGATGCAATTTTGGGAAGGTTAGCACCAAGGAAGCATAAATGCTCAATGGCTGAATTATCCATTGTTACCTAGTCCGCCACATAACTACCTACCAATAGAAGAGTACATGGTAAAAACAATGGAATTTTGGATCGCAAGATATTCGGCTGTCTCGGATTTAGCGGTCAAAATGAAGAATAAAATTTTTGGTATGATCCTTACTGTAATCAACGTCTTTCAGCACGCAAAATATACATTTTTGAATTTTATCGGCATTACACAAGGATCAGAAGCACTCATTTTTTATCTTTCTATCATTCCGAGTCGCTTAACACTTATGGCGTATTATTCTCGACTTATGTTTTTGCCATCAACATATATGTAGACTTTCAAAGAAGCATTTTTCACTGCTTCTTCGAAATAGATTCGGAATTTTTCGTCAAAATGACTTCAAATCTTAACGCACGCCTGGTGGCTTATGAAACAAGCTTTTTTGCGGACCATTGACAAGCGCCAGAGGATGGAGTGAAGTCAAACTAGTGGAAAGAATTTATGATATGTCACGCCAATTTGCTAAATCAAAGAGAGCAAGCAACAATACAAACCTATTCACGTCGCCACAAAAAGCCTGTCGGGGATGATAGATTTCAGGAAGAGGGACGTGTGGAAGGGGAATCGAGCAAGAAGAAAAGAAGAAGAAGATCAAAGTCAAAAACTGCGCAATAAAGAATGAAGACCATAAAATGAAAGAAGTGGAAGGGGAATCGAGCAAGAAGAAAAGAAGAAGAAGATCAAAGTCAAAAACTGCGCAATAAAGAATGAAGATCATAAAATGAAAGAACCACCCTCTGCCCAAAGCCCCGTAGGGGCACGCATCAGGCAACAACGCCAAACAGCCAGGTCCTGAGGATTGGAATTAAAGATCAATCAGAACCAGGACATTTCATGGGAAGGACGGACCAGGGCCAGGAACTATACATGAAGAAGTGCAAGACAATATTTGACAGGTAATAATCCTTCCGCTGATAGCGTGCGTTGGCAACCAAGTAAACAGGCTTAAAGCAATACAACAGGGTCAGATGTGTGAAGACAAAGACAAATCAGAAGACCAAAAGTTAGAAAGAGATAGAGGCTGAAAAGTTGAAGAGAGTGACTAAGAACAACACATTCCTAGTCACTGGTGGCGTGTGTGGCAGCCCGACTGAATGCAGCAACCCAGATTTGTGATGTACGGGATATCAAGGGAAAAACAGAAGCAAAGGACTTACATCGGATAAAATAATAAATTCTTTGACAGTCCTTATCGCTTTCTTCGACCACTGGATGCATGTATTCAGAACTCTTAAACAAGTTAAAGACAAGAAGTAAAGCCTGTCAAGGGACAACAGAGACAAAGAGGGGGAGAGTGTTGCAGAGCAAAGAAGCACAAGAGAAGTGCCCCAAAATTTTCAAATTAATGGGCATGATTTTTCTTCTTCAAAGCATTCAGAGAATTCTCTCAAGCCATGTAAATGCACTAGAGGAGTCCTCTAGTCGCATAATCCCATCTTGTTGTAAAATATCCCTTGTAAATTAGTAGGAAATTCACTTTTTAGTAATAAAGTGCTGGTCTCTTGTGTGAAAGGACCAAATTTAGGGCACATGTATATAAGTCACTTTGTGACTCTTTGTAAGTACTTTTTTGCTATTCTGACCAAGGAGAGCTGTTGAATCTCGAATTTGCCTCTTTCCTGCAGATTTCCATCTTCTCTTTGATCTTGTGTGTGTGTGTGTGTAATGCTTGGAATGTGTGTGTCGGACTGTTGTCTACCCCTTCCCACTGTTTTTGAGCTACTGTAGTGTGTGTGTGAGCTTGTAGGAGTTGTGGCGTGAGTGTGGGTACTTCCCATCATTCCCTATTTTGGTCATAACTTGAAGCAGGATTGTCAAAATCAAGTGAAACCACTTCCAATAGATGCGTCTCGTTGAGAGCTTCGAAGCGAGTACTCTATTCTCTATATTTGGAGCTTGGAGCTGGGAGAAATCCTTAATTTACTAAAACCTGTTGTAAGAGGCATCGCGGCAGACAGTTTCCATTAGGGCGAAAAACGGCCAAAAAAGGGCCGTGTAAGGATTTCAATTAGTTGTGCTTAATCTGGATTAAAGTTGTCAACTCATTTTAAAAAAATCCGTGTAAGCGCATTTAAAACGTATCTTGTGCAAATTTTGAAGAGAGAGAAACTCGTGTGATAATCATGAAAAGTATGTGTGATATCTTATGCCTCAAAGTTTGTGCTCATCGGGCGTTCATGAAAATTTGAATTTTCCTCTTGTTCACGGACCTATATAATGTGTGCTTATGCTGTTTTGCACTTTTTTTACTCTACTTTCGATAGCAGGCTTGTTTCTCTCTTTCATGTCATTTTAGACACTTTCGCGTCACTCTTCGTAGTAGACCATGGAGAACCTCAACCCAAACACTCTCACTCACCTTTCAACCAGCCAAAATCATTGTGATAAGTTCCATATCAACATTGCAGTTAGTCATGAGTATGCAACGACAAGAAAGGTATGCCGAAGGGCTCTTCAACATTCTAAAGTGGTTGGATTGCAGAAAGAAGGCAAAAAACATATCGACATATGGGCAGATGGATTTGTTTAGCCAATTGATCCACAAACTGGAAGGTATACCACTTTTCATAATCTTCATGATCTAATTAGACTTTTAGGAGAAACATGGGCATCCCTTCTTATGTAGAAGAAATATCGCAGGCAGTGGAAGCTACATTTCAGGATGGCGACTAACTTGCGTACACTACTCCTACCACTTTTTTTCGGAGCCGTTATGTGGAGAGCTACGCAAGCGACTGTTCTATTTCATAACACCAGAACTGTCATGAGCTGGGACTCCATCAATCAGGTAATCACACTTCCTCTGCTTCGTCCACTCCCGTGATGATGATAGCGGCATCCGTTGAAGTAGTGCCCATCTATCTATGTATGTGCAGGAGCACTATGGCACCGTGCAGGAAGTGACCAATGTCGTCTACAAGGGTAGCACTACAATCAAGTGCACGCAAGTCTACGTTCACAAGGCTATCGTTCACCTTTTCATTAAAAAATGTGAATCTCTACTTTCAGAAATGGGATTTCTTGGTGGTGATGTTCATCTAAGAAAAGATCCAAAGCTTCTACAAAATACAGGTAATGGACAAAAGAGCTTGGACTTTGGATAGCTTGGACTCAGAGGAGAGCTATCCAGAAGTACTGATTCATCCAGATTTTCAATCTAAGAAAATAACTGTCACAACAAATTGGAAATTTAGAAATGTAAGGGAGCTCCTAGAATACCTTAATGAGGCATCATCATAGTTCATATTCTCAATTGATGATGCAATAGTTAACATTGGATCAGAGAAAACATTATCTTGCATAACTTGCCTGCCACCCAAGGTGGTCAAGTTCCAACCCTTTAGATTGTAACAAGTCTCCTTCTTTAAGAAGATTTTTTTCAAACTTCCATTGATTTTTCTTTGCAAGATGGTGACTAAGAATGTGACTGATTACATCACTTCAATTATGTCTTTTTATGGACTATATTCATCTTGGCATTTTTTTGTTTATTTTCAAGATTGTGAGGAGGTTTCAATGGTGCAATGATTATACAGGAACTTGCATATGACAAAATGGATGGTATGACAAAATGGAAAAGATTGGATGACACGACCGATACAAGCGATATGGACCATCCAAAATTATCCGATTGCCCATATCGCTTGCATCGGTCGTGTCATAAAAACTTCTCTATCCTCTTCACATTTAACTTTTCTATAGGATGGTGACTAGGAATGTGACTGATTACATCACTTCAATTATGTCTTTTTATGGACTACATTCATATTGGCATTTTTTTGTTTAATTTCAAGATTCTAATGAGGTTTCTATTGTGCAATGATTATAAAGGAACTTACATGAGTAAATTCTAGGTGATTCAAGAATATAAACCAAGAAATTCTTACATACTATATCTCCCCTTTTAGAACCTTTTTCCATACTTCCATTGATTTTGCTTTTGCAGGATTGTAAGTAAGAATGTGACTCATTACATCACTTCAATTATGGCTTTTTATGGACTATATTCATATTGACAATTTTTTTTTTCAACATTTTGATGAGGTTTCAATGGTGCAATGATTATACAGGAACTTGCATATGACAAAATGGATGGTATGACAAAATGGATGGTATGAGAAAATGGAAAAGATTGGATGACATGACCGATACAAGCGATATGAGCCATCCAAAATTCTCCGATTACCCATATCGCTTGCATCGGTCGTGTCATAAAAACTTCTCTATCCTCTTCACATTTAACTTTTCAACATGAATAAAGCAAAAAGCACCCAAAATAGACATTTTGATGATAGAACCAATTCAATTTTGCTGGAACCATGCAATGAAGTCACTTTTACTTAGTTCTCAAGAGGATCAATTCAACATTACATTACTCAAGGCATATAAATATAGTTACAATGACCATCTTCCAAATGAAGACTGGCATAATTACATACAATTTGTACATCAATAAATCTTCCAACATATGTTGGTTACACATTAGATTACAATCTTACATTCCAAAAATATGAGGGCATATTGCATGTTCCATAATGGCATTTATTGCTCTCTCCTTGATCAAGATGACCCAAGCATATGGATAGTCTGACAAGTTCAACTCAAGGTTGTAAAACCTTCTTTCCAAGAACCTTACTGCATTTGCAATCACTCTCCAGTCACACGAGGTGTTGTATTTCTGTAATGGCACATGTATTTGAATGTATCCAAACCTTTTTTCTTCTTTCAATGAAGGAATTCCTAGAATGTTTTGATCAATATGCATTTTGAGAAGCTTAGCAGCACTGCAAGGTAAAGTTAAATTTAGAATGGATGGCAAGGCTTCAAAATAGAACACAACAAAACGTATGGCGAGGCTTACACTTTGGAGTTTCCATGTTGTGATTGGAGAGAATTCCTTGCTGTCTTCTTTGTCCTAGCCATAACCTACAAAAAAAAGATTATTATCATCAGATAAATAGGACTTTTACTAGAGAAAAACAAATCATGGATCAGTAAGGATTAATATTAGGACATGGATCAATTACACAAAAAAAGATTACATCCTTCATATTTGCGATGTCTTGTACCCCTTTGGGAAATAATTATGTGTATCTATGTACATTTCATGAGTAATAAGCTTTGAAAAGAAATATATTTAATAGAAATAACTCGAAACACAAGCATAAACAAAGCATGAGACACGACCAATCCAAGCGATTAGGGTCATCAAAGAATATCGGATGGGTCTAATCGCTTGCATTGGTCCTAGTTGCTTGAATTGGTCATGTCCAAAGGAGGTCATCTTGAAGCTTAGATTGCATGTGAACTTTTGTATCTTATTATTGGTTAAGAATTTTAAGAAAATAATGCAACCATTGCGTCCGGAACGTGCCAAAACCCTAAGATTGACTGTCTATTTGCATGATTTTGATACCCGGAGGTCTTGATAAGCCTTTTTGTATTGATTTCCAGACACGACCGATGCAAGCGATTAGGCCCATCCAACATTTTCAGATGAGCCTAATCGCTTGCATTGGTCGTGTCCTACATTCATGCACAAATAGGCTCATCAAGACCTCTCAATATCAGAATCATGCAAATAGACAGTCAATCTTAGGGTTTTGGCACGTTTCGGATGCAATGGTATCATTAGTTTCTTGAAATTCTGAGCCAATAGTAAGATAGGGAAATTCATGACTGATGCAAGCGAAATAAGCCAACTTGCACAAAAAAGAGTTTAAAAGCTTGGAACAAATTTTAAACGCAGAAAAACTAATTAAAAAAGCTTTCACAAAGCACTCAAGAAACATGACCGATACAAGCGATTAGGGTCATCGGGAAATCCTCGAATGTCCTTAATCGCTTGTATCAGTCATGTTGTAAAATAATTGATCATGATGACCCTAAACCCTCACACAAAATGTGGTCTATGGAAAGTTTTGAAAAGCATGTAAAAACGCGAAGACAACGGCAAGTTGATGGTAGCAAGGAGTTTCACAAAAAATGAAAAAAGTGAATAGAAGAGCTTAAATAGGTCTCTGGGATGATTTGACCGTTGGTGACACGTGGCAATGTGTGATTGGTCCATGTCATCTAGCCGTTGCAAATCCCAACGTTACAATGCCACGTGGCATCATTTGAGTGGGCCACGTCATCTAGCCGTTGTGATTCCCAACGTCTTTTGCCACGTGGCACTCAGTTATTGGTCCACGTCATGTGACCGTTACCCGGTCCTTCTCCACTATAAATACGGGTCCCGTTCACCATTTCACATTTTCAACCTTCAGAGAATTTCTCTCTTCATCACCCATGCATACTTGTGCTATATACCCGATACGACTGATACAAGCGATTACACGCGTTTGACCTACCTTTGACTAGCTTATTTCGATTGCATCGGTCATGAACTTCCCTATCTTACTATTGGCTCGGAATCAAGAACCTAATGCTACCATTGCATCCGGAGGAACATGCCAAAACCCTAAGATTGACTGTCTATTTGTATGATTCTGATATGGAAAGGTCTTGATGAGCCTATTTGTGCATGAATCTAGGACATGACCAATGCAAGCGATTAGGCTCATCTGGAAATGTTGGATGGGCCTAATCGCTTGCATCGGTCGTGTCTGGAAATCAATACAAAAAGGCTTATCAAGACCTCTGGGTATCAAAATCATGCAAATTCTGATATGGAAAGGTCTTGATGAGCCTATTTGTGCATGAATCTAGGACATGACCAATGCAAGCGATTAGGCTCATCTGGAAATGTTGGATGGGCCTAATCGCTTGCATCGGTCGTGTCTGGAAATCAATACAAAAAGGCTTATCAAGACCTCTGGGTATCGAAATCATGCAAATAGACAGTCAATCTTAGGGTTTTGACACGTTCCGGATGCAATGGTAGCATTATCTTCTCCAAATTCTTAACCAATAATAAGATACAAAAGTTCACATGCAATCTAAGCTTCAAGATGACAACGCGAAGACAACGGCAAGTTGATGGTAGCAAGGAGTTTCACAAAAAATGAAAAAAGTGAATAGAAGAGCTTAAATAGGTCTCTGGGATGATTTGACCGTTGGTGACACGTGGCAATGTGTGATTGGTCCATGTCATCTAGCCGTTGCAAATCCCAACGTTACAATGCCACGTGGCATCATTTGAGTGGGCCACGTCATCTAGCCGTTGTGATTCCCAACGTCTTTTGCCACGTGGCACTCAGTTATTGGTCCACGTCATGTGACCGTTACCCGGTCCTTCTCCACTATAAATACGGGTCCCGTTCACCATTTCACATTTTCAACCTTCAGAGAATTTCTCTCTTCATCACCCATGCATACTTGTGCTATATACCCGATACGACTGATACAAGCGATTACACGCGTTTGACCTACCTTTGACTAGCTTATTTCGATTGCATCGGTCATGAACTTCCCTATCTTACTATTGGCTCGGAATCAAGAACCTAATGCTACCATTGCATCCGGAGGAACATGCCAAAACCCTAAGATTGACTGTCTATTTGTATGATTCTGATATGGAAAGGTCTTGATGAGCCTATTTGTGCATGAATCTAGGACATGACCAATGCAAGCGATTAGGCTCATCTGGAAATGTTGGATGGGCCTAATCGCTTGCATCGGTCGTGTCTGGAAATCAATACAAAAAGGCTTATCAAGACCTCTGGGTATCAAAATCATGCAAATTCTGATATGGAAAGGTCTTGATGAGCCTATTTGTGCATGAATCTAGGACATGACCAATGCAAGCGATTAGGCTCATCTGGAAATGTTGGATGGGCCTAATCGCTTGCATCGGTCGTGTCTGGAAATCAATACAAAAAGGCTTATCAAGACCTCTGGGTATCGAAATCATGCAAATAGACAGTCAATCTTAGGGTTTTGACACGTTCCGGATGCAATGGTAGCATTATCTTCTCCAAATTCTTAACCAATAATAAGATACAAAAGTTCACATGCAATCTAAGCTTCAAGATGACAACGCGAAGACAACGGCAAGTTGATGGTAGCAAGGAGTTTCACAAAAAATGAAAAAAGTGAATAGAAGAGCTTAAATAGGTCTCTGGGATGATTTGACCGTTGGTGACACGTGGCAATGTGTGATTGGTCCATGTCATCTAGCCGTTGCAAATCCCAACGTTACAATGCCACGTGGCATCATTTGAGTGGGCCACGTCATCTAGCCGTTGTGATTCCCAACGTCTTTTGCTACGTGGCACTCAGTTATTGGTCCACGTCATGTGACCGTTACCCGGTCCTTCTCCACTATAAATACGGGTCCCGTTCACCATTTCACATTTTCAACCTTCATAGAATTTCTCTCTTCATCACCCATGCATACTTGTGCTATATACCCGATACGACTGATACGAGCGATTACACGCGTTTGACCTACCTTTGACTAGCTTATTTCAATTGCATCGGTCATGAACTTCCCTATCTTACTATTGGCTCGGAATCAAGAACCTAATGCTACCATTGCATCCGGAGGAACATGCCAAAACCCTAAGATTGACTGTCTATTTGTATGATTCTGATATGGAAAGGTCTTGATGAGCCTATTTGTGCATGAATCTAGGACATGACCAATGCAAGCGATTAGGCTCATCTGGAAATGTTGGATGGGCCTAATCGCTTGCATCGGTCGTGTCTGGAAATCAATACAAAAAGGCTTATCAAGACCTCTAGGTATCGAAATCATGCAAATTCTGATATGGAAAGGTCTTGATGAGCCTATTTGTGCATGAATCTAGGACATGACCAATGCAAGCGATTAGGCTCATCTGGAAATGTTGGATGGGCCTAATCGCTTGCATCGGTCGTGTCTAGAAATCAATACAAAAAGGCTTATCAAGACCTCTGGGTATCGAAATCATGCAAATAGACAGTCAATCTTAGGGTTTTGACACGTTCCGGACGCAATGGTAGCATTATCTTCTCCAAATTCTTAACCAATAATAAGATACAAAAGTTCACATGCAATCTAAGCTTCAAGATGACCTCCTTTGGAGACAACCAATTCAAGCGATTCGGACCATCCAAGCTTCCTTGATGGGCCTAGTCGCTTGAATTGGTTGTGTCCAATTAAGTATCATATTTATAGCTATATGAATGAATGCTCCATATAGAACAACTAAATGTGTTTATAAATATTATTTTCAACATTAATTATATGTTTCTATAAAGTTAAGGATGATAAATCAAACATGACTGATGCAAGCGATTATGCCCATCGAATATTCTCTGATGACCCTAATCGCTTGGATCGGTCGTATCTCATGCTTTGTTTCTACTTCTGTTTTCAGTTATTTCTATGACTTTAAAAGACCTTTTACTTTTTCTAACCTAGATTTTCAATTTTTTCCACAGATATCTATATTGGATGAAGACAACTACATTGGGAGGGGGAAGGGAACAAGGAAAACCATAGAGAAGAAAGGAAAGACAAAGATGGATATTCATTCAGTGATCCACTATCTTCCAAAACTGAATCCAAAATTATTTTGTGTTATTCATAAGCAGTATAGTGAAGAGGCAGATTTTTCACTATTCTCCTTGAGGGCTCTTTCAAGATACATGGGTTTTACTTCAATACCCTTTAATGCATACAGAGTTTTTCTACTTGAAAGAACAGGTGCATTAAGAATTTTTGGATATGCCCCAGGATTCAATGCTTCAAGGGTAGGCTACTTCCTTTGTTACTCAAGCTATGCAATGGTTGTAGGGGTGTCATATGGTCAAAGTATTATTGTCTACAGGAGAAAAGAGTACCTCAAATATAGAAGAGATTTGCTAGAGACAAGTTCATTCACCATCCTGCAGAAAAGTTAAATGTGAGGAGGATAGAGAAGTTTTTATGACACGACCGATGCAAGCGATATGGGCAATCGGAGAATTTCGGATGGCCCGTATCGCTTGTATCGGTCGTGTCATCCAATCTTTTCCATTTTTTCATATGCAAGTTCCTGTATAATCATTGCACCATTGAAACCTCCTCAGAATCTTGAAATTAAACAAAAAAATGCCAATATGAATATAGTCCATAAAAAGACATAATTGAAGTGATGTAATCAGTCACATTCTTAGTCACCATTCTGCAAAGAAAAATCAATGGAAGTTTGAAAAAAAGCTTCTTAAAGAAGGAGACTTATTACAATCTAAAGGGTTGCAACTTGATCACCCTGGGTGGCAGGCAAGTTATGCAAGATAATGTTTTTTCTCTAATCTAATGTTAACTATTGCATCATCAATTGAGAATTTGAATTGTGATGATGCCTCATCAAGGTATTCTAGAGCTCCCTTACATTTTTGAATTTCCAATTTGCAGTGACAATTATCTTTCTAGATTGAAAATCTGGATGAATCAGTACTTCTGGACAACTCTCCTCTGAGTCCAAGGCTATCCAAAGTCCAAGCTTTCTTTTCCACCTTTTGTTGAATGATCAGGAGCATCCCAATCTAATGAAGAGATGCAAGGACCAGGCAAATGTATAAGATTTCCATAAGAGCTCCTCCCTAATGGCACCTGATTATATGCAAAATGGACAAATAACTCTATGCTATTGAAAACTTGAGCGGATTTGTCTGCATACATAAGCTTTGCATATTCCTTATGAAGAACTCTGAATGTTCGTGTTAAACATTCAAGAGGTTGCCACTCTAAAATATTGGAAGGAAAAATATCTGCAATACAAAAACATCTATGTTGTTATACAAAACCAACTGAAATGATAGACGATCATTGTAAAACTTCACTTACAGTACAAAGGGAATTGCATATGCTTTTCGAGAACAAGATCCTTAGCGTTGTACACATGTTGTACTCTTGCAAACCAACCGCATCTCTTCAGTTTGAAACTAAGAATACGTCCCCTGCAATGGTTTCTTGTGTCGTCTCTTTTAGCATGCTTGACTTTATGGGCACCTCTATAGCTAGGAAGCATAGTTACTCATTCATTTGACTTCACAGAAAGAGGTTTCCATAAAGAATCCTCTCTTCTGTTGTAAACCTCACATGAGGTTACACGATTGGAAGGACGACAAGAAGAAGAAGCCATTAGAATCGAGAAGAAGAAGAATGCTCAAAGCGAGAAACCGACATTCACAAACTTTGCCAACATTTATAGATAAAAGGGCTTTGTACACGTGGAAACTTTTGATTTGATGTAAACCCTGTCGCCGAATGACCATGGAATTTCGTGAACCCAAAAATATTTCGTATCTTCAAAAATCATTTCCTTCTTGGAACTTTAAAGATATGCATTGTGTGATGTGCAAAAATATCTTTTTTTGCATCAAACCAAGAAATTGTACACTGAATACAAGAATCTTCATCACTTTCGCGGCGCTTTTAGATCATATTCTCTTAAAAAAAGAATTTCTTCATACGGTTAAAGGAGACAACAATGTTATATTCTTGTACACGTGGAAAGACTCTATTTGTCAATTTCCTTAATCTCTCATTAGCAAACAGCCCCTTTTCGGCCGTTTTTCGCCCTAATGCAGTCTTTCAGTGAGTTTGAGAGGTGGATTAGTCTTTTCTCATGCATATCAGCAGAACCACTTCATTTTCCATCATGTGTGCACATGTCTTCATACACTTGGTTAGGTCGTTTGATCGGATTGATATATAAGCGTATGTCAATTTCCCACTATATGCACTTGTGCTGCAAATGAGGTTTAGTCTCTTTGGCACAAGTCCTTGAGTCTTCTTGACTTAAGTACACATCATATGAACATATCTTCTCTAACACCTCATCCAAATATGCATGAAGCATACATATACAGATTCTCCTTTAGATATGCCGATAGGAGTCCTCCTAATATGGATGCCAGTGCCTCCATAAGCTCCAAGTAGTACTTGTGTGCATAAAGAGAATATGTACCTGAATTCTTAACATAAGATGCAAATCTTATGTTAACCACCATCCAATATCTTTGAAGTAAACTGAAATCTTCATGTAGAAGACAATCTTCAAATACATCATGTGGATGGTTGCTCATGGGTAAGTCCTCTCCATAAGCAAGAGTGTGAGCACACTCTTCTCCAAGAAGTACTCCATAACTACTCCTCAACATGCTCCTAGAGTGCACGATGGCTGCCCCATGTGTGCTAGGGCACCACCTCTACTGAGGGACCAAGAACTGGCATTCCCAATCGGTGTGTGATGTCCAAAATTGATCATAAGACCTGTTTATATAGGCTTCAAAGTTCCCATGCGAAAAGCTACTTTTTTTATATCAAAAAGCTGAATCGATTTATTTTAAGTGAGTTTGCTTTATTTTTAAAGTTGGTTTTAGCTAACTTTAAAAATAGCTTCTTAACTTGCTTTTTCGCACTTCTGACTAACTGATGAATGATCTGACAACATTTTTATGATCCTCATGCCAAGAGCTATCATATGAGGTCAAAACCCTAAATCAGTAGAAAATTAGGATTAGGGTTTTCTCCTAAATCTGATCTCTCATGACTGTGTGTCATATACCATTGGAAAGCTCTCTTCGATAGGATCATAAAAATGTTACTCATTTTTGTGCCAAAAATGAGTAAGTTCCGAAATTAGGGTTTTTGCCCTAAATGGATTTTGGACTGCTGTGACATTGTTTTCCAACATCTCTTTCCACATAGCTTGGCACTTCCTTATACATGAGTAGCAACTCCTTGTTCATTGCATTCGGCATCACTCCTAGGGGGGATTTATTGATAGATTTTGATAGTGATGTATGTGAACACACTTAGGACCATCGATGCACTTTTTCCCTCTTTAGATGGATTTTTTCCCGAGCTTATATATATGCATATAACCCTAATGGTTCACGTATGTTTGTACATTCACTTGGTAATTCATTCAGTATTGTGTTGCATTCAAAGATTCTTCTTCTTCTTCTTCTTTACATGTTATTGGAGTGCTTCTGCAGACCTCAAACTCCAACGTCTGAAGACAAGCTAACTTGAAGCTGTACATCTCAATAAATCCTCTGATGTCTATTTTTATCACCCATCCGCGTGAAATTTCAATGTGTTACACTGTTACTCCTGTTGGATACCACTCGCACCCAGCTGCCGTCTCCAAGTCATTTTCTTGAGCGCGTCTGCCAGGCTGCCCTCTACTCATCATCGCTCACTACCTCGCAACCTTATATTAGAAGCCATCCTCTCCTGAACTCTGTATCGGATCGATTCTCTACCCTCGCCCCAGGCAGCACGACTACATCCTTATTTACCTCTCTCTCTCTCTCTCTCTCTCTCTCTCTCTCTCTCTCTCTCACACACACACACACACACGCAAACAGAAATCGTACATCCTGCACACGAGTCAGAGAACAATCCCGAGTGCTTCGTCGCGGCCATGGTTGAACATTCTTTTACTGAGTGCAGAATCGCATTTTGCGTCGTTCTCATTGCCTCCGTGCTCAATTCCTGCATCGTCGAGAACTGTGGTGCTGTGGATCTCCGACAGGAATTGGTGGTGACATGGGCGCCCACTAATGTGAGGTTCGAGGGTGGAGGAGAAGCACTGCAGCTAGTGCTGGAGAACACCACCGGCGGCGCGGGCTTTGCCTTCAAGAATTACTATCTGCTGGGAAATATTGACATGCAGATAAAGCTTGTGCCAGGAGACTCAGCCGGAACTGTCACAGCCTACTACGTAAGTACATAGTAGTAGCGTTCTGCTAATAGGGCATCCAAAGAGATCGTTGCTCAATTCATTTGTTTCTATACTTCTGCCACTAATGATAATGGTGGCTGCAGATGTCATCGGAGACGTCGAACCACGACGAGCTGGATTTCGAATTCTTGGGAAACTCGTCTGGTGAGCCCTACGTCCTGCAGACCAACGTCTTCTCGAATGGTATCGGAGAACGAGAGCAACGTATATTCCTGTGGTTCGACCCCACGGTCGACTTCCATACCTATTCTATCCGTTGGTCTGAGGAGCATATCCTGTGAGTATTCAGCCACTACTCCCAGATTATCCATTGGGAACGACCTGTGCGCGCTTTCTTGCCCTATAGGTGTTTGCTGTGAGTAAGTTCTCTCAATCGTTGGTCTGATATAGCCGGCTTCCATGTGCAGGTTTTTGGTGGACGGCACTCCCATTCGGGTTTTCTCGAACAACAAAGATGTCGGAGTGCCCTATCTCGACAGTCAGCCAATGCGCGTCTTCTCCAGCATCTGGAACGGAGACAGCTGGGCCACGCGTGGCGGGCTTGTGAAGATCGATTGGGATCATGCTCCCTTCATCGCCAGTTATCGCGGATTTGAGGCCTCTGGCTCTGCGTGTGTTGCAACCAGCTCAGCTGCGTGTGCAGCGCAGGTAACGGCGATGGACGGAACCCATAGAGGTCCGGCGTCGCTTCCATTGGACTCCGCCAAGCTGGACTGGGTGAAGCGTAATTTCATGGTATACGACTACTGCACAGACCAGAAGCGCAACCCCGTGCCACCTCCCGAGTGCTCTCGCGAGTTGTAAACAACTTACTGTTGACGATTCTTTATTTTTTGAGGAAGAATAATGTGGTGCCTTTTGAACGAATAGTACTTTGCCACGTGGAAGGTAGCAATTCCCAATGTAAATCAATCATAAATGTATACCGGAGACTATTGAAGCACAGAAACAGAATTCTAGAGTCTTTCCAATGGCTTGCTTGCAATCCACTTGTATAACTAAACATTACTATGGGCCCTTTCTTAATAAGAACTTAAGGTGGTTTCACACAAGGGTGGTGGAACAAACATTAGAAATCTGCAAGTTTCACCAGGAAGGGTGGTGGAACAAACATTAAAAATCTGCAAGTTTCACCAGGAAACAAAAAAAAAAAGCATAGTTCTGCCACCCACCTATTCACATATAGGGGGGAACAGTAACATAGTCTTTGTCATGCTGCTGTCTTGTGTGAAACATGGAGGGCGATGGAACAAGATCTGCTGTCTTGTGTGAAACATGGAGGGCGATGGAACAAGATCTGCATTACCCATCATTGGTGCCATATAACTTTATAAACATCGTTTTCTTTATGCCACGTGCTAGAATTTGGTGACATTGCATGCAAATTCTCTTGGGGCGGGGGAGGGGGTATCGGCACATTTTTGCTTCAAATGTGCCTTGAGCTGGCATGTGCAGAGTCGCGGGGCTCCCCCCTGTGTGAAGAGACGGTGACATGCGGCACACTTTGAATGGTCGAACATGAGGTTTTTCCAGGGGCACCGCCTTGTGTGAATTCCACCTTAGGGTCGTTTCACAATGGGGCTCCGGAACAGCGGCATAATTTTATGTTGTTCCAGACGGAACACTCAAAATTTTCCATAGACGTCCAGCACTCATTCACACAGGGCGACGGCACAATATTTTGATTTATACTGAAAATGCTCTCAGAAATCTGAGTTGGCAAGAGGAATCCTTTTGGGGCGGAGGGGGAGGGTCGGAACTCTGCATGGTTTCAAGTACCGCCAACGTGGCATGCCATAGCCCTCTATCGCTGCTCAATGTGAAGAGGTGTACCTGGAACATGTCCATATGTTCAATTTTTACTGGACTGAGCGTGCGAAGGAACTGTGCCGCTGCTCACTCTGAATCGGGCCTTATATAATTAACTCTTAATGGTAAGAGAAGCCCTCTCTCCACTTCCATGTTCGTCTTGATAGCATGTTTACATGTGGATTAGCTGGTGGATCGTGTGTGTGTGTGTGTTTCCTTTAGGGTTAGGTTTTTTTATCTATCTTTATAGGCTTGAAAACTGAAAGAATAACACACATTTACGAAAGGACCTCTTTTGTCTTCAAGCTTTTTTTTTTTTTTTTTAATGGAGGTTTAGCTGAAGCCTACTCCCCCGGTCTTCAAGCTATTGTTGAGAATCCCTTTTCTTTACGCACTTAGAGGCTCACGTCCAATATATAAGCAGGTTTTGATCTTTGGATCCTTAGTCTAAAGTTTAAAGGTGTTATTGTTATACTACGCTCCCTTTTCTCTACTGTATTGTGCTCCTTCACAACTATTGAACTTGGGAGTTTACGATGACTTTGAGGTAGTATAGTAAGCAAATATGGAGGTCAAGTATGAATTTGAGCTAGTTGGTCAAATATGGAGGTCTTTAAGACAAGATTAGGGTTGATAAAGGGAAATAGATCAAGCATACCTTGTCATTCCTATGGATACTCTAGAAGGCTACCAACAATCTTCTAGGCCTTCACATATCCATATGTATCCACCTTCATTCTGGACTCCATAATTTACTCATCAGTCTCCGCATTATATGTATAAGGGCTTATTTTGAAGAGTGCAAGGAGTAAACTATGGATTTGGGGGTTGCATCTCTCTTTAGGTTTACTATTCGAAGCAATGGGTTGTCGTTACCTTTTGGGAGTCATTTGTCACAATCAATAGATTTATTTGGAATGTTATTAAACTAAAGCAGTCAAAAACTTCAAAAGTGCTTGAATGAAATTTTGTAGGGACAAATGAACTTGAACCAAGCGGTGTTGGGTGAAAGCGATTGGTTGTTCTTTAGCATTGTGGAATGCTATAAGAGGAGAGACCCTTTGGAAGATCTGGAAAAAGAGGTGTGCTACCAACTTTGGTAGCCTTCTTAAAGAATGGTCAATCAAAAAATCTATTTTCCTTTCGGGCAATAATTTCGAATTGGAAGATGCCCCCACCTTTTAGACATCACACTGTTTTTCCTTGAGAGCAACAAGACTAAAAGAAAGTGGGCCCCCCATGAGGAAGACAAAAGAGTTATCAACCTTTTTTGCAATATACTCTAGCAAGATTTAAGCAACCCTTGCTTTGTGGAATTTGGAGGCTCCCATGGGTGCTAGGCTGATTCACTTGTACTGTCGTTCTTTTTATTTATTTAAATTTGGAAGAGTAGGTTATTGCCTAACTTCCTTTAAAAAAAAAACAAAAATTGTAGGCATATATGTTTTACTTGCATCAAGGTTAGCATCTTCTTTAGAGCATGAGTTGCCTGCTAGGTTTCAAAAGTCGTCGCCTTCCTTCCGCATCAAACGAGCATGTATCCTCTAAAAGGTAGCCTTCCTTCCTCATTCATACCTCTTGAATGAGCATGTATCCTCTAAAAGGTAGCCTTCCTTCCGCATCAAACGAGCATGTATCCTCTAAAAGGTAGCCTTCCTCTTTTGTTGTATATTTATATTCACAATACTATTGCCTTTGTATATTCACCCATCGGAAAACGCATGTCCTTCATAAAGAAAGAAACTTCCTTTTCTTGAACACCACTCTCCTACTCTTCATCTCAATACTCAATTGTATCACATCTTGTGAGTCGTGACGCCTTGTCTCTATTTGACACCTCGGTCCTCTTATTAATGGAAGAATCTAATCAAAAGAATCCCCTCTATTGTTGATTGAGGCAACTTTGTGCATCTCTCTCTCTCTCCTTATTTTCTCTACCAATTACCTTTCATTTTACTTTTGTATTTTCCCTTAGATATTCCTCATAAGGATAAAATTGCACATTACATTTAAATAGGCCGACCAACTTGATCGACCATGGGCAATCAAAGATGGTCAACCATTAGGCCCACCAACACATTTTTTTCAATTATTTTCCTATTGGCAAGGTTCACAATTCATGGATATTTTCCGAATGGCAAGGTTCACAATTCATGGATGCAAGAGCTGGGAAGAGGCAATGGAGAGCAAATAAGCGAGGCATACTGGTGCGCAACATAGAGCATTGGAGGTACAAGATATTGAAGTAGGACCATGGAAAGAATGTAGAAGCATTTTCGTTAACACAAGGCACGCTTGTCTCTCTCTCTCTCTATATATATATATATTCTCTCTCTCTCTCTTTCTCTCTCTCTCTCTCTCTCTCTCTCTCTCTCTCTCTCTCTATATATATATATATATATATATATATATATATATATATATATATATATATATATATATATATATATATATATATATATTCTAAATTTTCTTGCCCAAAGAAGCTCCCATTGAACTCTTTGGAACTCGCAACAAAATTAAAAAAGAAAAGGTTTTGAGTCCACCTTTTGTTGACCATATTGGCCGCTCATGTTTGAGCAAGGTGGCCAAGTTTGATTAATCTTATTCGACACACGAGAGGTCAATTTCAGGTTTGCCCACCCTTTTAAAAAAAGTTTTGGATGCTTAAATTACCAGAAACTGAGGTTCAAGAAGTGCCCATAGTTCCATAGGGTTTAATATACATAAGTTCTAGAGAAATGAAACTTGTAAGATGGGCATGCACTACATATTGGACTAATTGTGGGGCATATTGTTTTGAGGCATACGTAGAGTATTCAAAAAGCAGGCAACTAGCAAAATGGATGGGCAAGTTACATTTGGGATGATGCTTTGTACCATTGTGATGGCATAGGTTCTAAGCATGCTGGCTGGATCTTGTACCTCACACAAGCATAGAACCACTCCTCCAGTCCACCGCTTCTCCATTCACATATGCAAAACCACTCTCCTTTGCCAGAGGCGATGCAAAATATGTAGATTCCTCAAAGGCCTTGGGGGTTATGTATCCTTCCCAAAAGCCAATATGATTAGACATTGGGCTACCAAAAGGAAGAATATGCATGGAATACGCATACTCCTAGAGATACAAAGGACACGCACTTTGATAGATATGCTCTTTGAGGTTGTATTTTTGTATGGCCATAAGAATTACAAAGGTGACTTGTATTCCAAGGTATGGTGTAAAATAATGTCTTTTGGAGGCTAAAAAAAGAACACACTATCCTAGGGAAAGACCCCCGCTTTTGTGGATGCCAAGGGTGCTCAACTTTTGTTTGGCATGCCCGATAGGACCTCTTTCTTCACAAATGGGATTAAGATGATACATCTTCAAACATTGAAATGTTCTCGACACAACTATCATTGAGATTAAAAGAGAGTGCTTCCAACATCATGATCAAAGAACTTACATTCTTGCTCTCATTTATCAACATGAAATTCCCTAATTCTTGAGGGAAAGCACATGAAGACCTCAATGTTCATGTTCAAAAGTATCAATGACATAAGGTTCACATGGATGCAAGAGTTAAAAGAGGCAATGCATAATGGTGCTCAACATAGAGCATTGGAGGTACAAGCGATTGAACTAGGACCATGTAAAGAATGTAGAAGCATTTGCATTAACACAAGCATGGTGGCACTAAAATAAATCATGTGAAAGCACCCATTGTTACATCTCATTTTTGCCTCTCTCTCTCTCTATTTTTAACCAAACATTGAGGTTGGGGGAGTGCCCATTGTTCCATTGTTCTTATGGAGGGTTTGCTTAATATACATAAGTTCTAGAGAAATGAAACTTGGACGATGGACATACACTACATATTGGACTAATTGTGGGGAATATTGTTTTGAGACATACATAGAGTATCCAAAAGCATGAAACTAGCAAAATGGATGGGCCACTTAGATTTGGGATGATGCTTTGTACCATTGTAATGGCATGGGTCCTAAGCATAGTGGTTGGACCTTGTACCTCACACAAGCATAGGACCATTTCTCCACTCTACCACGTCTCCATTAACATATGCAAAACCACTCTCCTTTGCCATATGTGATGCAAAATATGGAGATTCTTCAAAGGCTAAGTATCCTTCCGAAAAGCCTATATGATTAGACATTGGGCTACCAAAAGGAACAATATGCATAGGGATACACATACTCCTAGAGATACAAAGGATATGCACTTTGATAGATATGATCTTTGAGGTTGCTTTGTTGTATGGCCATAAGAATTACAAAGGTGACTTGAATTCCAAGGCATGGTGCAAAATAATGTCTTTTGGATGCTTAAAAAAGAACACACTATCCTAGGGAAAGACTCCCACTTTTGTGGATGCCAAGGGTGCTCAATTTCTGTTTGGCATGCCCAATAGGACCTCTTTCGTCACAAATGGGACTAAGATGATATGGATCCTTCCCCAAAAGGAGGCACCTTTGATACCTATCCAAATACCAATGAAGATCCTTCCAAGAAGGAAGATTCCATTAAGGAAGAGTCTTAAGTTGTTTCCAAATACAAGTTTTGAGTTCTCGACATGTCTATCATTGAGTTTAAAAGAGAGTGCTTCCAACATTATGATCGAAGAACTTACATCCTTCTCTCATGTACGAATGTCACATAATCCTAGTAGGAGATGGTTGAACCATGCCTTAAGAGAGAAGATTAGGAAGTAATCCTCAACCATGGCATTTGGGGCAAGTGGTTAGCCCATCGCACTCCTAGCTGGGAGGTTGTGGGTTCGATTCCCGACATTGGTATCAGAGCCTAGTTGCAAAATTGGGCATGACGATGGCGCGACCGGCACGTGTTAGGGTACACTTGTCAGGGTACTTCCTGCCAGGGTACATCCTGCCAGTCCCAGTCCTGCCAAGGGACATCCAAACAGGGTACATCCGTGGGCACTTGGAAGAAGCTCTTATCCGTGGTGAGTGTGAATCTAATCTTGGATGAAGGTACATGGGCATTTGGGCACCCATAGAGGGTGGGATAGGTCCAAATTTGGTCCATGGGTTGGAGTTTGAGGTTGGTGGAAACGCTAATGCATGGAAAGTGGGTCCAAGAGAGTCAAGAAGGTCCGCAAGTGAGCATTGAGGGAAATGCTCAGTCTAAGAGGGGAGGAATGTCACATAATCCTAGTAGGAGATGGTTGAACCATGCCTTAAGAGAGAGGATTAGGAAGTAATCCTCAACCATGGCTTTTGGGGCAAGTGGTTAGCCCATCGCACTCCTAACCGAGAGGTTGTGGGTTCGATTCCCGATAATCAACATGAATGTTAAACCTCAAGATCAAGCACAGGGCACAAGAACGCATCAAAGAAGTGGACTTACAAGAAGAAGGAGCATATAGGGAGCTCTAACATCAACTTTTTAGAAGAAACCCCTATAACAATAGTGATTTTTATCACTAAAAACCATTTTAAATATCATTTCTCATTTTTGCAACTCCATTTTGTTCAAGCCGAGGAGTTCTCGAGCTTGAGGAGTATTAGAAGTTTGTTGATATATTTAGGTAGTGATGTGTGTGAACACACTAGGACTGCCGGGGTAGTTTTTTCCCTCTTAAGGAGGTTTCTTTCCCCCGGCTTGTATATATGCCTATTGCCCTAATGGGCTACTTATCTTTGTACATTCTCTAGTAATACATTCAGTATTGTGTGTTTGTGCTCCAAGCTTCTTCTTCTTCCTTGTGCTGTTTGCGTGCTTCTACAGACGTCTAACTCCAACAATTGGTATCAGAGCAGGTCATCGCTTCATCTAGGGTGCCGTCGACACTCCTCCGTTTGTAGTCTCAGAATCGCACGAATTTTGGTGAGCATACTCAACGTGTTTCCGAGATCAAAACTGCTTCGCTTTCTGGTGCCGAAATCGCGATCTAAGCTCGTTTCGGCCTTCGAACGCACTATCGTAGTGCTTGTGTAGGCTATTTCGTCTTTTTGTGCCAAAGGTATATACCAATTTCTGTTCATCAAGGTATTTTAGTCATCGGCCATGGCTGAAAGCAGTGATGTATTCCGTATGTTGGCTGTTGAGGATAAGTTGGATGGTACCAACTACCCATTATGGGCTTATATGATGCGACATGTTTTGGTTGCAAAAGGATTGTGGAACATTGTGCAGGGTGTTGAAAGATGTAAGGAATTGAACTCACAACCTCTTGGTTAGGAATGTGATGGGCTAACCACTTGCCCCAAAGCCATGGTTGAGGATTACTTCCTAATCCTCTCTCTTAGAGCGTGGTTCAACCATCTCCTACTAGGATTATGTTACATTCTTCCCCCCTTGGTCGATCATTGTCCTCAATGATCTACTCTTGTATCCCTCTAGCCTCGGTGATCAGTCCCTTGAACCCCTAGGTGCCCTTGAACTGATGTCCCTCAACCTTGCACAGTTTCTTGAACCTTGTTCTCAACCTTGGTCTCTTGAACCCTTGCTCTCAACCTTGGTGTCTTGAACCTTCTTGTTCGCAACCTTGGTGTCTCGAGCCCTTGTTCTCAACCTCAGTCTTGAACCTTGTTCTCACCCATGCTTGGTATCTTGAACACTCAATCAAGTGCCACCCAAGGATTTCCAAGGAATTCACACTTCCAAGCTAGCTCATTGGAAAGTTCGTTCCGAGAGCTTTCCAACGATATATTACACGCCTCAATCCGACCTACGGATTGAGAGATACACCCCAATCATTGTAAGGTCCATCCTTGAAACCGATGTGCGCGCCTTCCACAATTCCTACCCTTTCACATAGAGGATGCCCAAGCGCCTTTTTTAGAGGCCATTGGATCATTCCACCTTGCCCAAGCCTACTTCCTAGGCTCTGATACCAATGTAAGGAATTGAACTCACAACCTCTTGGTTAGGAATGTGATGGGCTAACCACTTGCCCCAAAGCCATGGTTGAGGATTACTTCCTAATCCTCTCTCTTAGAGCGTGGTTCAACCATCTCCTACTAGGATTATGTTACAAAAGATGTCCTGTTACACCTGTGATGACAGGTACTGCAAATACAGATGTTGGAGGTGATGAAGATGGTGTCGAAGATGATATTCCACAGATTCCTGTTCGTGTTGCTGTTTCTGTTGCACCTACTGCAGAGCAAATTCGTTGGGATGGCAGAGATGCCCAGGCACATGCATTGATAGCTTTGTCTATCAAACGTGCCATTATTCCTCATATTCGCTCTTGCAGAACAGCTAGGGATGCTTGGGATACACTTACCACATTGTACCAATTTGCTACGCTTGCAGAAATCTAATATGGTGTCTTCTTTGCCCAAATTTGAGGTACCAGGAAAACATGTATGTGAAGGCTGTATTTTGGGCAAAATGCAGCATTCCTCCTTTCCAAAAGATGGTTCAGTTCGGGCTACGCAGAAATTGTAGCTTGTACATAGTGATGTCTGTGGTCCTATGCAGACACCCTCTTTTGGGAATGACCTTTACTCCATGACTTTCATTGATGATTTTTCCAGGCATGCATGGGTATATCCACTCAAAGCAAAGTCCGAAGTGTTCATGTGCTTTAAACAATTTTTGGTTTTGGCTGAAAATCTGTCAGAATGTAAAATGGGCACCCTCCGTTCTAATCGAGGGGGGGAATATATGTCTTCAGATTTTAATGCATTTCTGGTTGAACGTGGGATAAAACACCAGTGTATAGTGCCGTATACACCTCAACATAATGGAGTTGCTGAACAAAAGAACAGGTCACTCATGGAGATCGCGAGGTGCATGGTCAAGAGTCAGGCTTTACCACATAGTTTTTGGCTTGAGGTTGTCATGTGTGCAGCATATGTACTGAACAGGTGTCCCACTAAAGCACTGCAGTCTATCACTCCATATGAGGCTTGGCATGACTGCAAGCCATCTGTTGCTCATCTGCGTGTTTTTGGTTGTTTGGCATATGCATTAGTTCCTGAACAACATCGCAGAAAATCAGATGATAAGGCAGTAAAATGTATTTTTTTTGGGTACAGTTCTGAAAGTAAAGGCTATCGTCTGTATCATCCACAGACTAAACGCATTCTGGTTAGCCGTGATGTTGTCTTTGTGGAAGATGCTATTCAGCCATTGCTTTCATGTACTAAGGAGACATCTGTTAGCTCCAAAGACATGTATGATACGTTGATGCCTCTTTTTACAGGTGGGCAGTCTAGTGTTGGTCCTAATGAAGGAACTTCTCAGCCTTTGCAAGTTTCATATGATGATGCAGATCATTCTACGTTTGATGCAGATTTACATGATGCACTTGTTGATGAGAGAGCTGATATTGAGCAGGCAAAAACTATGCCAAAATGGCTGGTGCAAACTTTGCGTGCCACCAAATTAGATCACCTTTGTCATATCGTACTCGTTCAGGCTCTCATAGTGCCTCCTTTGCATCAGATTGCTATGCTATGGCTACGTCTAGTCTCTGTGATGAGAATGAGCCTGTTTCTTTTGATGAAGCACAGAATTCAGAAAATTGGATGGTTGTCGTGCAATCTGAATATGATGTTATAATGAAGAATGGTACATGGTCTTTATGTGACTTGCCTCCTGGCAAGAAGGCCATTGGCACTAAGTGGGTATACAAGCTGAAGCCTAAACCTGATGGTACATTTGATAGGTATAAGGCTAGGCTTGTTGCAAAGGGTTATGCGTAGGAAAGAGGCATTGATTTTGAGAGAGACCTTTGCACCTACATGCCGTATGACTACTGTTCGGAGCATTTGTGCACTTGCAGCCCATCATGGTTGGAATGTACATCAGTTGGACATTAAAACAACATTTCTGAATGGTGACTTGCATGAAGAAGTGTATGTTTTTCAGCCCCGTCGCTTTGTGTAGAAAGGGCATGAAAATCAGGTGTGCAGGTTAAAGAAGGCATTATATGGTTTAAAGCAAGCACCACGTGCTTGGTATGAGAAGATACATGCCTATCTGGTTGCACATGGTTTTGTGAACAGTCCAACTCAAAGCACCTTATATGTTAAGCGTGCTAATGATGTGCTTCTGATCATTGTTGACACTCGTGTGTCCACCAGTGGTTTTTGCTTCATGCTTGGTAGCTCATGTATATCTTGGTTGAGCAAGAAGCAGCCTATTGTGGCCACTTCCAATTGTGAGGCTGAGTATAGGGCAGCTTTCACAGCGACTGTAGTGTGTGTGGCTCAGATGCCTTATGGCTGATTTGGGTGTTGGCCAGTCTTCTGCCACCACCATCTTCACTGACAGTCAGAGCGCATTGGCAATTGCGAGGAACCCTGTGTTCCATGCTCGCACTAAGCACATTGAGGTGCATTATCACTATGTCAGGGAGAGGTTCTCTGCTGGGGAGATCAGCTTGGCATATGTGCCCACGTAGGAGAACATTGCAGACCTTTTCACGAAGGCTCTAACTAGGGAGAAGTTTGAAGCTTTCTGCAAATCTTTGGGATTAATTCCTTTTGTGGAGTGATTTCCACATAGCTTGGCACTTCCTTATACATGAGTTCCAGCTCCTTGTTCACTGCATCACTCCCAGGGGGGATTTGTTGATATATTTAGGTAGTGATGTGTGTGAACACACTAGGACTGCCGGGCACTTTTTTCCCTCTTTAGGAGGTTTTTTTCCCCCGGCTTGTATACACGCCTATTTCCCTAATGGGCTACTTATCTTTGTACATTCTCTAGTAATACATTCAGTATTGTGGGTTTGTGCTCCAAGCTTCTTCTTCTTCCTTGCGTTGTTCGCGTGCTTCTACAGACATCTAACTCCAACAAGTATCATCCTACCAATTTTCATAATTTTTAGACTCCATTTGAGCCTCCAAATAAGCCTTGGAACCTAATTTTTAACTAGGTCGAACTTTAGGTCTGAACATAACCAAAATTAGTCAAAAGAATATAAAAAGAGCTACAGAGCTCATTTTTGGGGCTAGCATCTTTGAGGTTGGCTTGTTCGAGATTGAAGCTTTGTAAGAGAGTTCTTTTGTAATAGAAGCTTTCCATTGTTCCTCTCTTTGCTCTTATCGTATGCACGTGTGTATGTATGTATTTGTGTGCATGTTTGTGTGCTTTCACTCACACACTTGTGTCTTCACTTGCGCACGGTCTTTATACCAGTCCTCACGTCTCTGTGGATTGACAAGTAAAGGAGGTGGTGCTTACGCTTGAGCTACACCAAATTTTGGTGTCATTGTCGGGTAGAGAGCTTCGAGGACGAGCATTGTGATGGTAACATCCTAGATTTCCAATGTTGGAAGGTAAAAAATAGTCATTTTCTGTAATTTTTTTGATTTTTCTTCTCCATCTTCATCATCACCATCTTCATCTTCATAAAATGTTTTTCATTTTTAAGTGCATTTTCACCATTTTCACATCATTTCTCATGTGTGGCAGTGCAAGAAAGAGCTATGAAGTGCTTGGGAGTGCATGCGCTTGTGCTTTTCATGATTTTCTGCACATTTGGGGCTCATCGCAAAAATTCAAAATTCTCGCCTAAAAACTCGGAAAAATCGAGACTTTCTCAGAAAATAATGATTCTCTAGAAAATTCAAAATTTTTTCTCGCATTTTTTTTTTTTTGAGAAAATTGTGATTCTCTGAAAGTAAGAAAATCGCGATTCTCTGGAATTGAGAAATTCGCAATTGTCTCGAAGAAGTTCGCGATTCTCTAGACTTAGAAAATTTGAGAAAATCATGATTCTCTGGAATTGAGAAATTCACGATTCTCTAGAATTGAGAAATTTGCAATTCTCTAGAAGAAATTCACGATTCTCTACACTGAAAATTTGAGAAAATTGTGATTTTTTGGAATTGAGAAATTCGCAATTCTCTAGAAGAAATTCGTGATGCTCTAGATTTATCTGGAATCGTGAAATTCGCGATTCTCTGAAAGAAATTTGCCATTCTTTGGACTTTGGCATCTTTCTCCCTCCCTCTCTCTCTCCCCTTTATTTTCCCTACCAATTACCTTGCAATTATCTCTTGTGTACTTTGTATTTGCCCTTAGATCCTCCGCACAAGGATAAAAGTGCACATAAACATCTAAATGAGCCGAACAACTTGATCGACCATGGGCAATCCAAATTCAATCATTAGGCCACCAACACTTTCTTTTCAATTATTTTCCCATTGGCAAGGTTCGCAATACAAGGAGATTTCTTGGTCAATGACATAAGGTTCACATGGATGCAAGAGTTAGAAGAGCTAATGCATAATGGTGCTCAACATAGAGTAATGGAGGTACAAGAGATTGAACTAGGACCATGGAAAGAATGTACAAGCATTTGCATTAACACAAGGCATGGTGGCACTAAAATAAATCATGTGAAAGCACCCATTGTTACATCTCATTCATGCCTCCCTCTCTCTCTCTATTATTAACCAAACATTAAGGTTGAGGGAGTGCCCATTGTTCCATTGTTCCGATGGAGGGTTTGCTTAATATGCATAAGTTCTAGAGAAATGAAACTTGGACAATGGACATACACTACATATTGGACTAATTGTGGGGAATATTGTTTGAGGCATACATAGAATATTCAAAAAGCATGAAACTAGCAAAATGGATGGGCCACTTAGATTTGGGATGATGCTTTGTACCATTGTAATGGCATGGGTCCTAAGCATAGTGGTTGGATCTTGTACCTCACACAAGCATAGGACCACTTCTCCACTCCACCACTTCTCCATTGACATATACAAAACCACTCTCCTTTGCCATAGGCAATGTAAAATATGTAGGTTCTTCAAAGGCCTTGGGGGTTATGTATCCTTTCCAAAAGCCTATATGATTAGAAATTTGGCTGCCAAAGGAGGAATATGCATAGGAATACGCATACTCCTAGAGATACAAAGGACATGCACTTTGATAGATATGCTCTTCGAGATTGCTTTTTGTATGGCCATAAGAATTACAAGGGTGACTTGTATTCCAAGGTATGGTGCAAAATAAGGTCTTTTGGATGCTAAAAAAGGAAAACACTATCCTAGGGAAAGACCCCCGCTTTTGTGGATTCCAAGGGTGCTCAACTTTTGTTTGGCATGCGCGATGGTACCTCTTTCTTCACAAATGGGACTAAGATGATATGGGTCCTTCCCCAAATGGAGGCACCTTTGATACATATCCAAACATCAATGAAGGTCCTTCCAAGGAAGATTCCATCAAGGAAGGGTCTTAAGTCGTTTCTACATACAATTTATGAGTTCTTGACACAAGTATCATTGAGTTTAAAAGAGTGTTTCCAACGTCATGATCAAAGAACTTACATCCTTTCTCTCATGTATCAACATGAAATTCCCTAATTCTTGAGGGAAAGCACATGAAGACCTCAATGGTCATGTTCAAAAATTCCTTTTTATCTACGAAGTTTAACTTCTACATAATCAAGAGGATGCATTTCTCACCCTCTTCCTAGCGATGTGTTAATAACATGGTAAATATGGCCATTTAAGTAAACATGCACTACCTAAAGTCTCCCCCCATGTCAACTCTATTTGAAACTAAGGACCACTACACTCATGACTATCCAAAGCCTTGAGGAGCAACACTCCATATGATTGATGGACACAAAAAGAAAACAACTCTCAAAGTAACGACAGTAACACCATCAAGAAAATACAAGGTCAAAATGACTGGAAGAAGATCCCTAAAGAGGGGAAGAGATCAATGTCATATCAACATCTAAGACCACACATGATATCAAATAAGTATACAACTTCACTTTAACCAAATTAAATTGTCAAGTAACATAGTCGATTGTAATCATCCAACATGTATAGAAGATTTCCTTTAGATTAGCTGCAAGCACATGAGTTGGCTTGAGCTTATTCAAATAAATCCAAGAGTTGGGAGTGGCTTGCTAAAATTAATCCACTTGGCTACTAACCCATCCTCAAATCTCAAGGGATTCTAGTCAAGTTTCTTATAGGACCACTAACAGACTATCAAACTTCAAAATTGATGGTGTTCATCAAAGCCTTCCTACTTACAAGAGCCATCATTGATGAAGGCTTAGGAATCAACTTGATTCCCAAGTTCAATTTACAACAATTAGGGGATAACCATTACAAAGGAAGCACCTAGTTTGGTTGTTTTGGGAGTTCAACATCAAGTTCAATTAGTGGGAATAACATAGAATGTCACCATGAAGCTACGAAAGTGCTCATTTGAGCTCAATTCTTTGTGCTAACCTTGCCAAGAGAAGGATCTTTGCATTTTTGTCTTGGTAAATCATGGTTAGACAAGACAAATCACTCCAAAATTGGGGCAAGAATAGGTTTTGTGTCTCTACTTTAATAGGGACACATGGAGAAAGAAGGGGATGATGGACAAGTATCACGTTTAATATGCTTGCTAAAGATGATTATGCTTTGCTCTTTTAGTTAATAGAGGATACAAATTGTGTCCAAGATGAGCTTATGGAAATTGAGGAATAAAGTTAACTCACTTACCAAGTCTCTATACGAAATTTGGCTAATGTATAGGAGGAAAAAATACATAAATAATAGAATATTCATATTATTTGGTCGATCCTAATGATGTAATGAATGAGTCTTTGACATTTTGTTCTTGTTTGTGTTATGTCAACAATGCAAAAGGTGAGTCTCTAGGAGAACAGAGTGGACTCAGGAGCTAAGGCTAAATGTGGAACAAACTATGGTTAAGGGATGGTCAACTCCATATTCAAGATGGACCATAGTCTATGTAACAAATACATTACATCAAAGAGATGAATGCAATAGAACAAGAGAACACATATGGAAAAATTTGAAGGATTTCTTATTAATAAAAAATACAATAGCAATGGTGTTAGAAAATACAATAGCAATGGTGTTGGAAAATATAATAGCAATGGTGTCATCCACCATGTGCTCTCAAGGTAGAGCTTAAATGGAAATATAGACAACTCTCAAGGTAGATTAAAAGGTAGGGGTATGCTAACATAAGTTTTTGTCAGGACTAGTGCAAAAATCATACGTAAAAAATAGAGAGGCATGGCCTTTTGTCAATGACTAGATATGGGTTATTGTACATGAATGACCACCACCCATGTAGTGTTATATTTCCCATATGGCTTAGGCCACTGAAAATCGACCTCACAAACATGAAGGCACCCTTAATCGGATAGAGAATATTCTAGGGAACATTTCCATTATTGTCAAGGAGCCTTATAACTCTGTTTCCTTATGGTATATCTCAAACATCTACAAGCCATAGATGGTCCAATATGCCTTCATCCAACATGTGACTAGGGTTCCAACCAATACAGTAATTCCCATTTGGCTTCTTCTCATGTTAGGGGCCTTAAAATTTTACAAATACAACATACAATCATAACAGATAAACAACATACAAGTATAACATACAATCATTTTTTACATGTTTAACGCCCCAGATTGGCTTTGCACCATAAAAATGCATGAATATAACATATTATCATGAGAGGTAAACACTGATCGTATACTAAAATCTTAGTCTAGAATAAAAATAACTTTGCCAAGATGGGCCTACAATAGCCCATTAATGGTCCAAGAAATAGTTCAAAGTCTGGTGGATCATGGTCAACCAAAAATGGACCAATCATATCATAATTCGATCGAATATGCAAACCCAAAGATGGACCAAAATTAGGTGGTCCAATAAGAATAAGAATAAGAAGATGTATCCTTTTTGTGCATTATATAGATTGAAGTCATGCACTTTAAGATTATTGAATAATTATGATTGTTTTACTTATGAAAATCTAGACTCCTTGAAAGGCCACTTTGTAAATACTCTAGAACATGTAAAATCATAAAATCTGATACACTATGTATATAGGGCCTAGAGTTGTACCAAAAAGAGTCATCTAGTCAGTCTAAACACTGTGATATCTTTGGAGATTTAAGTATTGTTACACAATTTCCTTTGCAAGAAATCCCTCCTAATTGGAGTAAAGAGCAAACTTCAAACTTTCATTCTCAACGGAAAAGAAGGAGGACATAGTAGTACAAGAAGTTAATCTTGATTTTTGTCATGAATCTAGGATTGTTGAAGTGGTAAATGGTTATGGGATTACTTCTTTCATTATAAGAACTTGTGTCTCTATTAAAGCACTAATGTGGAGCATTTTCTTGTCACAAAAGTATTAGATATCTATTTTGGAGGAGTTGGGTCTTCATCAAGTTTCTCTATCGTAAAACATGGTGAGATGTAGGCCAAATAGGCTTGGACCTAAATATGGAAAACCAGTAAACTTGGAACCTTCCAAACTAGAAGATACAAGAACCATATTGTCACATGCGCGAGCAACTCCTCTTATCCTGTTATGGAAGTTGGTGAGATCATTCTGACTACTTCTGATGGTAGTTCTTTTACATTGTCAGATGCTTTATTTGTGCCAATAATCAAGAAAAAATTGTTATCAGTTTTAGCATCATCCAAGATTGGCTTAGTTGTAAAATTTGTTGATGATAGATGTATAGTTCATGATCTATCAAAATGCAATGTCATTATTAATTCTTGAATTTTATGTCGTGGGTTGTATAAGCTCATAAACTATGAAAAATCTGTGAATGATTCAACATGTGTAGTACATGATTCTTAGGCTATGTCAGATGCAAAGCTTTGGCATGCACACTTTGGTCATCTAAATTTTGCTAGTTTGCTACACCTGTAGAAATCTGAAATGGTGTCCTCTTTGCCCAAACTTGAGGCACCTAGTAAACATGTTTGTGAAGGCTATATTTTGGGCAAAAAATGTAGTTTTCCTCCTTTCCAAAAGATGGTTTAGTTTGAGCTACTAAAAAATTATAGCTTGTTCACAATCATGTCTGTGGTCCTATGCAGACACCTTCTTTTGGGAACTACCTTTAGTTCATGACTTTCATTGATGACTTTTCCAGGCATGCTTAGGTGTATCTCATGAAAGCAAAGTCCAAAAGTGTTTATGTGCTTCAAACAGTTTCTGGTTTTGGTTGGAAACCTATCAGCATGTAAAATGGGCACACTCCATTCTAATAGAGGGGGTGAATATATGTCTTATGATTTTAATGCATTTCTGACTGAATATGGGGTAAAACATCGGTGTAGAGTGCCATATACACCTCAATAGAATGGATCTTCTAAAAGGAAGAACAAGTCACTCATGGAGATGGTGAGGTGTATTGTCAAGAGTCAGAGGCTTTACAAGATAGTTTCTAGATTGAGGCTATTATGTGTGCAACCTATGTACTTAATAGGTGTCCCACTAAAGCATTGTAGTCTATCACTCCATATGAGGCTTGGCATGGTTGCAAGCCATATGTTTCTCACCTGCATGTCTTTGATTGTCTAGCATATGCATTAGTGCCTAAACAACAATACATGAAATTGGATGATAAAGCAGTGAAATGTATTTTTGTTGGGTACTCATATGAAACCAAAGGCTATCATGTGCATCCTCCACAACCTAAATGCATTTTGGTTAGTTGTGATGTTTTTTTTGTGGAAGATGTGATTCAGCCATTACTTTCATGTACTAAGGAGACATTAGTTAGCTCCAAAGATATGTATGACACTTTGCTACCTCTTTTTACATGTGGACAGAGTGATGCTAGTCCAAATGAGCACTTTTGAGCTTTTATCGGTTTCACGTGATAATGCAGATCATTCCATTTCTGATGTAGACTTACATGGTGCACTTTTTGATGCAAGAGCTGATATTAAGGAGGCAAAAACTATGTCAAAGTGGCTAGTGCGGACTTTGCGAGATAGCAAATTAGATGCACCTCTGTCATATCTTACTTGTTCAGGCTCTCATAGTGCTTCTTTTGCATCAAATTGTTATGCTAGGGCTTCCTCTAGTCTTTGTGATGAGAATGAGCTTGTTTTTCTTAATGAAGCATAAAATTCAAAAAATTGGATGGCTGCTATGCAATCAGAATATGATTTTATCATGAAAAATGGTACCTGCCCTTTATGTGACTTGCCTCCTCGCAAGTAGGCCATTGGCACTAAGTGGGTATATAAGTTGAAGCATAAGTGTGATGGAACCATTGAGAGGTATAAGTTTGGGCTTGTTGCAAAGGGTTATGCTCAAGAAACAGGCATTGATTTTGATGAGACCTTTGCTCCTACATGCCAAATGGCTACAGTTCATAGCATCTCTGCACTTGCAGCTCATCATGGTTGGAACATACATCAGTTGGACATTAAAATTGCATTTTTGAATGGTGACTTGCATGAAGAAGTGTATGTTTTTCAGCCTCGTGGTTTTGTGTAGAAAGGGCATGAAAACAAAGTGTGCACATTGAAAAAGGCATTATATGGTTTGAAGCAAGCACCACGTGCTTGGTATGAAAAAATGCATGCCTACCTAATTGCACATGGTTTTAAGAACAGTCCAACTAAGGGCACCTTATATGTTAAGCATCCAAATGATGTGCTTCTCATCATTGTTGTCTATGTTGATGACATGCTACTCACTAGTCCTCATGAGAAACATATTGGTGGTTTGCATGCCTCATTTGAGATGTTAAATTTGGGGCATTTGCATCATTATTTGGACATTCAATTTATGCAAGTTGATGGTGGAATAGCTTTGTGTCAAACAAACTATATTATACATTATTGCAATGTTTTGACCTTGAAGACCATTCCTATGGAAAGACGTTTACGGTTAAGTCTTCATGATGTTGGAGATGCATTTGATGCTATTCTCTATCAATAGGTTGTTGCATGCTTGATTTACGTATGCATTACTCGACTAGATATTCAGTTTGTTGTCTCACAAATGAGCATGTTTATGCATTGCCTAGGTGTCAAACATTGGTAGTCAATTAAATGCATCTTTCGTTACTTGATTGGTACCGGGCTACTTGGATTGTTTTATTCCAAGGGGGGAGTACTACCACCAGATTTACATGCTTTTTCTGACTCTGACTGGGCTAGTTCCTATGACACTCATATGTCCACTAGTCATTTTTGCTTCATCCTTGGTAGCTCATGCATATCTTGGTTGAGCAAGAACTAACCTACTATGGCCACTTCTAGTTGTGAGGTTGATTATAGGGTAGCTTTTATAGCGACTCTTGACTGTGTGTTGCTCACAAGCCTTATGGCTAATTTGGGTGTTGGTCAGTCTTCTACCACCACCATCTTCACTACCAGTTAGAGCACATTTGTAGTTGCAAGGAACCCTCTGATTCATGCTCGTAGTAAGAACATTGAGGTGCGCTATCATTATGTCAGTGAGGTTCTCTACTGGAGAGATTAGTTTGGCATATGTGCCCACACAGGAGAACATTTCTCACCTTTTCAAAAAGGCTCTACCTAGGGAGAATTTTGAAGCTTTTTGCAAAGCTTTGGGCTCACTTCCTTTTGTACATTGATTCCACATAGCTTGGTACTTCCTTATACATGAGTGCCAGCTCCTTGTTCACCGCATCACTCCCTAGGGGGGATTTGTTGGTATATTTTGGTAGTGATGTGTGTGAACACACTAGGATTTCCAGGCCACTCTTTTCCCTCTTTAGGATGTCTCTTTCTCCTGGCTTGTATATATGCCTATAACCCTAATGTGTCACTTATCTTTGTACATTCTCTTGGTAAGACGTTCAGTATTATGTGTTGTGCTCCAAGCTTCTTCTTCTTCCGCATGTTCTTCCCGTGCTTTTGCAGCCTCAAACTCAAATAATTGGTTCCAAAAAAAAGGAATTTATGCCAAAAATAGGTAATTTTACATATATTTTGGATTAAAAATGAAAAAAACCTAATCTAAGGAGGGATTTGAGATAAGAGAAATTAGTAGACCCCTTGATCCTTTATTTCCATGTTTGTGCTTCCCTTTTTTCTATATTCTTCATCCTTTTATTGAGCTTTTTTTACTTTGGCTTGATAATTTTTAAGTTGAATTTCGAGTTTCCTCCAACACTTTCCTTTTATTATGTGAACATGGGTGCTTGCGCTTCTTTGGAATCAGTGCAGATTGAGTCATAAGGATATATTTAGGAACACATACTTGATTGTATTGATTTTGTGTTGATCTAATTCTATGTGGCTACAAGTTGTGGGTCACTATGTTGTGATATGGCCTCTCAAAGTGGCTTTTTGTGGGAGTCTTTGTTTCTTCTTGTGATTGAGAGAAGAATCTTGAGATGATGTTATTGGTTTCTTCGACACCAATATTTTCTTGTATGATACTAGTGCTACCACAAAAGGCTTGGGTGGCCAATGTTAATTAACTACTTGAAAGGTGTGACTTCACGAGTTCTTTGGTTTTGGTTGTACATTTTGAGGATGTTGTGGGCATTTATGTTGATGGATAGATGGTTGTTTTGGTGCAAGTTTTGCTTTAGAGGGAGACTCAAGAATATTTAGATTTTGTTTTGGTATCAAGCCATGGACTCAGGAACAAGTGAAAAGAAGCATGAGTACATTTTAACCTTCCCACTTGAGCTTTATTTTGCCCTTGACTAGGTTTAGACCCACAAAATTTTCAATGAGCTAATCTTGTCTAAATATGACATGTTTTGTTAGATCATCATCCTCTAGACTAAAAATTTCACATAGAATTTGACCTTACTGAGATGCATGGAAAGTGTGACTTAATCAACACATGCAGTTTGTGTTCCTCCTAAGGCTATCAAGTAGGCGTTGATGGATTAAATTTTTGCCTTTAAGATTTGTACAAGAGAAAACTTGATTATGCTAGTTGTAGTATCTATGTCTATTAAAAACATTGATCATGTGTTTTGAAGAGTGCCTTAATCTAGCAGCCAATTGAGGCCTTTTGTCTTTCATTGGATTTGAATTATTATGCACTTGACACATAGCCATGGAAAAAACTTGTGGTTCAATCAATAACATTATTAGGATTTCTCTATGTATGTTAGAGTTCATGTTTTGATCTATGTGTTTCAAAAGCAACCATTTTTGTAGGTACACTCTAAGGATTCTACTTGATCCTATGCTTTGATGTGTTGTTTCTCTTGTTTTCTATTCATAGCCACTTTTAATCATCTTAAGATGTCTACAATGAGGATTTCTTTGTATATTTTAACTCTAAAACCATTGATATAGTTCAGAAATATGTCACCTTCAAGTGTGGCTAATTGAAAGGCACCACAAGGTGATATTTAATGTATCACATAGGGTCCATGCCCTCATTGTTGCAGCTTCTTTGCATGTTGTTTCAACATGTAGACAAGTATGCTATCACCTTTTTGTAACATTTTATCCTTTACATGGGCATCAAAATAAGATTTTTGTCTCTCCTTATGAGCATAGATTCTTATTGCAACCCTAAGGTGTGTCCCTTGAACTGCATCGATTTTATCTACCAAACTAGGTAACTCATGATCATTCCTCCTTTAATCTCTTGCTAATTGGAGAGATTGTAAAAGGAAGTCAATAGGTAAAATTGTTTCTTGTTCGTATATCAAATTGAAAGGAATAAATCCCAATGCAGTCTTACATGCAACACTATATCATTCTACTCATAATCTTTTGATAGTTGGAGAGTCAGTACAAGGAATTCAATAGGTAAAATTGTGTCTTGTTCCTATATGAAATTGAAAGAAATAAGTCCCAGTTCTTATCCCAATTTGATCATCACCTACTGAGTAGTTTTATTTTTTGCATAGAAATTTGTTGGATCTATGAGTCTAACATTATCTCTAATAGAAACACTCTATAGTGGACTGATTTATCATCTTTTGCTCAATTTCAAATTATTGCGATTGTGGTTGTGCAAGAGGAGGTGGTCTTCTAGGACACACATAAGATGGATGATCCCCTTCACAAAATGGGCACTTTCTAAGTGGAGACCTAGAGGCTTGTAAGTTTAGTTTCTTAGCAGTAGCCTCTACCAATTCACCAATTGATGATGAACTTGACTTCATGCTTGGAGGCTTTTTTAGTTGGTGAGAACATTTGAATCAAGTTACCCAAGTCATCTTCAATTTGAATGAATTTCTATATGCAATCTTCCAAGCTGGTAGAACACAACAAATAGGTTGCAATACATAATTGAGCACTTTATAAGCCATCTAAAAAATGTTTGATAAGTTTGGTTGTGTGTGATAGATCCTTAGTAGTGCAACCTACCACAGATTCCTCGTAGTGATGTGAAGCTAACCTAAAGTCCTCATTAGCTCTCTATTTGAAGCTCTTTATCATTGTTTAGGTGCCATTCCTTACACATATTAGTGAATTCAATTATAACAACTTTCAAGATATGATCAATATTTTGGAAGTTATGTATATATGTGGGTGGAACCACACTAGAGTAGCTCCTTTCGAAGTGAATCTAAATGCTCTGTACTAAGTAAAGAATTCACACACTTACCTTGTCCCTCATAATATTCTTGCATACACTTCACCACTTGAGAAGGTCAAATCTGTCTTCCAACATTTAACCTTACAATATGATTCAATGGAGTTTGAATTTATTGTGCCACGCCTTGAGAAACAATATTGTCCTGTGGTATTGATAATATAACATGTTCCCATCTTATCCACTAGTGTCTCTCCTTTAGGTCTTACTACAATGATATTTGGGAGAGCAAGATCCCTAGGCTTGTCTTATTCAATGATAGATCCATCCACAATCATCTCTATATTTGGTAGCTCCCAATGCATTAGTATGAGTGAGTTTGATTCTAATTTGATGTTCACCCTCAACTTTGGACATCGAGCCCCTTTGCATATTAGGATCTGGGTTTTGCATGTCTCTAGAACCTAATGAAGCCATGGTCTCTATATCTACCTGTGAATCACTTGATGTATATTAGTTGCTCCTCACTGAGCATATAACACTCTCTATGGTAGAGATGCTACCATCTGGACTTGTTATTCCCAATTCACTTTTCAGAACATAGAATCATGCACATGCATACTCAAGCAAGCAATCGGTAAAAGCTATGCAGTGTAGTCATACATGGATGATGTCGTTAATAAATGCAATGCTTACTTGGCTCTATGTAATTTCTAGTTCACAAACAATCAAAGAAAATGCACACTTGCAAACAAAACAAAATGAACAATTTATATACACATTTGAAAGAATGTAATTATGTACATATGGTGGGACTTGTCTCGAATGGAATAGGTAAAGACAATGCTCTGTAGGGTGGAAACACAAAAAAATACTCCCTTCCTAGAGGTATTCTATCTTTCTAAAGTCCTTTACTATTCATATGTGACAATGATTCAACTGCTTCTTGGTTGTCTTTTTGCCCCCCTTGCCTTGGTGGAAACTCTTTGGAGGCCCTCTTGACTGGCCACTCTCACCTGAAGGTCATCTCAACCAATAGATATTTGACCCAAAAGTTATGCTAAAGCAGGATCCTAGGGGTCAAAAGAAGCAAACAAGACCTTTCAAGTTACTTCAAGATTTTGAGAGGCTCACTTTTGCGAGAATGGAACCGTATGCAATTCTTGGGACCTTCGATAGTCGACAAAACCTTGGATAGAAGGATCCCTCACTCCGAATTGCAAACAATCACCACCAATGAGCAAAGTAAACAGTGCACAAATGAGCCTTGGATATAAGGTCCCACCTGATGTTAACTTGCTCTTTTTAGGCTCAAGTTCAAGGACATAGCAATGCCCAATGGCAATCGCTCCAAACAATGCCACGGCAATGTGCAACTCATGTTCCGAGACCCTCTCCAACGAGTGTGTAGATGCCACGGGACCTTCCATAAGGACCATCACGCATCAAAATTTGAAGTTCAAATTGCCCTTCAAACTTCCAAGAATATGAATTCACATCAAATAAAAGTTTCACATATTGAAAAACAAATAATTTCACACCTCACAAGTGAACCCAATGCACAAGCCCCTTTGGTGGAAAATTGTAGAGACATGAAGACCTTGAAGATGGCCCAAGACTCTTGGGTCTCGAAGAGCCTTGATGCCTGCACTAGATGTTGGCTCTTGAGTGGGACCTTGAACACCTTGAATCCTACTAACATATTCTCAATTTGAATTTGTAAACTCAAGATGCCCAATGAGTAAATATTTGTATATCCCAGTTCGCTTGATGGATGAATTGCTTTGTGGCCACGAAAATCAACAATTCTTAGTTCTTTCCAATTATGTATTATTTCCCATGAATCTTGATAGTTTGTGCATGTACTTGTATGTTTCAACCATGTATTTACTCACGTAAGCCTTGTGGCACTTAGAAACTTGCGCTCACCTCCCTCTCGTGAGAGAAAGCCACCACATGGCATCTTATCATGTCGATGCACCTTATGCATTCTCTTATGGAAGTGCAATGTGCAATGAAAGATTGTACAAATATGTTATGGGCCAAGAAATGTTCAAGTCCCCCCTTAATACCTGTTCTGATTTATGGTATGTTATAATTATGATCACCTCTTTGTATATTATGTTATAATTATGGCTACTTCTTTGAATATTATCTAGTGTACCTAATTAGGTGGTGGAGCCAATCATTGATAAATGGTTATAAGCACTGATTCTACACCTATTCTCCTAGCTATTGCATCATGCAGCCTTCCTAACATTGTATGGACCATGAAGGCGTCACATCAGTATCCTTCTCTCTTATACATGATAACATCTATATTATCTTCATATGAAGGTTCTGCCTTGGTCGCGTTCAACTATCATGGTTTTATAATTTTCATGCAACAATCACAATGTTGTAGGTCTTCCCTACCTCTAACAACAACCTATCTCAAGTGGTAAGCAATGATACATGTGTCTACTGGACGCCGAATGAGTCTCCCATATTCAAACCACACATAAAGATAGTGATACTCCTCTCTCTCTACCATGTTATTTTGATGAAGTACCCAAATCAAAAAATTAGATGGTTGGTATGTTAGGTGAACCTCTCTCGATGAGTCCTTGACCCACCTTTTGCCATCGAGGAAAGCTTATGATTTGGTGCAACTCCCAAGATAGACATCAAGCATTGCCTCCATAAGAGATTGTGTTCTCTTGTGCTCCCAACCACACAAGTAAAATTAATCTCTCTCTCTCTCTCTCTCTCTCTCTCTCTCTCTCTCTCTCCATGCGACCCTTGCATGAGCACCACATGGCCTCATGCTACTAATTATAATAAGAAGTGATTCCCACCCCTCTTATACATAACATTTCCTTCCCCTCAAGTTCAGGTTTGTCCTGAAACATGAGCGTGGAAACCATATGTGACAAAGAGAAAGAATATTATAGTTGTTCCCACAGAACTCCATGTACTTAGAATGTTTCCTTGTATCCTTCCCCTTCAAAAGAGTCTTGTGAAGTCTTCATAGAGGTGGGAAACCTTGTCATCTCTCTGGAATGTTTCCTTGTATCCTTCCCCTACAGAAGACTCTTGTGAACTCTTCATAAAGGTGTGAAACCAAGTCTCTAAAGTGTACTAACCCGCTTCTATGGTGCAGTATCCTCTCAATTATCTTTCCACTATACTAGTCACTCTTTATATAAGTGACTTCTTGTCAATGTTTCTTGAGTACATAGTATTCTCTCTTCGTGTTGTAATCCCACGGGCTTGTCCTTTGTTGCAGATGGATGTCCTTGTTGATGATCCACTGATGAGATTCTTGGATCGCATGGTCCCATTTCTTCCTCTCTTCTCCTTTTTTTTCTGTTCTTCTTTTTTTAAGGAACAATGTCACTACAAGAAGACAATGGTTAGTTACAATAAAATATTTTACATATGTCAAATGTGTTTCATGTGCCTGGGCTTTCTCAATGGTGTCTATGCACGACCGTGTAATGTGTCCCTAGATTAATGCATACTTTGGAAATGCATGACCTAAATGGTGCAAAACACAAGGTTATGCCAAAGGCACATGGTTTTTGCTCGTCGAGGCTTCAAGGTTGCTAGTGGATGTTGATGCAGTCTTTGTTGGAGGTCACCAGGGGATCCTGAAATGATGTGCGCAGTCGATGGTGAAATGACAATCGACCATTTCTCCCTTTAGGGATCCATTTGAGAACAGTGTTCGGCTACTTATAGATCAACTTTGGCTTCTTCATCTGTGGATGGTTGCTTGAATTTTTTTCCTTTCTGGTTGGCTCTTTGTTTTTGTGGGTGCTATTGATGCTTTTGGCTTCCAAACCCATATCCTTGATGATTGTCTTCTTACTTTTGTCGAAGGGTTGAGTTGATCTTCTTTTGGTCTCTATGCTCGGTTCTTACCCTTTTCTCTCCTTGGCTTATTTTTTGAGACCTTTTGCATGGTAGAGAGCATAGGCCTTTGTGCATGTAAGAGTCATTTTGGAACCCACATGTGTAATCGTTCTCATTGAGCTGCAGCTAAACTTTTTGATACCCAAATTTGTCGAAGGCCTTCTCATTGAGCTGATCATGGTGGCTTTGTTTTTGTCCACATGGTTAGCTTGCCTGGGTGGAAATTGTGTTGGCAAGGCTAGTGGTTGCTCTCCTTTTTGTACCCAGATTTGCTTCATGCCTGAAACTACTTTCTTCTTGAAATCTCTTTGTCTATTTGATATATCGGTTATCTTGTACTGTTTTGCTTGCCTCTGAGGTTGAACCACTATGGATGCTTTACTCTTCGAAAAAAGAAGGAAGGTCTGCTTGCCTTTGGGACTGTTCTTCCATGATTGAGTCCTTCTGGATCATAGAGCTTTTGACACATACAACATTTTGTTCATGAAGATGAGTCTTAGAGGGACTAAGGGAGTGTGTGGTGCCATGATCTGTGAGCATACAGTTCTCTAATTCTAATGTGACACATTTTTCATGTACCCAAACTTGAAGAAGTTGACTTCTTAGGTTCAAGTTGACTGCATGGTCGTAAATCCAATCTTGACCTAAGACAAGTGGTTTAGTAAGGTCTTCATCTTGACACACGAGCATTTTGACTCTCATTGGGACATCTTGGGTAGATGGGAAGCTCCACCTCTCCTACGCAAGGGGTTTCCACACCTCCCAAGCCTATGAGATAGGCTTCTATAGGCTTGATGTTCAATTGCAGGTCCTGGTAGTATGAAAGTCTAACTGCACTAGTTGCTGCACCTGAATCAACGAATGCTCTCACAGTCCTTACACTCTTTCCTCGTCCTACCTCTACAGTCACAAAAGGGCGTCGGTCGATTATTTGAGTAGTTATGCCCGATTTTTGGCACATGTCTAGGTGATATTTTGGGGCTTTTGGGTTGACTTCTAGGCCTAATTGCCTTAACTTATTTTGCCTAATGCGCTCTCTAGCCTCTGCTTGTGCTTCTTCTCTAACCCTCAACTCTTCTTCTTTTCGCTTCTTAATAGTTTTGAATGAGTGAGAATACACTCTAATGCGGAAACGTGTATTGAATTGTAGGGTATGAATTGACTCCAAGAATTACATGTTCGAAGAAGCATGGTTTCATCTGAATTGGATCAAGAATGTAGACCAGAGTTAAATGCGAAAGATAATGGTTACACAATGTACCCATGAATATAAAGGCATGTGAACCTTATCTAGTAAATGTATGTATGTAAACTCTTTCCAAGTTCTGAGTAAAGAATTTATCCCCGAGATGAATTTACTATCAAAAGTAAATCACCACTGAATGGTTTATGCAGCTTATGCTTGCCAGGTAGGCGTGCGTACATACATTTGTATTGAAACACTTCTATTCTACGCTCATGGTTATGGATCTTCTACTGCAACATAAATGGCCTCATTTAGTTGAAGCTTTGTACTGCTCATGAGTGACTTCTAAAACCGACTTCAAAGATATAGAGTACCTTTTGAATGCAGAGATAAATTGTTGACTTCTGAGTAACCTTGTTGCCGATTCCTTAGTTTCAATGCCATCCTTTCTACTTTAAGCATGAGCTTCAAGAGACAGCATCCTAGATCTTTGATAGTTGCAGAGTTGTCACATGGAAGATAATCTTCATTCTTCTGTGATCTAGTTCCTGCAGTCCTGTAGCTCAACACATGCACACTTCTGTCATACATAATCAGATTCCATAACATGGGTATACATGTTCATTCATTCAACGTATGAATCTTGCACACAAATGTATAGTGAATACCTATAACATATAATATTACATGATCATACCTATAACATATAATATTACATGATCATGTGTATGAATGAATCATCAGTATTTCGAGTGTGTATATAGCTCCACAGTATTGAGCGCTTATATAAGAGAAGGCTATTTGAAAGTGTCTGTGTACGAAAGAATATAATCTTGTAACATATGATGCACACTCAAACACATCTAATTCATGATAGAGATGTGTATGCAGGTACGGACGTTCTTATTAGCACTGAGAAATATGAACTTATGAGCATCCACTCTATATGGATCATAGAGGTGATGTTCTGCGCTGCCCATCACTTGTCGGCTGTCGTACAGAATGTATATGTATATATGAATAATGCAAAATAGTGATGTCAAGATATGCAAACTCATCATACAATATTGATGAGCTGCAGGGTTGAGTACTTGCGCAATCACATGAGGAGAATAGACACATAAATTAAAAACTCCAGAGAAGAGAATCACGGGGTCGACTGAAACATATATCAGTATCGAACAATGTCGCCCAAAAATTCATTGATGTATGGTGTACTTATATACATATGAGTGGAAGTGGTAGAAAACCTCACCGCTTTGCTTTTCTTTCTAAAAAGTGTCTTTTCCTTGATTCAAGGTGATTTGCATTTGTCACCGCACATCCATATGATTTCCTTAATCTAAGGAGATACATTGCAAGTTGCCTGCTACGTAGGAAATTCCCTTTTTTACTTTATCTTTGGGATACGATATGGGTCATATGAGTCTTGTATGAAAAACTTTAAATACAAAATGCTACTAAAGACTTGGGTCATATGGAGAAATATTTCTGGGATTTTCTATAAGAAATGGGAAGTGTTTAAGAGTGATGAATTTGGAGATTGCTGGCACCAACAGCTCCCCTTCAATCTTCAAATTCATCTTTAGCTCTTTTATGTGTTCTTCTCTCTCTCTTTTGCCTTTTTTGTCCTTCTTGAATATTCTCTATCTCCCCTTTGATGTGGCTTTTCTTTCTTTCTATGCATCCTTGTTTTCTTTCTTCCTTCTTCTCCAATTTGCTTCATGTATCTTCATAATTGATTCTTCATAATGTTGATGTAGATATATTCTTCTTAAGAACTGTAGGTCCTTCACAATGATGTAGTCCGTAGTTGTCGAAGTAAGGCTTCTCCATGTAAAACCTTTTATTGATGTAGTTCCTTTGAAGTAGTAATTCTCTATATGATCTTCCTTGAAATCCCTTTTGCTGATGTAGTTCTTGGTTGTTTGAAATGATGGCTCCTCCTTGTGATCTTTCTTTGAAAAACTTTGATGTAGTCCTTTCTTCTTTGTGGTTGATGATGCTCCTCTTTGTGAATAGCTCCTTTGATGATGTTCTTCCTTGGCCGTAGTGTAGATAACTCCTTTGAAATTGCCTTTGACAGTCGAATCTTCTTCAAATGTAGAATAGCTTTTCTGCTTCTTTTGAAGTGTCTTGATTTCCATATGTTGATGTCTTCAAACTTTCTTTGTAGTAGATTGGTTTTCCTTCTCTTGTTGATGTCTTTTCTTCATGAGTTGATGTAGTCCATTGATGTAGTCCTTTGCTCCATGTCATTGATCTTGACTTTGTCCTTTGCTTCAAAAGTAGCTCCAACTTTGGTTGATTATATCTTCTTCTTTTGAATGCTTCATGTTGATGTAGATCCTTTCTTCAAGAATATCTCCCCTTCAATTTGAGAACCCTTTTATGTGATCTTTGAAAGATATAATCTTTTACATAGTACTTCAAATAAGGAAGTACAAGAGCTTGAATACATGAGCTCTTTTTCATCTTAATACATAATGGAATTTCCAAACAATGTTACAAAGCTACAAACGTGCTTTATCTATGGCTTTTGCCATTTGTGTATAACAACTTAACTTTGTCAATGCAAAGTTCAGAGGTTGTGGTTTTTCCTCACTCATTTTGGAGCGAGCATTGCTCTAGCTCTAGAGTGATTCTATACCTTCACTTGTTTGATAGCTTTCATAAGTAAATGAAGCTAATCAAGATCCCAGCTTCTTGATTAATCTTCATTTTATGATTCCACCTTCTATGTGTGCAGAACAATTATGCCATAACTATTTATCAAGTGCTCACACCACTTGTATTGTACCTGACTATATGTGTTGGTCCTTTACATTGATGATAAAGGGAGTTTGATCCATCATGAATATCTTGACTATTCTTTACAAAGAAATGTGATTTGTGTGATAATATGCAGCCCTTGTATATGACTCTTAATGCGTGTGAGTCTATCCAAGCCTTGATTTTTGTAGATGAATATGAGTCATAGTGACTTATGAAAACACATATGAAGTGCTTATGAGACTTCAAATAACCTTTTTTTTTTTTTTTTTTAACCTTTGTATGAGTGTGCTAAATACACCTTCTTTTTCTTCCTTCAATAAGGAAGTCTTCTTCTTCATCTTTTTGTGCATTGAATGCACATTCTTCAATCTTCCTATAGTGAGGAAGTCTTCACTTGAGTGTGTTGTATGCACTTCCTTCTTCTTGCTTTGATTTTGTACTTCTTCCAATTGATATGGAGAGATGAGCTTCATAATGAGCTCCTTATGTAGTGATGTCCATGGTCTTTGCCTCGGTCACTTGATTCTTCTTGCTTCGAACTTCTTCAATGATGGAAATTTGAGTAGTGACGTCCACGGTCTTTGCCTTGGTCACTTGATTCTTCTTGCTTCGAACTTCTTCAATGATTGAGAAGTGCTTTGGTGGCACTTGGCTACAATACAATGTTTTGATGTGCTTGAATAGCACTAAATTCCAAGTACAAATTCTTGCTATGTGTTCATAACTTAATAAAGAGAACGTGGAGCTTTAAGCGGTATATATCTATGAGATCTTCTTTGTGATACAAGAGTAAGTGATAAAGATTCACTTGACAATGGTGATAATCTTTCATGTAATAAGAGAATGTATCTCCAAGATAGAGCATGTATGATCATTGATCCTAACCGGTTTTTAAGAGCTCTTGGATCTTAGAAGATGAATACTATCAGGAGAGAAACCAATTGATATACATTACCAAATGAATGCCTCTTAATAAAAAATGCCTTCTTGATGTTGGACTTGAGTCTTCAGAGAGAACAGCTTCAATCGTTTGGAGCTTTGCCGATAATAGCCTTGAACTTTCAAATCTTGATCCTTGGGCCTTGTAAGTTGTGTGACCCTAGATGATATCTTTTCTTTGAAATCATTTATTTCGATGACGAGCCTCTCTTTGAGCCTTGAGTACCAAGTCTTCCTTGAACATGATCTTCGATTCCGGACATTGAGGTTCCCTTCATCTATGCTTTCTTCATAGCTTTGATCTTACTAGCCTCCTTTGATGCCGATTCCTTTATAAACTTGAATAGAGCGCTTGAGATGTCCTTGATTCCTTGCATGGTCGACTTGCAAGAGAAATGCCCTATACGACAGACTCTTTCTTTTGAAGTAGATAGCACAATATTTCCATTATCATGGAATCAAAAAAAGTTACTTCATACTCCCCTTGAGTAACAATGTAGGTGAGTTACATAACATACGATTCATAAACATCTTGTGCCTCAATAGATACAATGAAATGATTAGTTGAGGCCTAAGGTGAACCATTAAAAACACAACAGCATCATTTGAGTGATCATAGAGTCATTTGCTCAAAAAGTAAATAAATGATATAAGTAATTCTGAGATGTTGCTCATGATCATAAAAGGTCGATGAAGATATATCATGATAACTTTAATTCTTCAACTCTTACCAACAGAACATCAAGAGATGAAGAGTATTGCTTTCTATAGACCATGAAGCTCACTTTGAAACACATTGCCTATTGTAGCTTGATAAATAACCTTTTTGTCGACGGAGCTCAAAAAATAATCTAATCATTAGCTTCCCAATACCCTTCATTAACTTCATGGTCAAGTCAAGTCATGAATGATGCAATAGGCTTGACTTTATTGAAGAGGACATGAGAAGCATGAACATATGAACATGCACGTAAATGTCCTTTAGTAAAGAAACACCATGTTGTACCCGCTTGTAACATTGTCTCGTCCGCTTTGAGTAGAACTCATGTAGAGCATACATAACGTAAGTCTTTGATGTAGTTGAGAATGTATCTCTCGGGCTTCGTACTTCATAGACCTTGGACATCTTTTTGCAATTCGGTCCATCTACTTCATAAATGACTAACAAAAGACATTGATAGGTAATTGAACATAACTATAAAAAAGGCTTGGGATAGCTTTCCAGTAATGGCTCTGATACCACTTTGAATGAGTGAGAATACACTCTAAAGCGGAAACGTGTATTGAATTGTAGGGTATGAATTGACTCCAAGAATTACATGTTCGAAGAAGCATGGTTTCATCTGAATTGGATCAAGAATGTAGACCAGAGCTAAATGCGAAAGATAATGGTTACACAATGTACCCATGAATATAAAGGCATGTGAACCTTATCTAGTAAATGTATGTATGTAAACTCTTTCCAAGTTCTGAGTAAGGAATTTATCCCCGAGATGAATTTACTATCAAAAGTAAATCACCACTGAATGGTTTATGCAGCTTATGCTTGCCAGGTAGGCGTGCGTACATACATTTGGATTGAAACACTTCTATTCTACGCTCATGGTTATGGATCTTCTACTGCAACATAAATGGCCTCATTTAGTTGAAGCTTTGTACTGCTCATGAGTGACTTCTAAAACCGACTTCAGAGATATAGAGTACCTTTTGAATGCAGAGATAAATTGTTGACTTCTGAGTAACCTTGTTGCCGATTCCTTAGTTTCAATGCCATCCTTTCTACTTTAAGCATGAGCTTCAAGAGACAGCATCCTAGATCTTTGATAGTTGCAGAGTTGTCACATGGAAGATAATCTTCATTCTTCTGTGATCTAGTTCCTGCAATCCTGTAGCTCAACACATGCACACTTCTGTCATACATAATCAAATTCCATAACATGGGTATACATGTTCATTCATTCAACGTATGAATCTTGCACACAAATGTATAGTGAATACCTATAACATATAATATTACATGATCATGTGTATGAATGAATCATCAGTATTTCGAGTGTGTATCTAGCTCCACAGTATTGAGCGCTTATATAAGAGAAGGCTATTTGAAAGTGTCTGTGTACGAAAGAATATAATCTTGTAACATATGATGCACACTCAGACACATCTAATTCATGATAGAGATGTGTATGCAGGTACGGACGTTCTTATTAGCACTGAGAAATATGAACTTATGAGCATCCACTCTATATGGATCATAGAGGTGATGTTTTGCGCTGCCCATCACTTGTCGGCTGTCGTACAGAATGTATATGTATATATGAATAATGCAAAATAGTGATGTCAAGATATGCAAACTCATCATACAATATTGATGAGCTGCAGGGTTGAGTACTTGCGCAATCACACGAGGAGAATAGACACATAAACTAAAAACTCCAGAGAAGAGAATCACGGGGTCGACTGAAACATATATCAGTATCGAACAATGTCGCCCAAAAATTCATTGATGTATGATGTACTTATATACATATGAGTGGAAGCGGTAGAAAACCTCACCGCTTTGCTTTTCTTTCTAAAAAGTGTCTTTTCCTTGATTCAAGGTGATTTGCATTTGTCACCACGCATCCATATGATTTCCTTAATCTAAGGAGATACATTGCAAGTTGCCTGCTGCGTAGGAAATTCCCTTTTTTACTTTATCTTTGGGATACGATATGGGTCATATGAGTCTTGTATGAAAAACTTTAAATACAAAATGCTACTAAAGACTTGGGTCATATGGAGAAATATTTCTAGGATTTTCTATAAGAAATGGGAAGTGTTTAAGAGTGATGAATTTTGAGATTGCTGGCACCAACAATAGTGTTGAGTCTTAGTAACATATCCTCTGTAAGAGGTTCTTGATATAACTTGACTCTACATCCACTTATATAGTGTGGCTTTCACTTCTACCCACTTGGTAAGGTAATCGGTGGCTACAATAATGTATTCCGCATGGGAGTTTCTAGCTGGGGGGTTAATGAGACCTACAAAGTCAATACCCCACTTTGAGAATGCACATCCTCCCATCATAGGCCTCAAAGGCATCTCATCTTTTCTTATCGGATATTGTGTATGCTGGCATGTGTCACATTTCTTCACATAGGTATGTGCATCCATATGAAGAGTTGGCCACCAAAGTCCTGAAAAAAGAATGGTGTTAATTACTCGATAAGGACCGAAGTGTCCACCTGCAACACCACTATGTGCAGTTTCTAAGACTTTCAAGTAGTCTGATTCATGAACGCACAGTCTTAAGTATCCATCTTTGCCTCTCTGATATAAGTTCTCTCCCACTAAGGCATAGTCTTGAGCCTCTTGCTCCATGCTCCGTTTTCTTGCTAGACTAGCCTCATTGGGTAATGTCCCAATCTCATGAACTCTACCAATGGAGTGCTCCATTCTAAAATTAATGATACATGATAAAGAGTTGCATGCTCCATTGGGGGTCTCTCCTGGCACGTTGGACAATTCTTAATCCATTCATGTATTTGTTTGTCCATGCTAGGCCAATACACTCCTAAACGTTTTAGATTCTGCAATGTTCGTTGTTTAGAATAGTGATTTCCTAGAAATCCTTCATGGGCTTGTTGCAACCAACTACTATGTTCGTCATCCTCAACACAACAAGCTAGTACACCCTCTGTATCTTGTTTGTACATGCTTCTTGCCAATATTTGATATTTTTGTGATTTTATAATTTCATCTTTGTTTGTCTTTACATTCTTATTTGCGGGTCCAAAGGTTAAGACAGGTACCAACTTATTTGCCCATTTAGGAAGAACTTCTAAATTAAACAAATAAGCATCAAGTAGTTCATCCGACACTCCTTGCAGTGGCTCTCTTGAAGTGATGCAAGAAAGTTGGTCTACCCTAAGGTGGGTTCTACCTTTCCCAACAACTACTTCAAAATCATATTCCATTAGTAAGAGGAACCATCTTACTAAGCGTCCCGTATTGCAAGGTTTATTGACCAAATATAATAAAGCTTGATGATTAGTGAAAAACTTGAACTTGTTGGCCAATAAGTAGTGTCTAAACTTTTTCACAGCATATACCATGCCTAAGCCTTCTCTCTCGGTTGTCGTATAGTTTTGTTCCGCCGCATTTAATTGCCTACTAGCATATGCTATCGGCAAATCTAGGTTTCCTTCACATGTGGGTTGTGCTAGTACACATCCTATAGCATGATTGGATGCATCCACATGGACATGGAATGCTTTGTTCCAATCAGGAGTGGTCAGTATTGGTGCTGAGCACAAACGTCTCTTCAGCTCATTGAAGGAATTCTTACATTCGCCAGTCCACTCAAAATTTGTCAAGAGACCATAAAGAGGTTTGGCTATGATTTCATACATGTGGATAAACCTACGATAGTATCCACACTGGCCCATAAAGGCTTGTACCTCTTTAATGTTCCTTGGCCTTGGCAGCTCTGCTATGGCTCTTACTTTATCCTCATCTGTGGATATCCCATTCTTAGAAACAATGTGACCTAAAAGATCTTACCTTATCGTACCATGAACACACACTTCTCTGGGTTTAGACACACTCGATATTCTCTACACTTGTTGAAGATCTGTCTAAGCTCAGGGATGTGGTATCTTCTTTCTTGGGAATGAGCACATAAATCATCCACATATACTTCTAAACTCTTTCGCAAGAACTCTTTGAAGACATGAAACATGAGCCTTTGGAATGTTGCAGGTGCATTGGTGAGCCCAAATGGCATCACACGGAATGCAAAGATTCCCCACTCTGTGGCAAAAGCTGTTTTGTGTTGATCTTCTGGGGCAATGGCTACTTGATTGTAACCTAAAAATCCATCAAGGAAGCTATGAACTTCCTTGCCTGCAACATGATCCAATAGATGTTTAGTGATTGGAAGCGGATAACTATCTCGAATCGTAGCAGCATTAACTTTTTTAAGGTTAATGCACACTCGCAACTTTCCATTCTTCTTGGGCACCACTACAATGGGGGACACCCACTTAGTATGCTCAATCTCATAGATAAATCCAACTTCAATCAACTTGTCAATCTCTTCTTTTATTTTAGCTGCATAAGTGTCATTTTGTTTGGTGGGCTTGGCATCAACGATCATGGGGATTGTATGAGAGAAAATTTGGATCTACTCCCTTCAAATCTCTATAGTGCCATTTATATTCCCTTAATAGAGCTACAAGCTCTACTTCTTCTTTCGCGCTTAGGTCATCTGCTATTATGTACATCGCTCTTCATTCTCTTCAATGGTCACTACAATCTTTTTGGTCTTTTTTTTATTGTCATATGCTTCCCCTATAATGGCCTCTCTCTTAGGCATTTGTACCAAAATTTTTCGATCTTCAATTTCGTATTTCTTGAAATTTTATGGTACCTCAAACAATGATTCCTCCTCTTCTTGTTTCACTACTTTCCGTTTCTTTTTCTTTTGACCCCTTTCACTTCCATCCTTTGAATTTACAATTTTAATGCTCGTGAGAGGCTCTTCTTCTTTTTGGGTGAATACTCCTACATGTTCTAGATAGTGCTTTTCTGAATTAAAGCAACTATCCATCACAATGGACTCTAGATCATCATCATTCTCATATTCTTCCATGACATCACTAGGGTCACATTCTTCCAACAAGGGCTGACACATGAACATTGAAATATAATAACCCTCCTCATCACAATGAGGTGTCCATTGTTCTTCATTGATTGCAATGTCCATGGTAGCTAAGATTTCTGCCCAGCCATGAGGCTCAAATTCCTCATCTCGAAAGATCATCGGTGTATAGGCTAGGTCTTTAATTGGTCTATCTCCTGGAGAAGATCCTTCTTCTCTCGCTTTTAAGCGTCTTTCCTCTTCCTCTGCGACCTTGCACATCCACAAATGAGTATCTTCATGCAGCCATGATGGATCAGGTGAACTTCCAAAATGCACAAAGATACAATCTTCTTTCGCTTTGTGGATAGGATTCCACTATAGGGTGGTACATCTTTGAAGGTGTAATCCTTCAAATTGACCTTGGTGGTGACCCCTAAGTGCTGTTGATACAAGGAGTTGGTTCCCCAATCTTGTACTATTTGCAGTTGTCGTAGGAAGGGTCGTCCAAGGATAATCTAATAGACATTATTTTTCTCAAAGTCATATATAGCAAATGTATGTTCAAACTCTACAACACATGTGGTTAGAGTTATCCCTTTGAGCAATCCTAGAGGTCTTTCAAAATGAACATCTACCATTTGAAGCTTCATTCTAGTCGGTCTTAATGTGGGTGTGCCCCATCGCTTCCACAAGGAGGTGGTCGCAATAGCAACACCAGCACCTGAATCTACGATTGCTTTGGTTGTGTAACCCTGGTAGCTGATCGGAAGATAAGTATTACCTTCTTCACCTTCGCTCATGTCTCCTATTTTATCGAGAGGTATCTCTGGAAGAGCCTGCTTTTGGCATATTGGAATCAAGTTCTGGAACCTGATCCTTCACATGATTCCATAGCTCAGGTTTTGCTTTGAGCAGCTCTTCTACCATGAGATGACACTGAACCTTAGTGTTCTTCGCGATGTCAGTGTTTCTTGGAACCACTGAGTCTTAATTTCTTACCAATATTGTGGGAGCTCGGATATGAAGAGGTTTAGATTCCCATGGGCCTGTGAATTGTGGCAACTCTTGTAAGGAATTAGATTCAAAATCTAATCTCTCATCTTCTTGTTGCTCTACTTGGTCTCCATAAATAGATGGAATGTCTTGGGGAAATTGATCATGAAGATCATCAATTTCAGGAATAGGAGGGGGATTACCCTTCACCTTGGCCCATTTCTCCTCTTGTATTTCCAACAAGAACTCTTGAGAATATTGTTGAATTGAAAGAGGTGCTTCCCCATCTATGGAATCAGGAACATAAGCTTTCATTAGTGGAGAGTTTTCTCTTTCAATAACTGGTTGATCCTGTGGAGGTAAAGAAACATGTGGCTTGTTTACCAACTGCTCTGATCTTTCTAGTAAGCCCTGGAAATGCAAATCCGACTTGATAGAGTTTGTCTTATTGAACTTTTGACTAGTCTCGAGCATAGCTTGAGCTACTTCTACCATTTTCATGCACATTTTTGTCCGTTCAATCTCTAATTCTGCTCTAGGGTAACTCTTGTCCAGGTTTGCAGCTATTGGCCCTTCTTGAAGCGAGCCTGGTAGGCCTTGAACATCATATCCAAGCCTTCTGGGGTTGGATCTACAAGAACAGACCCTAGTTGTGGGTTATTTTGCAATGGGTGGCGGGATGGGATGAGGTGGAGTGGATGGAGCTTCGGCATGCGAGGGGCTTTGAGATGCAATGTCTTCTATTTTTGTTTTTGCATCTTTTAAGCTTTCTTCTAGTTCAGATAACTTTTTATTCCACTTACGATTGGCCTTCTCTCTGGTATCCTTCCAAGTTCTTGTTTTCCTCTTACTAGGCTCTCTTGATTCACTTGGCTCTGATTGATCAGCCGGTGTTGCTTGTTGTACGGCTTGTGCCCTAGTAGCTACCTGTATGGGAGCCACATTACTGATACTAGCATTTCAATCCACCAGTAAGCCTACCACATTAATGGGTGTAACCTTGGGTGCACTAGAGGGGTTCTTGGGGCATTCTCTTGGGACATGTTCTTTGCCACACTCAGGACAAAAACCTTGTATTATGATGTTGTGTCCTTGTCCTGGAGTTGGTGAGTGGGGACATTGACAAATGAAATGGTCACCTTGACATCTAAAACATGGTCCTCTAGGGGCTTGTGGTCTTACTTGTCTCGCTTGGGGCCTGGGGTTGGGATTCGTATACATGACATTGGAGTATTCTGGCTCCCAATTTTGTTCCATAGGTGGTGTATCATATTGATACGAATAAGCCTCACTATGCTCAGGTGACTATGTGTAATAATCATGTGGACTATCGTCATGGGAGTAGTCTGAACTATGAGCATGAGAGTCATTTTCTGGTATCAATGGGTTTAGTGACACCAATGCTCTATTAGGGTTCTCCTCCGCCATCATATACTTAACTGGGATCACATTGGCAGGACCTAGTGGTTGGTTTCCTAGGACTAGTTTTGGCCCCTATGCTGCCTGATACGGCTGTTGTGGCCTATAATATGGCTGTTGGTATTGATTCTAATACCTACCTTGTTGGTAAGGTTGTTGATAATTTGTCTGACAGCCTGCCTATTGTATGGAAGATCTTGAGCCGCATGATTTGTGTATTTTCTCTCAATGGTGCAATATAGAGCATTAGGGTTTCCTTGGGGTTGAGCCATCATCGAGCAAACATTAGCCATGTGGTCTCCACCATAGTTGTAACATCGCTTCAATGAGGTGACCCTTGGCATTTGTCTATTTTGGACTCCTAGCTTTTTGGCAACTTGCTCTGCTATCTCATCTATCTCAGTGGAGGTTCTGGAGGTATGACTAGTAGAACTATCAGAGTCCTTATAGAGTTTGGACAATTCTAACTCCTCACCCAAGTTGTCTTCTATGTCAATACATATCCGCACACACTCTTCTATGGACATAGACTCTTTCAAGTACACGTATGATCTTAACTTGGTGCTCAGTAAGCCATCTAAAAACAAGGCCACTTGTTTGGCTACTGTGGGTAATTCTGGCATAGGGCATCTTTCCAAGTACTGTCTAAACCTTCTTCCTGCAAGTCGCACTATTTCTTGGGGTGTCTACTTGAAGCTGTGGATCAGGGATGATGTGTTATGCCTAATACCACTCTTGGAAAATTCTACAATGAATTCTTCTAGCAATTGACCTATCTCTCGATAGTTGCGACTATTTAGGGGTTGAAAACAAGCTAAGGCAGTACCCTTGAGAGTCAAACCAAATGTCTCAAACTGGGTGAACAAGTCCTCAACTTGTTCAGCTCTTAACACTTAGTTGAACTCAACCACATGATCATAACAATCTCCTGATCCATCAAAATAGTTCTTCATTGTTTTAACCACTTGAGAGGGTCGAAGGGTTCTTGAGTGCTCTCGTGGTCTAGGCACTAGACAATCATGTTCATCTCTTTGATGCCTATGTACTCGATGTCTCTGTCTTTCAGGTCTTTCACCCTCATGTCATGATTTGTCTCTGCCCACAGTGTGTGCAAATCTTACCTCCGGTCCTCTCTCTATTTCTTTCCCTTTGGGTTTCATGAGCCTTGGAAGATCCTTCTCCTTGGATACCATGGGCAACACTAGATCCTGATGGAGGGAAAATTGATTCACCCTGCCAAGTGTATGCATGCCTGTCATGCTCTAATACCAAGAACATTTTCTCAGATGTGTGATCTAGATAGACAACTTTCCCTGGTGTCTCTGGATCCTTGAATTCATAGATGGTGGCTACTAGGTTGGATCGATCTGGCCTGAATCTCCAAAAGGCTTCCTTTGTTTCTCTATTCACGAATAGCTCTATGCTTTTGTTGTCTTGGGGAATCCACTCTGGAGTGATCACCCTAGTCAAGAGTGACTTACCTCTAGGGGTCTTGGGTTCTCGTCCTAGGACTCCTTGCTCTAGGTCTCCTAGCTCGTTCACTGGAATGATGTTCCCAATCTCATCTGTCCTATCTAAGAGGTTGGTTACCACATACATGGTTCCTTCCTTATCAATGTATGAACCTTGTTCGAACTTAACCACTAGATGTTCAAGTACAAAGGGCTGATTTGGATTTTTGAGTTGGACCACTGATCACCTCAGGCCATCCTCATAGATGCGAGCACCTAATTGGTTGGTCCTGATATATTCCAATTGTGTCTTATAGGGATCTTCTGGCTTCTGTAAATAGGAAGTACCTGAGCTACGTGTGGGTCTTTCCATGTTGAATGATATTTCTGAGTCACTTGTGTTGGAACTTAGCATGTAGGGATAACCGCTTAGTTGTTGAGCCCAAGACTTGGCGGTATGGTTGACACTGGCCTCAGATGATCTAATGCTTTGCCTATCCTTGCCTAAGTGTCTACCAGATCTCAAGTTCATAAGCCTTGTCTACAAGTCCAAAATTTCCCCTTGTATAGCTCAAAATCCTTTGGAACCCCTTGTATTTCCCAAAATCACAGCAAACGGATTTCCTATGAGAAAGTTATGCCAGTTTAGGGTTCTGGGGGTTAAAACAGGGAAAAAGGACCTCTCTGGGATTGCTTCAAAATAGGCGACACACGACACTTAGTAAGTATCGGTGATACTTGAAAGCAAACGATACATGATACTTGGAATTCCACAACACACGATACTTGCTGAGATGTCGCAATGCTTGATGTCCACAACACTCGACACCTGACAATCATGAAACACGACACTCGGCAGATGTCTGGACACTTGATGTCCACAACACTCGACACTTAGCAGATGTCGCGACACTTGATGTCCATGACACTCAACACCTGAGGGATATCACGACACTTGAAAGTCACAGATATCGCGACACTTGAAGGTCACAGATATCACGACACTTGGTCAGCCTCAGATATCGCGACACTTGGTTATGGTAGATATCGCGACACTTAGATGTCATAGATATTGCGACACTTGTCAGATATTGCAGCACTTAGATATCACAGATATCATGACACTTGTCAAATATCATGACACTTGATATCTACCAAATATCACGACACACTAGAATTCAAGTATCACGACACTTGAACTCAACCGGTCATGACACTTGGATTTTTTGGAGTCCAAATTAAAAAATTTTTGCAAATATGAGTACCTTGTGTCCTCCTTGTCACTCCTATGTGCCTGTAGATGCAAAATATATCTTCAAACCTGCGATACCACACTCATGACACTTGGCACAGGTCTTGTCATGTTCGGAATAGTTCACTCAATTTTTGGGTATATTGAGGTGTATTTCTTTAGCGTTTCAGTTTTGCACCCTCTCTAAGGTTCTTTCTCACAAACACAAGTGAAAACGACATGAATGTATGGGCGAAAACTGAAAAAATCAGAGAAGATGAAGGTGGGAGAAGATGGTGGTGATGATGAAGATGAAGGAGAAGAAAAACTTAGAAACTGAACTGAAAATGGTGATTTTTTTTAACTTCCAACGTCGCTACCCTACGTCTTACCGTCACACGCTCGTCCTCCAAGCTCTCTCCCTGGCAACGGTGCCAAATTTGGTGTCACTCTAGCACAATGGTAAGTACCAACGTGAGGGGCTTTGCCTCATAAATGTCAATCCGCGGAGACGTAAGGACTAGTATGAAGACTATGAGAAAGTGATGGCACAAGTGCGTGAGTGAAATCACACAAGCATGCACACACATACACACACACACACACACATGCACAAGGTAAGAGCAAAGAGTGAAACAAAGGAAAGCTTCGATTACAAAAGAAATCTCTTACAAAACTCAAATCTACCACAAGCTAACCTCAAAAATGAGCTCTCCAACCCTTTTTATAGTTCTTTGAGTGGTTTTGGCCCTGTCTAGACATTGTGTTTGGCCTAGTTAAAAATTTAGGTTCCAGGGCATATTTGGGGCTCAGACGGAGTCTAAAAATTATGAAAATTGGTAGGATGATAGTTCTAATACTCCTCAAGCTTGAGGACTCCTCGGCTTGAACAAAATGGAGTTAAAAAAATGGAAAATGGTATTTACAATGGTTTTTAGTGATAAAAATCACTATTTTTATAGGGATTTTTGTTGAAAGTTTGACATGTGCTTCTTGGAGCTCCCTACATGCTACTTCTTGTGTGTCCACTTCTTTGATGTGCTTCCATGCTTTTTCCTTAGCCTTGAGTGTCAACAAAGACCTTAAATCGTATATTCTTCCAAAAATGAATAATAGAAAGTCATGTCATTAGTTACATTATGATAAAAAATAGATACATCTAAAATATCATAATGATGAAAAGTCTGATGATAAGTAAATAGTGCATAAACATTTTGTACATCATGTGAATCAAAAAGGTTATCTTACTTCATGCATGTTATAAGAGGTGTATTGAGCACATCCCTTTCTCCTTGAATACAAAAAGTACTTCCATCTTTAACAAATTCAATAGTACTATTCTCATAACTTCCTTTAATTGTATCCCGAATCTGCAAAACTACTCTTTGTCCAACATTATCTCTGTTATTTCCATATTCATAATTTGGAAATCTAAATTATACATAAATTCTTATATCTTTATTTCCTAATTGGATACCATAGTATCCCATATTCTCTTGTCTTTCCCTTGCATCATAGATACTACATATTTATGTGCACTGAGATATTGGAGAATTTTTAATTTCTTGATCATAATTAATAAAGTTATGAGTAGCGAATTGATCGATCATAACTCTCATTGTAGTCCTATACACATGACCATGAATCTTAACTAAATCATGTGGTCCAAACTATTGTGGCCACAATGCCTGAGTTAAACAACAAGTATGTTCTATATCCTCATGCATCACTTCCACTTCCTTACAGCTAGAGCTACCATAAATTGGAAGTTTCTGCACAAGATTGACCACCTTCTTGCCTTTATATAAGATCATGGTGTTCCATTGTCCTTTTCTCTTTCCACTGAGAGTGGTTAGGAGATAGAATCCAAAGCATAAGTATTCTTGTTTGGCCTTCTCAAATTGATATGTACTAAGTCTACAACCTCTTGCTTTTCATAGTATGAATTTGTTTTTACTTAGGATTATCCTTTTCTTAAATTTAGTGACTTGTGTGGGTCTATGTGTTTGATCTATATCCATTATTGTGCGACTATCATGTTTGTACAACTAAGCATACTTGATAGCTTCTTCTAATGTTTTAGGAGCATTTCACTGAACCTCGACCTTAGTGACTTTTTCAAACCCTCTGGTCTTTTGGAAATCATCTAGACCTTTAAATTTAAGAACAATCTCTCTATAATGTGAGATAAATAGATAAAGTTCTACCTCTTTGCATCACACTATCCCACTTATCCAAACTATTCTTTTCCTCATTCTTAGGTAAAAAAAAAAATTGGAATAAAAGCTTCAAACTGAGCCTAATCCATTGGAATAGATTTGGCTTCTTTAAGACTCATCCACAATTTTTAAGCATGTGTTCCAAGCAAAAGACCCAATTCGAGCGCTCGGTAATCATGGGGTGTTCCTTTTAACTGATATAAGTCAGTCCACTTTTGTAAAAAAGTGTACACTACATCTTTATTCGTGCCTCTATCATCCCCCGTAAATATAGGTGGCTTTAAGTCTTTAAGAAAAACTGTATCCTTAGCATGCTTATCTTTTGAGGTGGTAAGAGGCATAGTGGGTGTAGGTTCTCTTCTAACCATGACACGTGTTTCATGAGAAACTTCAGATTCAATCTCTTGTTTGGTAACTAAAGAAGCAACAGTAGTCTCTAGAGTGATGAATTGGGTTTTGAGTTGTTCAAAAGCGGATGTCATGATCACTAAAATAGAATTTGTTTATTCTATCAAGTAAAGCATGATGTTGAGGGATGAACTCATCATACAAGTCAACCTCTTCTTCAACATCTTACATCTCTAAATCTTGGGCTTTTCTCATTTTTTCTAATCTATTTGGTTTTTCAATATCTTAAGGAGTGTCTGAAGTTAGATTTTGAGTTTGCTTCTTTATTATTTCCATACTTGAACAATATTAGTTGCAAATAAAATAGAAGGAAGAAAATTAAGTACTCAAAGAAAACAAAATAGCTCAAATACACTTCTCCAAAGCTTTACAAGCAAGTTTGAAGGGATCTTCTAAGCTTCTAGCTACTCATTTTGAGGATCCTAGTCCATGTGCCAAATATAAATAAAACAATTAGTCTACTCACACAAAGGAGAGACATGCATAGGCACACACACACACACACCTCACTCTCACACACTCACAAAGACACAATACATAAATGTAAATAGTCTTGGAGTAAAGGAGAGTATTCTTCCATTCATAACAGATATTGCATGAGAGCACGTCGAACCAAAAGCTCCCCTCTTTACAAAAAATGAGCCTCTATATATAGGCTAAGCACATTTCCCCATGTGCTCCTTTTGAAAAATCAAAAAGGGGAATATCTCCAACAACCATATCTCTAGGAGATTCCAAAATATCTTTTATAACAAACATATCCCCATAAAAGCATGTGTGGGATGTCTATGTGGAATTTCCTAGATGTGTGCAAAAAGTGGGCTATTTTACAAAGCTTCTCTACCATAGTATTAGAGAACAATTGAAAAGAGGCTTAAGAGATTGTTCACATGGGCACATCTCTTTTATACAAAAAGAGGGTATTTTTGAGCACTAGAGGGGTGCCTATGCTCAAGGAAATTTTGGGCAATCCCAATAAGCCAATACTCTCCCCCCCTAGACTTTGTTGCCCTCAACAAAGCTAGGAAAGATGAACATACACAACTGAACTGTTCCAAGTTGGAGTCTTCAATTCTAGAAAGCTTCAGGTCTTCAAATCTGCAATTCTTCAGGTTGCAAGTCTTCAGGTCTTCAATGATCTTCAAATCTACAGCACTAAAATCTTCCAATCTGCAAGCCTTTAGTCCTTCAATCTGCAAATCTTCAATCTTTAGAGTTGGGAGACACAACCCCATTGGGGGTCAGTCAGCCCAGCATACATCTCACTGCGTAGTCTTATGTAGGACTGATAGAGCCTCACCAAAGAGCTCCCAAACATGAAATTAAACATACACAACAAGTATACTATTTCTGAAAAGAAGTAGACAATAACATTTAGTCTAATTTTAGTTTCCACTTTAGGGAGCATCAAGTCTTTAGGACTTGCTCTTCTAGAGACAAGTCTCCATGAAGAGTTTCTTGTCCTTGCAATCCAAAAATTAAAGATCAAAATGTTAAGAGTCCATGAGAAGCAAGAACTTGTAGCTCTCCATATGTCTTATATCTTTGTCATGCCACAATCTCTACATGTGTTATCACAAAAGCGCATGTGTGACACCATACCTTGAAAAACATGAGATTAACGTTGCTCTTTTAATGCTTCTGATGAGTGTGCATTGGCCTGTGTGTCATGTGACTATAGGAGTTCAAGAGTGATATGAAGAACCCAGAATGTCATTGCAGCATATGAAAGTGGAAGCATAGTGACTAAGCACACAATAAGCATTAAATTAGACTGTCGAAAATGTTAAGTGAAATCCTCAATAGTGGGTTAATCACACAAAGTACCACTCCCAAGTTGTTCTGATCTTGAAGTCCTTAAGATCTAAAATGTGAGTAATGAGTACAGAAAAGGTCCAAATTCCCTACCACAAGATGGCTTCCATAAAATTTTTTTTCCAATTTTTTCCTGTGATATTGAGCAGATAGTATTGATGCAAAGGACAGTTGGAACCATCAAACAGAGGGCCCAAAATGGTGTTTCCACTTAACTGTGGAATGATATGAGCAACCAAGTGAGTGTACACAATGTCCACCAAACATAACGGCTATGTAAGAGTGATGTAAAGGAAACGGAACTCTTGTCATTCTTCAAGCATTCATGAAATACAAACAGTTATCCAACATTCAAAATAGAGTTCTGTTGTTAGTCTAGATGGAGCTTAGTAGACTATCCCCATATGGCAATCACAAAAACGAAAAATCCCATGCCAGTATACCACCTCCTGGCAAGTCAAACACATCTTTTATTTCTAAAAGAGCAACCCCTGTATCTGTATCATGAATCTGTGAATCCATCATGAGGAGCAATTTTGCACTATCCTTTTGCATGAAAAACAAATGTCAAAGGACTGCAATGAGTCTTAATTTCTTAAGAGTTAGGAACATTAAAAAGCTAAGAGAACAATCAAATTGAGATGTACTGAAGACTCCATATTCCCTATTAGCTGGTGTGGTAGGATCCTACATCTCTAGGATCAATTATGGCTTCAATCTATCTACAAAACCATGCATACTATACTTCCAAGTTGCATATGTGACACATGTGGCACCAATAGTGTCATGAAGCCTCAGCCTAAACTCAAAACCCTGAAGCCTGTTGCAACATTCCTTCAAGTCTGTAACACTTAGAGTTAAGACTTGTCAAATGGAGGTAGGTATCAACTATCATGCAGATCCAGATACAATACTATGTGGGGTAGATACCAAGATACCTCATCACTGTGATCATCACTTTTCCATGAAAAGTAGCGCTAGACTAGTGAAAGTAATGGAATCATGGACGTAAATCATCTCATAGTGAAAGAATGTAAAACTCTAGGCAATTGGAGCACAAAGTCTGTAAAACTCAATTCTCATTCATCATTCATGTAAATTAAGGTGCCAAAGAAACAATCCTTATCTTCCCACAAAGAATGTAATCTGTTCTTTCTAAAAATCTATTACAGAATTATCATGAGAACATGAAAAATCAATGATCTTCAAACCAAGGTCTTACCAACTTGTAAGAAAATAAAAGCTTTGTAATGTTGCAAGAATTGAGGAGTGCAGAAAAAGAATCAATTAATCATTGTGGATGCACCCAAAAATCTTGGACACCAACTGAAACATATGGCTAGATGCAACAAATTAAGAGTAAGAAGAGGGCAACATCCACGGACTCCAAAACCTGTAAGTCTGCAACATACATGAAAAAAGTCTTCCAAGAAGAGGATACATCATACCTACAATACATACTTCCACATTACAAATCCTTAAGGTGATCAACGAGCTCATGCCTAAGGTGAATTCAATTGAGCACATGCATATGATGCCAAGTCCTAAGTGCAGAATAGTGCCACATATCCTCCAATGTTTCAATACGCATCGATTAAAGACAAGCATCAAAATGGTCATGTGTTATAGGCACCGAATCCTATGTTGTGGTTTCAAGTAGATATTCTTCACACAAACTTGAGGCCACACAAAGGAAGCTTGTCCTTCATATAGCACAAAGTCATTACCCAAAATTAAAGCCTGTGTGGCAATGTCATTTAGGTGTGAGCCATTATCTTAGAGTTCTAATAATATGACAAAGGAAACATCGATCCACGATATTTAAAGAACATAAAAAGCCAGTCACCTTAGTATAGCTCACCCAAGAAAAATTATGAAATAGCACACAATACTAATAGTATGACATGATCAATTTGGTTGAATAGGCGAATACAATTAAGGAGGCTTTTGTTTTTGAAACCTAGGACCACCTCCAAGCCTATACACAAAAGATGACAAGACTTGCCATATCTTCCCAGTACCAATTGATCTTGAAGGTGGTAACAGAAAATATCCTCCTAGCATAGCCACAGTCATGAAGATCTCTCCAGCAATCTAATGAACTGAGTTGGAGTTTATGGCAACATCAACTTTAAGTTGAACTTCTGATGTTCCCCTTACTAGTGCGAGCAACAACAACCGTTAATGTTTCATTCAAGATATTTAGCGAAGCAAGGGAGATCATATGGGCGAGGCAAAAGGTAGTAGCATAAAAAAGGAGGTCCCACCCCTAAGAGACATGCATATTTTATTCCTCATAACTCTCTTAAAGACCATCACTAGATGACAAACACGCAACTTATACACATCATGCTTCAAGGCGATGAAGAAAAACCTTATAGTCCCACAAAATAGATGCATAACCTTGCAAAAGTGCAACATCACATTGTCATAGCTATGAAAACTAGGGATGGAACTAGGGTTGAAAACACATTTCCAAGAATGGTAACTATATGCCAGGTCTAGAAGCATGGATTCCAGCTCTTTCTCAAAAATTTTGGGTCAAAGAATCCATACACTCTCGTGTTGTCTTTGTCAGGCATAGAGAGTTGGAGTGGAAAGATTGAAATAATTTTGACCGAAGGTCGATCTTTAGGCTTCAATAATGCATCACCTCCCAACACTATGCCCTGCGCGGCCTGAAGAATCCTGAGCATATGTAGACAAAAACCTTGAACACAGAAGTGCACGCATGCAAGCCAATCCAAGAATGAAACATGGTGGGTACGGAACAGTGTTTATAGAAGAGGGTGGGAAGCATAAGCTCAAGCCCAAGCCCTAGGAAAGAGAAAAGCGTAAAAGCATATGCCAAACGACGCATCCAACTAAAGTCCGAGCTCTACAAGGAGTCTCCAACAACACAAAAACCACAAGAGTTAGAGAGACCAGAGCTAGACAAACTGGAGCAGAATGGCAAACTGATGAGGGAGTTTGAAAGGAGCTCAACATCATCGTTTCGAGCTCAATGAGGAGCCAAAAGAGGGCCTGACAGCTGTCGTAGAATTTGAGAACTCCCGAGTTTAGATACTTGACAAGAAGAGGTGCATAATGCACTAGCCATGCCAACCCCCAAAGAGCAATAGTTTGGCTTCACCCGAGAGCAGGTGAAAGTATGTATGGCTTCAGAACAAAGCTCATTCCTGAGAACCCATGATACCAAGAGGGCTCAAAGGGGAGCTCAATCCTCGTGCTGCATTACAAAGGGAAGCTAAAGAGTATGCGGATCCTATTGTCCAAATGAGTAGCAGGTGTGGAAGGAGTTTGGGGAGCCAAAGGCTCATTGCTGACTGTGACAGGAAGTGGGAAACAGAACTTGAGTAATCTGCCGCAACTAGCACATCCTACGTCAGGAGGTAGAACAAGAGGGGGAGCTCAAAACGAGCTCAACCCTACAAAAACTATGCAGAGATGACACTCACCCCAAGCAGGAGAAGCGAGAGGTTGCCATATGTGCAAGAAAGCAGGAGCAAAGGGAGCCCATGGACATGACCACGGGCAACAAAATGAATTGGACTTGGGGACTCAGAGGAGCTCACCTCCACCATAGCCATGGAGCTCGACCCAAGAGCACGAATGAGAGGAAATGGTGAGTGAATGAATAACACTCACCCAAGTCATCTTGCACACGAATCCCAGGGAGTTAATGCTCCACCAAATTTTTCCCATATGCATCCATCTGACAAAGTGATGACGAGAAGGAACGTCCACCTGCCTCGAAAACTTCATGCCGATTGAATTCACACACCCATGAAGTTAATGCTTTGAATTTTTTCCTCACTAAATTGAGAGCGTTAAGATTTAACTAAGTTCCAAAGGGAAGAGTCCCAAGACGCCTCGTCTAGCGGTTGAATCCCTCGCCTCTTGAGGCGGGGGCGTGGGTTCAACCCCCCAGTGCTGCGGGACATCTGAGCCTTCGGGCGTGTATGCTGCCTTTGGGCGTGTAACTCTGCAGTGCCTTCGGGCCGTTTACCCCGTTGTAAGTCCTTCCCGGTCTGAGTCTAACCCCTGTTCTTGTGGGATAAGGGGGGTCCCATGGGTACTATGCCCTTCCTTGTACAGTTGTAATTTCAAAGTTAAAGTCCGGGGGAGTAGGCCTCGGCCGAACCTCCATTTAAAAAAAAAAGTTCCAAAGGGAAGGATAGCATGTAATTATTTCCCTCCAACGTATTTCCGGATGCCAATAAAATCTTTCTTTGAGTTTTACTTCAAAAATTTATTTGAGAGAGGGAAACCAAAAGTATCACCCATCTCCCAACTCAAGGCAACCACTAAAACAGAGATGACAGAGGTGGAGATTGATTTCAAAGATGGATGTGAGTGGAGGTGTATATGTGAGGGAGAGAGAGAGAGAGAGAGAGAGAGAGAGAGAGAGAGAAAGAGAGAGAGAGAGAAGAGGGTTAGGGGTGTTTTTCTACAACAACTAAAATAGACTAAAACTACCCTACCAAAAACAAGAAATGGGGAGCTAATGGTCCAAAGGAAGGGTGAAAAATGCCATACAAGAACGCAATCCTATGCAAATGAGTGGAAAAATTACAACACAATACTTTACCACACGTTCTTGACTCTCCAATTGATGAAAGGCCAATCTCCTCGGCAGCGGTGCCAAATAATGTTGAAGTTGTAGTAGTATTCTCAAGACCCTAACCACCTTGCATGGAAGCAAGAAGGAATGCTCAAGATTGACCTCCTCTCATCCAACCCTACCTCCAACATGTTCAAGCCATTGGCCATCAGCCCCATGCTATGCCACATGCTTGAAAACATGGAGAGTAGGGAGTGAAGGATCCTAGTCCATGTGCAAAATACAAGTAAAGCAACTAGTCTACTCACACAAAGGAGAGACATGCATAGGCACACACACACACACACCTCACTCTCACACACTCACAAAGACACAATACATAAATGTAAATAGTCTTGGAGTAAAGGAGAATATTCTTCCATTCATAAGAGATATTGCATGAGAGCACATCGAACCAAAAGCTCCCCTCTTTACAAAAATGAGCCTCTATATATAGGCTAAGCACATTTCCTGTGCTCCTTTTGAAAAGTTAAAAAAGGGGAATATCTCTAACTACCATATCTCTAGGAGATTCCAAAATATCTTTTATAATAAACAAATCCCCATAAAAGCATGCATGGGATTTCTACATGGGAATTTCCTAGATGTGTGCAACAAGTGGGCTATTTTACAAAGCTTCTCTACCATAGTGTTAGAGAACTATTAAAAAGAGGCTTAAGAGATTGTTCACATGGGCACATCTCTTTTATACAAAAAAGGGTATTTTTTAGCACTAGAGGGGTGCCTATGCTCAAGGAAATCATGGGCAACCCCAATAAGCCAACAACATGTTTCTAGGTCGTCTGTGCCTTCGAATAGAGAGCTCTTTTTATGCTACAACTATCCAAGGAGGAGCAAGTGAAGGGAGGAGTGCCTCCTATTGGCTATGTGTTCTTTCTGCACCTTTGTTGTGTGCACGTTGGTTTTGTTTGTATGTGTGTGCATCAGCTCTATCCGTATCTCCTTTTAATTTGGCTCAAATATCGATGATGTAAACCTCTCTCAAGGAGTCCTTGACCCACCTTTTGCTGTCAAAGAAAGACTACGATTTGGCATGAATCTCAAGATGGAGATCAATCATTGTCTGCATGAGAGATTGTGTTCCTTTTTCCTCCCACCCACACAACTTACAGTAAGTTCTCTCTCTCTCCATGCAGTATGCCATAGACTTGATGGAATAGTTTATAGGTATAAGGCCAAACTTTTTGCCTACTCCCACATGCCCAATGACAACCGTTCATAGTGCATGTGCAGTTGTAGCTCAGCATGATTGGAATTGATACCAAATGGAAATTCAAACTACATTTCTAAATGGTGATCTAAATACAAAAGTGTATGTATTTTTGCCATAGTGTTTTGTGTAGAAAGGGAATGGAAACGAAGTATCCAGGCTAAAAAAGGTGTTGTATGGATTGAATCAAGTACCACGTGCTTGGTATGAAAAGATACATGCCTACTTGCTAACACATGGATTTGAAAACCATTGAGCGAGAGAACCTTATATGTTAAGCGTGCAAATGCTGTACTTCTCATCATTGTCGTATATGTTGATGATAGGTTGCTAACGGGTCCTAACAAGAAGCATATTGTTGAGTTTAAGGTTGATTTTCATGGCTCTTTTGAGATGTTAGATTTGGGGCTTTTGTGTTAACATTTGGGCATTCAATTTATGCAAGTTCATGAGGGGAAACATTTTTTCAATCAAAATACATTGACACATTTTTTAATGCTTTGCCCTTGAAGATTATGAATCTATGGTCATTCCCATGGATACATGTTCACAATTGATTCTTCATGATGTTGAAGATGTAATTGATGTTGTTCTCTATCAACTGGTTGATAGAGATGTATTTGATGTCGTTCTCTATCAACAGGTTGTTGGGTCTTTTATTTACTTATGCAAGCTATCCTAATATCTAGTATGTCCTCTCATATGAGCACCCTTATGAATAACCCAATTGTTAAGCATTGGCAAGTGATTGTGCATCTTTTGGTACTTGAGTGGTACCTAGCTACTTGGATTGTTTTATCCCAAATTAGGCTATTTTCTATGACACTCATGCTCCCACAAGTGGTTTTTGTTTCCTACTTTGTAGCTCATGCATATCTTCGTTGAGCAAGATGCCACCTACTGTGGCCACTTCTAACCTACATTTGCCACTTCTAATTGTGAGGGTATAGAGAAGTTTTCACAGCTACTCCTAAGTGTGTGTGACTTAAATGCCTTTTTGACTGATTTGATGTTGTTCAATCTTCTACCACCATCTTTATTGATAGTCAAAGTGCACTGGCAGTTGCTAGGAACATTGTGTTCCATGCTCACACAAAGCACATTGAGGTGCACTATCATTATGTTAAGGAAAAACTATGTTGGAGAGATGAGTTTGGCTTATGTGCCCACACAAGGTAATGTTGCAAACCTTTTCAAAAAGGCTCTTCCTAGGAAGAAGTTTGAAGATTTTCCCAAATCTTTCTAGTTACTTCCTTTTGTAAATTGATTTCATTCCACATAGTTTGGCATTTCCTTATACATGAGTGTGGGCTCTTTGTTCATTGAACCCCTCCCAAGGGGGATTTGTTCATATATTTCCATAGTAATGTGTGTGAACACACTTAGAACCACCGAGGCATTTTTTTCCCTCTTTAGAAGTCCCCTCCCCCCCACCAAGGACTTGTACATATGCATATTGTTGGAGATAGACGTCTGTGGAAGCATGCGAACAACACAAGGAAGGAGAAGAAGCTTGGAGCACAACACACAATACTGAATGTATTACTAGAGAATGTACAAAGATAAGTAGCCCATTAGGGCAATAAGCGTATAGACAAGCCGGGGGAAAAACCCTCCTAAAGATGGAAAAAAGTGCCCCGGCGGTCCTAGTGTGTTCACACATATCAGTACCTAGATATATCAACCAATCCCCCTTGGGAGTGATGCGGTGAACAAGGAGTTGGCACTCATGTATAAGGAAGTGCCAAGCTATGTGGAAATCACTCCACAAAAGGAAGTAAGCCCAAAGCTTTGCGAAAAGCTTCAAACTTCTCCCTAGGCAGAGCCTTCGTGAAAAGGTCTACAATGTTCCCTTGCGTGGGCACATATGCCAAGCTGATCTCCACAACAGAGAACCTCTCCCTGACATAATAATAATGCACCTCAATGTGCTTATTGCGAGCATGAAACACAGGGTTCCTCACAACTGCCAATGCGCTCTGACTGTCAGTGAAGATGGTGGTGGCAGAAGACTGACCAACACCCAAATCAACCATAAGGCATCTGAGCCACACACACTCAACAGTCATTGTGAAAGTTGCCCTATACTCAACCTCACAAATGGAAGTGGCCACAGTAGGCTGCTTCTTGCTCAACCAAGATATACATGAGCTACCAAGCATGAAGCAAAAGCCACTAGTGGACACACGAGTGTCATAGCAACCAACCCAATCAGAGTCAGAAAAAGCATGCAAATCTGGCGGTAGTGATCCCCCTTGGGATAAAACAACCCAAGTAGCCCAGTACCACTCAAGTAGCGAAAGATGTTGTTGGCAGTAGCCAGAGGCACAAACATTGAGGAAGCATGTAAAAACAGACCACAACGAAGTAGTGGGGAGCCAGTCGGATCCTTTTTTCAAACAAATATGTTTTATAAATACTTTTCAAAAACTCTCAATAGTGATTTTCATCACTCTTGTACCATTTGTAACATAGAAAAACCCCTTTTGTAATTCATAGCTCCATTTTGTGCAAGCCGAGGAGTCCTCGAGCTTGAGGAGCTTAGGCAGAATGAGCCTACCAATTTTGGTTATTTTTAGACCTCGTTTACCCTTTCAAATAGCACCTAGAACCTATTTTTTAACTATGCCAGTCACTAGATGTGAAACCGGTCAAAACTAGTCTAAAAACTATAAAAAGAGCTAGAGAGCTCATTTTTTAGGTTAGCTTGTATGAGTAGAGAGAGCTTAGAGCTATTTTGAGCTTGTAATTGAGATCTTGAGTAATAGAGTCTATTTTCCTACCTTCCATTGTGTCTTGCTTGTCTCTTCATTGTGTGTGTGTATGAGTGTGTGCATCTCTATGCTTCTCACCTTCACTCTCACTACATTTCACATTCACGATCTTCGTATCACTCCTATCTCTTCTACAGATTGACATTAAGGAGGTGGAGCTTCTTAACATGGTACTTACCATTATGCTAGAGCAACACCAAATTTGGCGCCGTTGCCGGGGATCGAGTCTAGGACGAATGTGTGATGGTAAGAGTATAGCAAGAAGTGGCGTTGGAAGGTAAAAATTTCAGTTTTTGTTGTTGTTTTTAATTAGTTTTTTGTGTTTTTCATCTCCCCTACATTCCTCTGTCACCACTGCATCATCTTCTTCCACTCCGAAAAAATCAGAAAATTCACCATATCCACCCATTCTCCTCATTTCCCCTCATTTGTGCATGTGAGAGAGAGAGAGCTTTTGTGCTTGTATGTGAATGTGTGTTTTTGAGTTTTCTTGCAGGTACAGTGCTCCAAAGCAGCTAGAAGGCTTCCAAAAGGTAAAAAATCCACTTTCTATCTGAATCTGCCCTGTGTGTGAGACCATCGCGATGGTCTGCCAAGTTCAGCATTTTTGGTAAGCAACCAAACCACGAGGTAGGCGACAGTAGTGCACACACAAATCCACAAACGCATTTCAAAAATTCATATTTTGGTGGACCATCACGACAGGCTCACGCCATCCCGATTGTGTCACACCATCGCGATTGACTCACGCCATCGCGACGGCTCGTCCGGACCATCGCGATGGTCTCACATCATCGTGACGGTTCACTTGAGCCATCGCGACGGTCCCTAACCATCGCGACGATCCCCTCGACCCCATGCCATCGTGATTGGCTCACGCCATCACGACGACTCATCTGCCACGTGTCAAGCCAGACCATCACGATGGTACCAGGTACACCATCGCGACGCCTCGAAATTGGACCATTGCGATTGGCTCAATCCATCGCGCTTCACGACCATCGTGACGGGCTCATGCCATCACGATTGTTACGTTGACCGTTGACCAATGCCATCGTGATTGCTCGACGATTAGATCATCGCGATGCTTCACTTTGACCATCGCAATGGTTCACATCAGACCATCGCGATGCCTGGCTCCATTGGACCATCGCGATTGTACCATGCCATCGCGACGGTTCTTCTGAGCCATCGCGACGGTCCCAGACCATCGCGATTGTCTCATATCATCGCGATTGTCCACCCAAAATAGCCAAAATTAGGCTTTCATTTTTGGGCAAAATTGAGGCTATTTTGAGAAAAAATTTGGGTGACTAAGCCCATTGGAGACCCCTTAGCTCATAGGGAAAGAAAAACCTAATTGTCACTTTTTACCCCCCCTCGAGAGCCTGAACGGTTATATCTTTTTCATCTGAAGTCCGTTTTTTGAGCTTTATAGCTCGTTAGAAAGTTCTTTACGAGTACTATGTGACCTCAAATGTTTTTCTCAAAAAGAAGATATTGTTTTTTAGATACGATAATTTGAGGTTGACCATTGTTGGGACTAGAAAAGAAAGGGAGCATTGGAAAAAATTTGGCCATAAGAGGAAGGACCTTAAAGGTGTATATATTCAAGTGCTTGAGCATCCATTTAAGAAGTGGGCTAAACATTGGATTTTTACAGGTCTAGCAAGGGCTATCAAGGGCAATCAAAGCAAGGCAGTGAAGAACGCAAGGCTTGGTAAGTGCGACTTAAGTAAATTCATGAACCTTAAGCATATAGGTATTCAGATCGATGAAGCCTTAAATCATCAGAAGCAAGTGTAGGAACTACTACACGTTCGTGGGCATAGCAATTGAATAGCTACCCTTACGAGTTGGGCTCAGATACCAATGAATCGGAAATAGCTTTTAGCACAGAACGACCAGAAGGAGGGTTAAACATAGCATATTTGGAAAGACCCAAAGGACCCTATAGAACTCAACTAGAATTTGTCCGCACCAACCGCTTAGGTGCTCGCATCTATGAGGATGGTTTGCGAAGACAAGTGGTGCAAATGAATAATCCGGATCAACCCATTGGATTGGAACGTCCAATGGCGAAATTTGAGAGAGATGCGTACATAGAAAAAGAAGGAACAATGTACATCATAAGTACTCAGCCACATAATACCAATGAGTTTGGTGTAATTCATCCAGAGATGGAAGCGAGAACCGAAGGAAAACAACCATTAGGAGAAGAACCTAGGACACCTAGAGGGAAATCAGTATTGACAAGAGTTCTGTTGGAAAACAATGTCTCATTGGTTGGAAATTGGTCAAAGTTTATACCAGTTTTCAGAATGTATATCTGTTCTTTCCATTACTTCTACAAGTAAATGGCGTGGGCGTAGTGGATAAAGCATTGTCCTCCCATCCAGACGACCTGAGTTCAAATCCCATCGCCGACAGTGAGTGGCAAATAGAAGATTTCAGTGTTTGCTTTTGGCTAAAATTGACGGACGAGCGCGAGCGCGATATTGTTGTGTTTTTTAGATTCATTGTGATCGTACAATCGTGTGCTTTATTTTGCTTTATTTGAGAGCTTTTCAAAGTGAGAAAATCCTATATAAGACAAGCTTGGCTTATTGTCTTGCATCCTTCACCTAGGATCAACACAAGCTTTCTAGAGCTTGGACCTCAGTAGAGGTGGTGTTTCTTCTAGCACATGGGGCAGCCATGGTGCTAACTTGAAGCATGTTGAGGAGCAGCTATGGAGTTCTTCTTGGTGATTCTTCTTGGAGAAGATGAAGGGTGTGCTCACACTCTAGCTCATGGAGAGGAGGTCATCTCTTGTTCATGGCAAGAAGACTTGATTATTAGCAGCTTGATGGTGAGGATGGCCCATCTACATGGCGTATTTGAAGATCATCTTCTACAAGAAGATGTTAGGTTGAAGATTATCTTCTACAAGAAGATGTCTGGCTACTTCAAAGACATTGGATGGGACCATCTACATGATTTTGAAGATTATCTTCTACAGGAAGATATTAGGTTGAAGATTGTCTTCTACAAGAAGATGTCGGGCTACTTCAAAGACATTAGATGGTGATTAACATAAGATTCACATCTTATGTTAAGTATTCAGGTACATATTCTCTTTATGCACACAGGTACTACTTGAAGTTTATGGAGGCTGTGGCGTTCATATCAGAAGGAGTCCTATTCGGCATAGGTACAAGAGAATCAGTACTTATATGCTTTATGCATATTTTTATGAGGTGTTTGAGAAGGTGTGTTCACATGAGTTTGAGGATTTCCGGCAACAATCTTGTTAGCATTCTATGCTACTTTATAAGTATGTGATCTTTTCACACACGTATCTGACTTAGGGTCTTCCATAGCCTAAGTTTAGATGTAGGTTTGTTGACCATCAGTTTCACACTGATCCTTCCTCATTCAGTCACTCATATTCACTCTTCTATAACCTATTAGGTCACACATCTCATGTATATTCAGATTACTGCCCACACATCTGAATATGTTTGTTACATTGTACATTCACTCATTCATCTATTTCTCATCACATAGAATGATTGAGAATTTTGCTCCCACATTGTACATTGAACATTGGTATATATGATACTATGAGTAAGCGATGGCTTACATAACACCTTACACATGACGTCTATTCTTTCTCTATCTTTGTCTCATCATCTGTATGATTAAGTTGTGGTATGTTCATGTTTTGTCAATATGGAAGATTGCTGGAATTAATGTTGTACATGACTGGAACTATGGAACCATGGACCTGTGACATGAGCCTAAGGGCCTACCTCACTTCCAACAAGTTCTAATACCAAATTGGATCCCTTAGGATAATAGAAGCATCGAGTTGTTTTTGAATAAGGAAACTGACGAAGCATTTTGGAGGCACAGAATGGAACAACCTAGTGCAGTAGGCTCCATCATGATTTACGAATTCAAGGACCCAGATACACCTGGAAAGGTTGTATACCTGGATGATACTTCAGAATGGGTATTTGTAGTGCCAGATCATGCAAGAAATACATACACATGGAGAGGCGATTTAGTCTTCCCTCCATCGCGAACAAATGTAAACACGAGCCATCAAGGTTGTAAGCCACCGAATTGGCAATTGTAAATCTTTCCATTTTTGTATTTCGCACGAACCGAAAGGTCGCTACGAAGAGATGTAACCATTTATAATCTAATGAAAGGACGCTTTGGTAACAACCAGAAGAATCGCCAGACTGTCTGTCTCGGCGAGACATGTTGTGGAGTTCCGTTGTGTTATGTTGGAGAATTCTGATTAGTACTGTGTTATTTTGCTTTTGTTTGATTATTGTCAATTGTGTTTAACGTTGTTCCAGTAAGTAAGACTTCTGAGTCTGTATTACGGTAATGAATAGTTCCAGTATTGTGTGTTGAGAACGTATTAACCAGAGCATAATCGGTAAGGTTGTGGAAGAACTAGCAATAGTCTGAGTACAGATAGTAATACGGTGAGAGAACGAACCAGAGTCTGGAGATTAATTCGTATTAACAGAGATTTAGACATTAAGGTACTGTGGTGTGAATAGTTAATTGGGAAATCAAGTATAGGGCCTCTGATTATTCAGACCCCTTCCACTCCCAAGAACCCGAAAAGATCTTAAACGCGTCTCTGACGGCAACGCGTGTTTAACACTGGCGCCGTCTGTGGGAAAGTGGCACCAGAGTGTTGCAAATTAATTGTGGGAAGGTGGCAACAGAGTATTATAAATTGATTGAGGGAAGGTGACCATAGATTGTGAATTGACCGTAAGGTAGAGTAGTACGCAAGTGTTACAAAGGTGATATATGCCGGTTACTCGGTCCGGTGAGTCGTATCCGAAGTACAGGCGAGACCGACAGCCTTGGGTGGTATCAAATTTGTTAAGGACACCCCCAGGAAGCAGAAGCACAGATCGGTTAAGCCCAATAGTAGAAGAAACGAAGCGCGTTAGCAGTGATTCCGGTAGCATTCGGTAGAACATACTACAATTCCGGTAGATTTCGGTGTAATTTCGGCACAGTCTGCAGAAGATACAGTAACTTCGGAGTCTACAGGAACACATTGTGCAGTTGATCCGACACCGTCTGGTCAAGATTCAAACCTCTCTGAGGATAGGGGTGTGTTATCCAGAGAGATCATTGAAGTTGAAAAAATACCCGGGATTGGGGAAAGCTCCACTAATTCTGGTGGCAGTTCGGTCCCGGTTGCAGAAAATTTACAATTTTCCAGTGATAGTGTTATACTTCCCGGTGAATCTTCATTATGGACACCACTGTTCGGGGCAAGTTTACCTACGTTTGACACCAAAGAAGAGGATAGGCTATTCAAATTGGAAATCCGTAAAAGGTTGAGCGCTATTTTCGAACCGGAAAGTGAGCAGTCTGATCATACAGACTCTGAAGGACCGAAAACACGTCCTCAGAACTCAGGAGATAGTAACAGTACCACCATTAGCACCATGAGTGGAAAACAACAACAACAATAGCAACAACAACAGCAGCAACAACAGCCACTTCCACCTCGACCGGTTCCAACAGGAGTCACCTACACAAAATTCGGTGGATTTCCAGGTGATGATCCTGATGCTCATGTACGTACCTTTGAAATAAGTCATGCAGTACTAAACCATCCACTTGATCCGGCATATAAGGCCATCGTATTTCAATCTACATTAGTTAATGAAGCAGGCAGGTGGTTAACAGAGTATGATATCAACCATTTCGGCACCTATGAAGTGGTAAGGGATGCGTTTTTGCAGAGGTTCAAGCTGAAGAAGAACCCTGCCGAAATTTTCGATTACTTGCAGAACAATAAACAAAAGCTGCACCAGACTATGCAGGAATATGCCACCCTGTTTAGAACTCATTTGAGACAACTACCATCGGCCCATGCCAACCTACCGGATGATGTCATCACTCAGTGGTTTATTAATGGGTTGACTCCGCAGCTCAGATAGATTATGATCATCCGTTGTGTGGGAGCTATGACACTAGATGCGGTTATTGCAATGGCCTTGCAGCTCGAGCATAAGGTTGGAGGCTTTACTGAAGACCTGGAGTGGTTGAAAGCCAGTAAAAATGTTGCAGAGGACCTAGCTAGACAGATGTATTGCACTAAGTGCAAGAATCCAGGGCATACCAGTGCTACATGTGCCCTTAATCAAATGTATTGCGCTATCTGCAATACCACCGGACATTCCTCCGAAAATTATGCTTATAATGCCAAAGTGCAAGGACCAGCAATTGTAAATGCTATTATACAAGAACCGGGGCAGCCAACCACCCACTATGTACCACCTCAGATGAGAAATAATCAGCAGCAAGGATACAGAAATTATCGGGGACAGAGGAATACAAACTTCAATACAAATCGCTGGCAGACGGGAACATCACAAGAAGGTACTTCTTTGCCACCACCTCGCTGTCATTTTTGCGAAGAATTGGGTTACATCCGAAGATTTTGTAAAGACGTAGCCGAATATGATCAGAGGAAGAAAGAGCGTTAGAATCCAATGACCAATATGGTCTATATCTCACCAGTGGAAACTCAGGCCGCAGTGATTCAAACAAGATCTGGTAAGCAGTTACAACCAGGAGGAGAAGTGTTTGAACCTGGCATCCATGAACAACAGAGAATGTATAACAAAGCTAGCCAATGGACCACCATAGAGCCTACAGTGTTCCCAGATCCAATTCCGGTGACCCAAGTTCCGCTACCAAAGGAAGGATCGCAGGAACAAGATTCTACCCCAGTAACAGACGCATCATCTTCAGAATCGGTGAAAAGTACAATTCAAGTAGATCAGGCATGGGAAATTTTATCTAAGGCATCCATTACTCTCCCTCTTGGACAGTTACTTGTACTAGTGCCGGGAGTTCGGTAGCAATTCCAACAACAGCTCAATCCTGGGTCTTCTTGCATTCCATTGACGGCAACGGTACAACCGGAAACTGATTCTACGGTGAATCATTCGGCCCCTTTAATTACGATATGGTACAAAAATCACAAGATTACTCAAGTACTAATTGATGGTGGATCTAGTGTAAACATCGCCACTACAGCGCTTTGCAAGAAGTTAGGGTGGACCCAAATTGAGCCTGTCCAGTTTTTTGTAAGAATGGCTGAACAATCTCGAGTTCATCCATTGGGACTCATACGAAATGTCCCGATAACTTTGCAGGGTACAACGTTTAAGATGACTTTTGTCGTCTTAGAACTACCCGAGTCCAGTCTCGATTATAATCTTCTTTTCGGCCGACCCTGGTTGAAACAGGCTAAAGTTATACAGGATTGGTCAGCATAGGAACTAACTTTCAAAGACAACCACCGTAAATATGTTGTCAAACTAGATGCTATTCAGCCTTGTGAACTCCATGCCAGGCCATATGTAGCAGAGCTGGTCCACATGTTGAATGGCTTATCTGACGATGAAGAAGAAGCATTTCTGAAGAACAATGAAGATCTGATTTCCTTAGGTACTGTAGATCTGCAATCTATTGTAGACAATTGGAGTCCAGCAGCCTGTACGGTGGTGCCTGTGATTGAAGAAGTGGAGACAAAAGATACTGTTGCTATGGATGAAGCTGCTCTACAACAACTTTTACAGTCAGCTGACGATCCACGCAAACCTCGTCATTTCTATGTTCCTGAAGATCGGTTAATCACCTATAATTTGGGAGATGAAATAAATCCGCGACCTATCAAGATAAAGGAAGGATTGTCTGAAGCGTTTCAAGCAGATTTGATCCAGCTTCTTCGTGAGTTCTCTGATGTTTTTGCATGGGATTATTGTGATATGAAAGGTTTGGACCCTCACATCTATCAACATCGGGTCGTGCTTAAACCAGAAGCAAAACCAATTAAACAACCCAGCTACCGCATGAATCCCAACTATGCAGCACAAGTCAAAGCAGAACTTGATTGCCTATTAAAGGCAGGATTCATTGTACCCATTGAGCATGCTGAATGGATCTCTCCAATCGTGATCGTACCAAAGAAAAACAAGCAGCTCCGAATATGTGTGGATTACCGAAAATTGAATGCAGCCACCGTACTTGATCTATTTCCTCTTAGGTCCGAATGGTTGAGCAAGATATATCGAAAACAGCGTTTATTACGAATTGGGGTGTTTTTGCTTGTATAGTCATGTGGTTTGGATTAAGAAATGCTCCTAGCACCTTTCAGCGTTGTATGCAGGAAATCTTCTCACCCTATCTCACTTCTTTTATGCAAGTATATCTAGATGATTTCTCTTTATTCGGTAAGATGGTAGCACACGTGTATCATTTACATTGTTGCTTTGAGAAATGTCGTGAATATCGACTCTGCCTGAACCCAACCAAATCTATCTTTGCGGTTTCTTGTGGTAAGCTCCTTGGCCATATTGTATCTGCACAGGGCATACAAGTTGATCCAGACAAAGTTGCAACCGTGTTAGAAGCACCTGTGCCTACTACGCCGAAAGAAGTGATGCGCTTCATGGGTCAAGTCAGGTGGCATGGTCGACATTTACAGTGGCTTGCCCATTTGGCAATACTCCTAAATCGGCTAATAACTAGTACTCCTCGACAATTTGATTGGACTTCGGAATGTCAAACTACATTTGATCATCTAAAAGGATTATTAACGCAGGTTCCAATTCTACAACCTCCTGATTGTGAACGCCCATTTCATGTTTTTGTAGACGCATCAGATATAGCCATTGGAAGTGTTTTAATGCAGCAAACTGATAAGTGGTTTCGGCCTGTCTATTATGCAAGTCGACGGCTTGTGTTGGCAGTATACGAGAAGAGGCAAGTACGAGCATACAAGCAGATCTAGCACTAAGGCAACCCTTTATTTTTTTCAAAACCCTTACACCATTTAAAAGTGATTCTCATCACTAAAAACCCCTGTAAATACCATTTTCACCTTTTTGTAGCTCCATTTTGTACAAGCCGAGGAGTCCTTGAGCTTGAGGAGCCTTAGAAGTAGTTGCCTACCGATTTTCGTATTTTTTAGACCTCGTTTGAGCCCTCAAATAAGCCCTGGAACCTAATTTTTAACTAGGCCGGACACTAGGTCTGGACAGGGCCAAAGCTAGTCAAAAACTATAAATAGAGCTAGAGAGCTCATTTTTGAGCTAGCTTCTTGTAGTTTTGAGCTTGTATGAGAACTTGGTTGCAATAGAAGTGATTCCATTGTCTTACTCTCTTTGTTCTTGCCGTGTGTGCGCGTGTGTGTGTATGTGTGTGCATGTTAGTGTGCTTCTCACTCACACATTTGTGCCTTCACTTGCTCAAGGTCTTCATACCATCCTCATGTCTTCCCGGATTGACATTAAAGGAGGTGCTACTCATCACTGAGCTACACCAAATTTTGGCACCGTTGCCGGGGATTCGAGCTTTGAGGACGAGCGTGTGATGGTAAGACGTAGAGAGGACGTGTTGGAATGGTAAGTATTCGGTAAATTTCTGATTTTTCTCCATCTCCATCTCCATCTTCACCTCCTTCTCCATCTCCACCTCCACCTCCTTCTCCACTACATATTCCCTCTTCCTTGTCATTCCCCTCATTTGTTGTGTGCGAGTTTGAGAGAGAGCGAGCGTGTGTGTTCTTGTTTTGTGTGTTTTTGCATGTTTCTTGCAGGTTGCAGCTCCATCATCATCTCCAGCAAGCTCAGCAGGTACGGAATCTGTCTGCACAGTCCCCGAGGCGTCGAGCTCGAGCTATCACGACACTCCGAAAACTTCACCCAATCACGATTCTGAGTGCACCACGACACTGCGCAGGCCTAGAGCTCCCAGGATCACTAGACAGAACAGAAAAATTCACCATATCCCGAGCTATCGCGACACCTCGAGGTATCGCGACACTCACGACCTATCGCGACACCTCACGAGCTATCGCGACACCTCACGACCTATCGCGACACCTCACGAGCTATCGCGACACTTGGGAGTATCGCGACACCTCACGACCTATCACGACATCTCACGAGCTATCGCGACACTTGGGAGTATCGCGACACCTCACGACCTATCGCGACACCTCACGACCTATCCCGACACCTCACGACCTATCGCGACACCTCACGAGCTATCGCGACACCTCACGACCTATCGCGACACTTGGGAGTATCGCGACACCTCACGACCTATCGCGACACTCACGACCTATCGCGACACCTCACGAGCTATCGCGACACCTCGACCCGACCTATCACGATACATGGGCTTAACGCATGAAAATTTACAGTAAATTAATTGACTGAATTGAGGTATCTTTGGGTTTAATCTTGGACACATTGGGAGGATATAAGAGCCTTAGGAGTGGGCAAAAGACCTAGAAACCAGGGAGGAATTTCCTGAACCCTGAGAGCCTGTTTGGACCCCTAAGTGCCTGAAGGGTCATAACTTCACCATACGAACTCCGATTGATGAGATTTTGGTCTCGTTGGAAAGCTTGTTGAAAATCCTACGTGGACCTTGACTGGTTTTTTGTAGAATCATACGTGGAGTTTTAGAACATGTATTTTCAAGTTGGCCTTTAGGTGAGACTAGGTGGTCCTAAGATTGAGGGGGTGCAGTGAGTTACTCCAGGGGGGACTGCAAATATTGATGTGTGTCTTTCAATTACTTGTGGTAATAGAGCTATACTGACTGGTGAGCTTTTGCAGGAACATTGTGCGCACTCAAGGCAATCCAAAGCAAGCTAGCAAGGGTGAGTACCAAGCTTGGGAGAAGGCTTCCTGGGCTTGTGTAGCAGTCTGGTGAACCAGCTAATTGAGGTTGGAAGATCTCTCAACCCTCCTTTGTCAATTCCTAGCATAGGCTAAGTACGACTTAGGTGTGGTAATTAATTAGGGCAACGTTAGGCACGAATCAAGTCCAAGAGAATTAATCAACCAAGTGCAAGAATTAAATAGGCCTTAAGTGCGAAAACCCTAAGGGACAAAGGGTAAACTGGAGTCGATCACTTATCAAGTGCGAAATTCACTTAAGTACTCCTGACGACACGATTTCAAATAAGATCATAAACATAATATTCAACTCAAAGAACAAAGTGATTGGTGCAAATTAACTTGCAACGAGAGTGTGCTTGGGTCCAAGGAGGTAGATAAATCAGGCATATGAACCTTAGATCAGGCAGACACTTAGGCCGAGACAGACAAAGCCTCAGATCTTCTGAAGCTAGTGTCAATCACACTGCCAGGTCTTGGGCCCAGCAGTTGAGTGATTACCCATACACTCCCAGATCAGAAACAAGTGATTCTGAGATGTCCTATCACATGGAGAGACCAGTAGGTAGTTCAGGGGTGGCTTATCTAGAAAAGCCAGAGGGACCTTACAAGGCTCAATTGGAATACATCAAGACGAATCGTCTATGTGCTCGCATCTACGAAGACGGACTGAGAAGATCTGTGGTCCAGATTAAGAACCCCGATCAACCCCATGGACTAGAACACCCGGTAGTGAAGTTTGAGAATGGAGCATACCTAGATAAAGAAGGGACTGTATATGTAGTCACCACTCTTCCTGATAGAACTGATGAGTTTGGAAATGTGATTGCAGAAACCGATATGGGTGATATAGAGCAAGGAAATTTAGAGAAAGAGCCGAGAACTCCCCGCGGTAAATCTGTCTTGACCAGAATCATGACTCCAGAATTGATTCCACAGGATAATAAAAGCATAGATTTGCTTTTAAACCGAGAAACTGATGAGGCCTTTTGGAGGTATAAGCCTACCTTGTCTCATGAAGTAGGTGCTCTCACAATCTATGAGTTTAAAGACCCTGATAGCCCAGGCAAAGTAACCTACTTAGACAATACATCAGAGAAGATCTTCGTGATCACCGAGCATGGCAGACATGCCTACACATGGAAGGGTGAATTTGTTTTTCCCCAACCTCGGACTAATGTGTCATACAGTCACCAAGGAGCTGGGACCTCCCAAGCTCATGGAGCTCAAAGAGATAGAAGTAGAGACAAACCTGAGGTAAGTTTTGCCAACTCCCTGGGAAGAGAAAGAACGGGAACGGAAAGGAATAGAGTGGGACCTGAGGGACATAGAACCCCATGGAATCAAAGGAATGCTGACGATTTTCCTTTGCCAAGGCCGAGAGAACACACTAGGACCCTGCGACCAACTCAACTGGTGAAGTCCATGAAGAATTACTTCGATGGCACTGGAGACCCTTATGACCATGTGGCAGAATTTCGGCAAGTCTTGAAAGCGGAACAGGTAGAGGACCTATTCACACAATATAATGCTTTTGGTCTAACCCTTAGGAACACTGCCCTTACAAGGTTTCAACCACTGAACGAGAGGCATTTCAGAAACATAGACCAGCTCTTAGAGGCATTTATCATTGAGTTTTCTAAGAGTGGAATCAGGCACAACACTTCCTCACTAATTCATAGCTTCAAACAAACACCTCAAGAGACGGTCAGACTAGCTGGAAGAAGATTTAGGCAGTACCTGGAGAGATGCCCGATGCCGGAGTTACCCACACCAGCCAAACAAGTGGCCTTGTTCTTAAATGGATTGTTGAGCACCAAGCTCAGGTCATATGTGTATCTGAAGGACCCCGGAACGATAGAAGAGTGCGTGCGCATGTGCATAGACATTGAGGACAATCTAGGTGAGGAATTAGAACTATCAAAAATCTATAAGGATGCTGATAGCTCTAGTAGCCTCACATCTGGTCAATCCACATCCATTGAGGAACTTGCAGAGAAGGTAGCTCAAAAACTAGGTGTCTCTAGCAAACAAATTCCGAGATTTGCCCCAGTTAAGCGGTGTTACACTTGTGGCGGTGACCATATGGCAAATGTATGTCCCATTATGGCCCAACCCCAGGCGAATCCTAGTAGCCAGTACTGCACCATAGAGCGCAGGTACACCAACCACACTGCACAAGACTGCCCATATAACAAACAAACTGTTAGGCAAAATTACCCTCAGCCATATCCACAACAGGGTAGATACCAGAATCAGTACCCACCACAACAATACAACAGACCACAGCAAACTTATCAGCCACCTTATCAAGGGCAGCAGAGACCTCAACCAGTCCTAGTGCAGCAACCCCCTGCTCCAACCAATGTGATCCCAGTGAAATATGCATCTGCTGAAGAAAATCCGAACAGAGCCATAGTCCCAGTCACCCCATTGCTATCAGACAGTGATCCAAGTGACCATAGTTTTGACTCCACACATATTGATAGCCCACAGGCTTACTACATGCAGTCACCCGAGCATAACGAGTCATACTATTATGAGGACCCAAGTGCAAATAGTGGGGAGCCTGAGTATGCCAATGTCATGTACACAAACCCCAACTCTAGACCTCAACCTAGGCAGGTACGACCCCCATTTCCTAGAGGACCATGCTTCAGATGTCAGGGAGATCACCTTATACGTGATTGTCCACTGCCTGCCCCTACACAACCTCAACCAGTAACCATTCAGGGTTTCTGTCAAGACTACGGGAAAGAGCATCTCCTACGAGATTGCCCAAAGAACCCTAATGACATGCCTAAAATCACTCCTATCAATGTTGTTGGGTTAGTTGTAAACTCCACAGGGAGTGTGACTTCCACTGCACCTGTACAAGTGATCACAAGAGCCCAAGCACTACAACAAAACCAAGGTGTTGGTCAGGAAAAGAGCCCCGAGGTGAGTGAAACAGAGAGCATAACCAAAAAGAGGACTAGAGCCTGGAAGGATAGTCGTGAAAGAATGAAAAGGCAATGGGCAAAAAAGATGAGCGAACTTGAAGAAAGCTTGAGAGAAACCAAAGCAAAAATCATAGAGATCACATCTCAACCGCACTCTCACACATTCCCACCGCTACCATCCCCATCACCCCCCATCCCTCCACCCTCTAATACACCCCACGTAACCCACCCACCACCCCGAGTAGGATCAGTATTAGCTGATCCCACTCCTGAAGACATAGATATGATGCTTAAAGCATATCAGGCTAGAATCCAAGAAGGGCCAAATGTAACGGATCATGACAAGTGCTACCCTAGAGCTGACCTAGAGATAGAAAGAACCAAGCTTTGCGCGAAAATGGTCGCATTGGCTCAGACTATGTTTGAAGCCAGTCGCCTTTTCAATTACTCGGGCTCAGCCAAGACACAATTACACTTGGATGGACTTCTAGAGAAGTTAGAGGGCATAATTGCAAGATCTGCCAAGGAAGAAAAAAATCAAGAAAGAGATAAAGCAAGCAAAAACATGACCCATCCCCCACCGAAAGCTTATGTGCCCAATTCCACTGAACCAGACAACCCCCCCTCCCTAGAAAGAATAGAGAATCTAATGGCACAATCACAAAAGGGACTCGCCCCTCAACACCATGACAAGGCTAGTGAAAGAGCAGGTCTTCCTACCCAGAAAGCCTATGTGCCTGAGGCCTACGTGCCTAACTCTACGGAGCCAGACACCTCTTCTTCTATGAATCAATACACACCAGAATTCTTGCGAGAGATTCAAGAAGAGAAATGGGCTAAAGAGAGTGAAGTTCCTCCTCCCATTGAGCTGGTGGATGACACACACGATCAATTCCCACAAGACCTTCCTTCCATTTATGGAGAGCAGGAGAGTGCCCAATCTCAAGAAAGATTAGACTTTGAGTCTAACTCTCTACAAGAATTACCCCACTTCACAGGCCCATGGGAAGCTAAGTCTACTTGTATGAGAGCACCTACAGTCATGGTAAAAAATGAGGACTCAGTCTTACCTAGGAACGCAGAGGTAGTGAAAAACACTAAAGTGCAGTGCAATCTCAAGTTAGAAGAGCTACTCAAGGTTAGACCTGAATTATGCAAACATGTCGCCAAACAAGTACCAGCGATAGTGAAACCTCATTCCCAGGTAGGATCACATAGGACAGTGCCAGAGATACCCTTGGATAAGATAGGAGATATGTGTGAAGGTGAAGAAGGGAACACCTATCTTCCCATTACCTACCAGGAGTACACCACCAAGGCAATTTTGGACTCAAGTGCAGGAGTTGCAATTGCTACAACTTCCCTATGGAAGCGATGGGGCAAGCCAGCACTCCGACCAACGAGAATGAAATTGCAGATGGCCGATGGTCATATTGAGAGACCCTTAGGATTGCTAGAAGGAATAACTCTCACCACCTATGGTGTCGAGTTTGAGCATACATTTGCTATATGTGACTTCAGCAAAAATCATGCCTATGAGATGATCTTGGGACGACCTTTTATGCGACAGTTGCAAGTGGTACAGGACTGGGGAACCAACTCCTTGTACCTACAACACTTAGGTGTTACGACCAAAGTGAATCTTAAAGATTACTCTCATAGAGATGTCCCTCCTATCCAATGGAACCCCATCCATAGAGCCAAAGATGATACGGAATCAGTGCATTCCATAGGATCAGGATCCTCATGGATGCATGAAGACACTCACTTGTGGATGTGCAAAGTAGCAGTAGAGGAAGAGAAGAGAGAAAAGGCTAGAGAAATAGGTGCAAACGAAACACATAGACCCATTCAAGACCCAGCCTATGCACCTGTAGTCTTTCCTGATGAGGAATTTGAACCCCATGGCTGGGCAGAAATCCTAGCAACAATGGATGTAGCCATCAATGAAGAGCAGTGGACACCTCACTGTGATGAGGATGGCTATGACATTTCAGTCTTTTCAATAGAGCCAATCATGGGAGATGCAGTTTTAGAAGAATGCGAACCTATCCTTGATGCAATTGAGGATGCGAGTGATTCCGATCTAGAGTCAATCATCATGGACCCACCTTTTGCATCAGATGAAGAATACTTCTATGAAGTAGAATTTCAACCCCAGAGGCACGGAGAGCTTACAAATGAGGTGAGGTTAGCCACACAAGTAGCTTCTAAAAGCGGAGGAAAGAAAAGAAAGAAGAAGGAAGTCACTCGGAAGGCAGAAGAATCCTTGTTTGAGGTCCCTGAAAACTTTAAAAAATATGAGATAGACGATAGGAGGGTCATGATAAGAATGCGTAAACGGGAGGCACAATCAGGAGCGGCCTATGATAACAAAGAAACCACCAAAAAAATAGTGGTAGCCCTAGAAGAGGGAGAGGAGAGATGTACTTACATAGGACATGACTTGACGGAAGACGAAGAGCACGAATTGATAGCATTGCTAAGAGAATACAGAGATGTATTCGCTTGGAGCTACAAGGATTTGAAGGGTGTTGACCCAGACATATGCTCACACACAATTCCCATGACCTCAGATGCTAAACTCTCTAAGCAAAAGCCATACACATATAATGATAACTATGCTGCTAAGATCAAAGAAGAGATAGACCGCTTGGTGGAAGCCGGATTTATCTATGAAATTGAGCACACTGAATGGGTATCCCCCATTGTAGTGGTGCCCAAGAAGAACGGCAAATTACGAGTATGCATTAACTTGAAGAAGGTTAATGCAGCCACTATTAGAGATAGCTATCCGCTTCCTATCACTGAGCATCTATTAGAAAGGGTAGCAGGCAAGGAAGTGTACAGCTTCCTAGATGGGTTTTCGGGCTACAATCAAGTAGTCATTGCACCAGAAGATCAGCATAAAACGGCTTTTGCCACAGAGTGGGGTATATTCGCTTTTAGGGTAATGCCATTCGGGCTGACCAATGCTCCCGCAACCTTCCAAAGGCTGATGTGCCATGTATTTAAGGAGTTCCTGAGGAAGAACTTAGAAGTCTATGTTGATGATCTTTGTGCTCATTCCAACATAAGGCAAACCCATATTCCCGAACTCAGACAAATCTTTGACAAATGTAGAGAATATCAAGTCTGCCTGAACCCAGAAAAGTGCGTCTTTATGGTCAGGCAAGGCAAGATTCTAGGACACATAGTGTCAAAGAATGGCATATCCACTGATGAAGAGAAAGTGAGAGCCATAGCAGAGCTACCTAGGCCAAGGAATGTCAAGGAAGTACAAGCTTTCATGGGGCATTGTGGTTACTACCGCCGGTTCATTCACATGTATGCTGTCATCGCAAAGCCCATGTACGGACTTCTAACTAACTTTGAGTGGACTGAGGAATGTGAGAATTCCTTCCAGGAGCTTAAACGAAGATTATGTTCAGCACCAATCTTGACCACTCCAGATTGGAGCAAGCCATTCCATGTTCATGTGGATGCCTCCAATTATGCTATTGGATGTGTACTTGCACAACCTACGGGTGAAGGGAACATGGATCTCCCTATTGCCTATGCCAGTAGACAATTGAATGCTGCAGAACGGAACTATACAACCACCGAACGAGAAGGATTAGGCATGGTATATGCAGTTAAAAAATTTAGACATTATTTGCTTGCAAATAAGTTCAAATTTTTTACTGATCACCAAGCTCTACTGTACCTGGTAAACAAGCCATGTAATACAGGCAGATTAGTAAGATGGTTTCTCTTACTAATGGAGTATGACTTTGAGGTAGTAGTGAGAAAAGGCAGAACTCACCTAAGAGCAAATCATCTCTCAAGGCTCACATCAGGAGAATCCCCACAAGGAGTGTCAGATGACCTTCCTGATGCTTACTTGTTTAATTTGGAAGTGGTACCGCAGTGGGCTAAGCCATTGGTACCAGTATTGACATACGGGCCTAACCACCCAGTAATAAACACGCAGGATAGAGAGGTAGTAAAAGCCCAAAAGTACCACATCATGGCAGGAAGTATGTACAAGCACACAGATCAAGGGATCTTGGCCTGTTGTGTGGAAGAGGATGAGTATGCTAAGTGGTTGCAATTGGCACATGTAGGTGCATTAGAGCAACACTACTCAAAACAACGAACCCTACAGACCCTGAGGAGACTAGGAGTGCATTGGCCAACTATGGAAGCTGATGTCCAAAAGTTGTGCAAGGAATGCCCAATCTGCTGCACTAAACCACCTGTGGAACATGCCACTCTTTATCAAGTGTCCATAGTGCCAGATTGGAGTGAACCACTAGTATCCTTCCTGAGGACGAAAACATTCCCTCCAGACATGACTCTGGTTAGGAAAAGAAGTCTAGAACAAGAAGCCCTAGAGTACTCACTCATTGGTGATAATCTCTACAAGCGTGGTAAGGATGGTTACCTAAGACTATGTGTCCATGAAAGTGAATATCTAAAGATCTTGGAAACAGCTCACCAGGGTGTAGCAGGAGGACACTTTGGACCAGATCGGGTGATCAAGGCAATCCTATTTGCAGGATTCTGGTGGCCCACCCTTCACATGGACGCACATACCTATGTGAAGAGGTGTGAGATTTGTCAGCGAACCCAGTATCCTATACGCAAAGATGAGATGCCACTGAAGCCCATGATGGGCGGACGTGCATTCTCTAAGTGGGGAATAGACTTTGTAGGTCCTATCAATCCCCCAGCTAAGGGTTCCCATGCTGAGTATATCATCGTTGCCACGGACTATCTAACCAAGTGGGTAGAGGTAAAAGCCACAACGAAGAACGATGCTCAAACAACTGCTAAATTCTTGTTTGAGAATGTATTCACAAGATACGGGCTACCTATAGAACTAGTAAGTGATAGAGGCACTCACTTCTTGAACGAAGTGATTGAAAATCTGCTCCAAGAATTCTTGGTAGTGCATAAGAAGTCTGCCCCCTATCACCCTCAAGCCAATGGGCAAGCCGAAAGCACCAATAAGATCCTATGCAATGTATTGAAAAAATTAGTGAACAATAAACGCTCTGATTGGGACAAACAACTACACCATGCTGTTTGGGCATATCGAGTCGCCTACAAAACGGTACTCCAAGCCACCCCCTTTCAGATGGTATTTGGCCAAAACGCAGTGCTACCGTTGGACTTCTTAATACCTACATTGAAAGTAGCACAAGAGCACGAATGGACGGGTCATGAACTCTCCTCTAGACTTTTTGACCTTGAACGATTAGGAGAAACAAGACTGAGAGCAGCTGCAGGGATATATGCAGCTAAGAAGAGACAGAAGGCATACTTTGATGCCCATGTGAAGGATAAGGGCTTGAAAGCAGGAGATCTAGTTTTAGTCTACACATTGAAACAACACGCAAGGAAGCTAGAAAAGAGAGGCTACGGACCTATGATCATCAATAGGATCTCCACGAGTGGAGCAGTACAACTAGCCACTTTAGAGGGTGATGTTCTCCCAAACTATATTAGCGGATGCAGAGTCAAGTTGTATCAGGAACCCCTCACGGAGGACATGCTAAGTCGACTCAATACTACTAAGCAACGTAAAGAGGAGGAAAAACGAATTCGAGAAGAGGCACAGGCAGAGGCCTTAGAGCGCATCAGACGAATGAAGTTGAGGAGACAAGGGAGGGATCAGCCTATGACTGACACTCAAGAGTCTCCAGGCTATCACATGGCCATGTGTGAGGCTTCAGGTGAACGTACCCATAAGATAGTGGATCGACGACCTTTTGTGACCCTAGAAATAGGACAAAGAGACAGCACAACAAGCGTGAGAGCTTTAATTGATTCAGGAGCAGCCACAAGTGCAGTTCGGCTTTCTTATTGCCAGCAGCTGCAATTGGAGGTAAAACCCCTAGAAGCATATCTGATAGGATTAGGAGGTGTTGAAACCCCTTGCATGGGAGAGGTGGATCTTCCCCTCTACATACAAGAGGTCCTCATGCCAGCAAAAGTGCTAGTGTGTGAAGACGAGGATCTGACCGAACCTCTTGTCTTAGGCCAAGACTGGATCTATGATCACGCAGTCAACCTCAACCTAAGAAGTGGACTTCTTCAGGCTTGGGTCGGCCAAAGCCGTCTGACGATTGAATTAGAAAATCAAGCACTCAAACCAATAGAACAGGCACCAACTCCTGGTCCCTCTAGGAATCCACATAAAGATAATGTTGCTCTTCTTGTCCAAACTTCTATGGTGCAGAGGTTTGTCAATCTTACCAAAGGTACAAGAGTCAATGAGGAGTTCGCAGCGGGGTCAAAGGAGATTCTAAACATGAAGACCAAACACTATACAACACGAAGGAGGCCATTGATCAAGAAGTAGGAGCACCAACCCGTGCAACACGGAGCACCTCGTGGCGCGAAGCAGATCTGGATACGCAAGGATGGAAAACCCACAACTCTAATAGCAGACTCTCGAGGAGACAACAAACCAGCCACACCATCATGGACACAAGTGAAGGAGTACCCTAGGAAACCTCCTAGGCACACCAAATCTATTTGGGTCCCTAAGCGGTCAAGGAAGGCTAGCCCCAATGCTAGACACATATGGGTGCCCAAGGCCTGTTTACGAGCCCAAATAGTTCCAACTCTAGTTACTGGCATAATTCCACACTCTCAAGTCCTCTCGACTAACAACACAGGAACTCTACCTAAATACCACTCTGACCCACACTCAGTCACATCGAGGAATGTCTGGAAATGGGTACCCAAAAGGTCCCAAATCCATCACAACCTAGTTCATAAACCGTTGCCTATCTTTAGCTCTAAGAGCTACGAATCCCCTATCAAAGTTTGGAGACCTAAACCATGTATCAAACCCCCTGACCCAATTTTTGTAAATCCATCCACTATGACATAGGTGCATTCCGAGTCCACTGCATAACCAAAGTAGGCATCTAGGATGATACTGACCTCTAATCACCACTCACACCTATCACAAGCACTTCATCTCTGACCACTAACCTTCGGGATTGTCATGTTAGTATTGTGAAGGGAACACCATTACATCCTGTTTCCTATGCAACACTAATGTGCCTTTCTTCTTCTAGCAGATAAGCACCCGATTCCCATGGCAGCAGTAGCAGGCACAAGCTCTCAGGCAGGCTCTGGTGCTCAAATCAATTGGGATGCCATGCCGGTGGAGGCCCCACCAACAGCTCGGCCTGAAGAGTTCGTGAATGTGCGGAGAATTCCTATTCCAGATCCACCAAATGGCCTAACCGAAAGAGTAAAAGGGCACTCTCATTGGTTCAATGAAATGCCAGGAGACTTGGGAGACGCAGATCATATATGGGAGTCCAAGATGGAGTGTGGAGGAGTGTGGTGGACCTTCCAGTTCTTTTCAAGAGAATTCGAAACCTTACAGAATGCAGCTCCACTTCAAGATATCTGGCAAAAAGCAGGATTACAAACTTATTTTAGTGCAGCTCTGCCTAAACCCGATTTCCTCAGGTGCTACTACCTAATTTCCACACTGAAGCCGACAGGTGATAAAGATCATTCAGGCACATTCTGGGTGCCCTCCTTGTCAAATCTGGAGGAAATGAGGAAGTTCGAATTGAATGTTACTTTAATCAGGGAAGCACTTCAGATGTATGGCACGCATGTACCTTCTAACCGCGACCCCTTGATACCTGAGTCGATGAAAAGCAACAGAATCAAGAAGCTAAAAGAAATGTGCGCCCTCACCCCCAACATCGCCATACCATTGCGGATGTGCCTCCAACACTTCGCATTCCCAGCTCAGGACCGTTTCACCCAACCTCACAAGAAAATATGGTATGGGCTATATCTAGCAGAGACTGGAAGCTTGCCCATTAAGATGCCTGTATGGATCTTGGACCAAGTGTATGAAGCAGGCAAGCGGGGAGTGAGGAAGCCTACTTTACATGGCTGTTGTGCGCTTACAAGAATTATCTATCGATGTCTTGCATATGATGTGCCGGTTGCCAAAGCCCTAAAATATGCACAACTGGAGTTGTTCAAAGGGCGGAAGTCAGGGAGCCAGCCTGCAAAACGAATGCGTGGATCGCTCTCCCAGGTAATGATCCCTCACGAAGCCACGACCGAAGCTTCCCCCAGACCAGAAGCTCAGGTCGCACCTTTCACGATCCATCTTAAAGGAGTTCAAGCTAGGGATGTGGTACAACCCGCTCCATCCGCCCCTCCACTACCTACCGATGCAGAGTTTGCATCTATGGCCACCTTCACAGAGGATCCAAACTTTGATTTTGAAAGATTCCTGCAGACGGTCCACCTATCAGACAGTGAAGGTTCCCCTGACAATGTTGATCCGGGAGCATCAGTCCAAAGAGAACAGCCACGGGGCGAGACAAGCAGAGTACATGGGGAAAAGGTGGCACAACATCCTCATGACCCAAACACACAAGTTCAGGAAGGTGCACAAAGAAATGAACCAGAAGACAGTGAAGAGGAAGCCCCTGCCTATACCGCACAACTCAAAAGACTATACCGGACAATCAAGCAGGTGCAGAGGAGACACAAGATGTCAGAAGAAGCAAATCGAGCCCTAGTAAACCACATGTTGCAATCGGAGAACATCGACCCACATTTTGTAGAATCGTTGAACCTTTTGGCGGACACCTGTGGCATCGGGGAAGCCATGAGAACATTGGTCTATCAGGCGAACCCTACTTATGATCAAAGAAGGATAGATACAAGGCCACGGCGGGGAAAGATGATTCAAATGGAGGTATCTACCGTATTGCCTACTTCAATGACAGAAGATGTTCAGATGGTTAGCCCTAGTCCCAGTGACGAACCAGATGTAAATACACATTCACCACCTCCGCCATCACCTCCCAGCTAGCCTTCAGAACCCTTTTCCACGAGTCTTTCCGAACAACCGATATCCACCCATGGTGAAACCAATGTACACACCTCCTTTTCTACCGCCTTCCCTTTACCCACAGCCATCACTTCTGCCCAAATTTTTGAACCCCACACAGGTCATCCTGCCACCGATCAAACCATAATAGGTCACCCCTCTTATCTCCCCGCCCTGGGACAACCACTTGCCACTGGCCAAACCTTATCCCAACCTTTTCCATTCACCCACACAGTTCCTTCCTCCCAACCCCTACCCACTGTACCCCTGTTAACCCCCTCAGAATCAACCCAAATCACCCAACCATCATTCTGGACAAACCTTGTAAATATACTCCAACAAGTTGAGAATTATAATAAAAAGTCCCTTCCCCAACCCCACTCCCCCACATTCACTGCCACCACTAACACACCACCTACCGTTCCCGTATTCACAATTCACACTTCACACACTATCACATCCGATCCCATGGATATTTCACCATCCACAGGAGCACCCACCGCCACGTCTGTTCCACCATCATCACATCTCACTTCACTCATAGGCACATCATCCACTTTTCCCTTCCCCATTTCCCGACCCTTTGCATGTTCCACCTCTACCCATGCATCCACATCATTTAGTAATGCACTAGACACCATGGTTGAAGCGGCCACTCAGCTTAAGCAAGAGTATAAGCTATTAGAAGAAAATAACACAGAGCTGTGCAATCTCTCGGCTCAACTCCAGGCACGAGTCGATGCCTTGGAACTAGGTAATACAGCACTACAACACCAGGTGACTGACCTCCAACAATCGAAGACACAACTTGAAGCTAAGTATACAGAGACAGGCAAAGCTATGGACGAACAACTCAGAGAACAAATGGGCCGCAATGCGAGACTTCAACGCAATATGGCCCTACTACGTCGTCATCTAGCAGCGGCTCAAGAAGAGAACCGAAGGCTACAACAACAAAACCAGGAGAACCTAGAAGCGGCCATGGAAAACACCCCGGGAGCACCTATAGACCCTGCAAAATTCCAAGCTGTCCCCTCAGAGCATATTCAACAGATTTTAGAAGGTTATGCAACCCTCTTGGAAGCCCATGATCAGTTGGCAGATCAGATAAAGGAATTACAAGGATCCAAAGTACCGACAACACTCCCACCCACACCTAAAGAGACGGTCGATGCCGCTACTTTGCCAGAACCTGAACCTTCAACGAACAGTGAGGTACTTGAGCTACGACAACAGATTGCAGAGTTGAAAATCAAGTTGTTACAATATGAACGACCTCCTTCCCCACCTGAGCAACCCATAGAAGAAGAAGCAGTTATTATTCCAGTGGAGGAAGCATTTGAAGAGAACTATGAGCCTCAACCACTTCCAGGAGGACGAATCACGGAGGAAGGGCAAGATACCTATGAGGAACCCCCATCAGCCTGGACGAAACAAGTAGAAGAAATGGGGAAAACTCATCAGGAACGTGTCTCCACTCAGATGCTAGCAATGAAGGCCATTGAGGAAACCATACTTCAATCTGAGTATTTCAGGCACCTTGCTCCTAGACGACTCATCACGAGCTCAGAATTACAATATAAACCATATTTTGTATTATTGGCCAACTACAACGCAGAGATCAAAAGAGTCACCAACAAGTGCCCTACTTTCGCCACCCAGTTCGAACCAGAAGATATACCAGAGGCAGCCAGAAAAGGGGCGATATTCCAACCTACTTGGAGGCAAAGATTACTTGAAACATACCCGGAAATGCTGAGAACATGGGATCACGCTCCCATGCATTTGAAGTATAACCCTTGTTATGGGACAGTACAAAGAAGAAGATCATGGAAAGCCTTTGCCATCAAGGTTCAGAACAATGTAAACTGTAGAGAATGGCTCAATTACCCCACCATTGCACCCCCAACCGGCACCCCCACAGTATCATACATGATAGCAACCATCAGACATTGGATGCCACGCCTCCACCCCATGCCAGATGTAGCTGCCCAGATGATGCTCAAGATATTCGATATGATGCAAGTTGTGCTCAAAACTTTCCGCAATGTATGCCATATTCAGCCTCCGATTCCCGCGTTTGTTAATGGTAATTATGACCTGCTATATGATATGAGCACCACCCCGAGCATACGCGTTGCTTATGCATGGCACGCACGCATCAGATATCTCCCTGCCTGCTATAAGCAAACTTTCGATGATATGTTCACCACAGGGTTCTGGGAAGCACACTCAGAGGTGTTCGCGCCAAGGCCCACCCATTTGTTACACCTCTTTGCATGCGAACAAACGATGCACTCAGAACTCTACACAACGCCACAACCGGACATACCGGGTGCAGTCAATTGGGATACCCTTCAGAGAGACCTGATCCGAGGGCTGCGAATCAAAGAACATGATGTGGTAGCTGACATTCTCCAGGACTATATTGACCAAACCGCAGATCAAAGGTCTGTCAGAGGCGACAAACGCTAGGGGGGGGAGAGTGTTGGCAGTATTTGAGAAGAGGCAAGTACGAGCATACAAGCAGATCTAGCACTAAGGCAACCCTTTATTTTTTTCAAAACCCTTACACCATTTAAAAGTGATTCTCATCACTAAAAACCCCTGTAAATACCATTTTCACCTTTTTGTAGCTCCATTTTGTACAAGCCGAGGAGTCCTTGAGCTTGAGGAGCCTTAGAAGTAGTTGCCTACCGATTTTCGTATTTTTTAGACCTCGTTTGAGCCCTCAAATAAGCCCTGGAACCTAATTTTTAACTAGGCCGGACACTAGGTCTGGACAGGGCCAAAGCTAGTCAAAAACTATAAATAGAGCTAGAGAGCTCATTTTTGAGCTAGCTTCTTGTAGTTTTGAGCTTGTATGAGAACTTGGTTGCAATAGAAGTGATTCCATTGTCTTACTCTCTTTGTTCTTGCCGTGTGTGCGCGTGTGTTTGTATGTGTGTGCATGTTAGTGTGCTTCTCACTCACACATTTGTGCCTTCACTTGCTCAAGGTCTTCATACCATCCTCATGTCTTCCCGGATTGACATTAAAGGAGGTGCTACTCATCACTGAGCTACAGCTTGCTCCTGCTGAAAAGAATTATTCAGTGACTGAAAGAGAATGTCTTGGTTTGGTATATTCTGTAAAGAAATTTCGGCATTATTTGCTAGGCGGAAAATTCATCTTTCATGTAGATCATGTTGCGCTAGTGTATTTGGTTAGGTAGCAGCATTTAGGTCGTCATTTGGCACGTTGGGTTTTATTGTTACAAGAGTTTGATTACGAAGTGATTCATCGACCCGGCACTACACATGCATTAGCAGATTTTCTCTCTCAGTTGGATTTCGGTGAAGCTCCGGTCGGTGTTGATGACACCACACCAGCAATTTATGTCACTGAATCAACTAATGATGAAGCTGTAGAACCTCCTATGACACCTACCTATTATGATCAGTTATTAACCTTTCTTACTGATGGATGTCTTCCCCCTCAAACTTCTCCTGCTATACGTCGGAAAATTGCAGTTTATAGTCGCAGATTCCGGTTGATTGCTGAACAGTTGTACTACATGGATCACACTGGGATCTTGCTTCGTTGTATTCCACCACATGAAGTAAACTCGGTTATTGCTATGGCTCACTCAATACCCTCCAGTGGACATTTTGCAGCAGAGTTAACGCACCGGAAAATTCTTCAAAGTGGGCTCTGGTGGCCTACTATGTACAAAGATGTGACTCAGTTTGTGCAGCAATGTGACAACTGTCAGCAATCTGGACAGCCTTTACCACGCCATTTCTTTCCTCTGCAACCTGTATTACCTTTGGAACCTTTTTAGAAATGGGGTCTTGATTTTATTGGACCAATTATACCTCCAGCAATCCTTAGCAACAATCGCTACATTCTGATATGTACATATTATGCTACCAGATGGGCAGAAGCTTGGGCCTTACGGTCCGCCACAGCTGTTTCGGTGGCGAAATGCCTGATGAAGGACGTATTCCCACGTTATGGATTACCTTTGGAACTTGTCACAGATCAAGGCACACACTTTGTCAACAATTTAATGCGAATGCTAACACACACTTTTCAGATTCTGCATAAATTTAGTTCACCGTATTATCCTCGTGCTAATGGCTTAGCTGAAAGTACCAACAAGACCTTGCTGAGTATGCTTTGAAAATTGATTGTGGAATCACCAGAAAGATGGGATCAGTTACTACCTGTAGTATTATGGGCATACCGAACTACATACAAAGTAGCAACAGGACTGACTCCTTTCAAGCTGGCTTATGGGCTAGAAGCAATTGCAACAATGGAACTTGTGGTACCCAGTTTACGTGTGGCTATCACTCAAAAATTGTTACCTGAAAACTCTTTATCATTTCGGTTGGATACACTCAGAGACTTGGACGAACATTGCTGGGAAAGTTTTTTGACCCTTCAAGAAGTTCAGTTGCGGCAAGCACGTACTCATAATCGTTTTCTTAAAACTCCAGTTTTTACGGTGGGACAGCTTGTGTTATTCTATAAATGCTAAATCAAATTGTACGACTGGAAAATTCAAATTATGATGGTTTGGTCCTTACCGGATTAGTGAACAAGTGGGCCCAGCTACTTTTTGGTTGACTACCTTGATCGGAATTCCTCTTCCTAAAGTGATAAATGGTTCAAAGTTGCAGTCGTATCATCAAGCACCTGATTTGCACTAAAGTGTTCTGCGGTTGCCCATGTATTTTTTTTTCTTTTCTTTTCTTTTCCTTTTTTTAGTTTTGCGTGTTCGATGAATAAAGACCATAAACTCCTCGTTTTGCTACATAACCATGAATAATTGCTGCCTTTTGTTATTGATTCTGCTCATGCATGCACACCATAGTTATGAAGGTTATCATCTCAACATCGCGTGATGATTAGCATTTTTGATAGCCTCTCGTTACCAAGTATCTACTTAATCTTCTTCTCTTCGCTGTTAATCGCTATTGTGTCTGCGTGTTCTGTGTGCTTTGCGTTTTCTGTAATCACTGTGTTTCGTGCTACTTTGCGTGCGCATCATGGAAGCCCTGGCAAACTTTGCTAGCTTCCATGACGGACTTCCTCAGGACGTAAGTGAATTCTTGCGTGTTCGAGGTTTGTCCAACTTCGCTGAATTGCCCTGGCATTCAGTGGAGTGCCATCCATACTATGCTCAGATAATCGTTGCTATTGCCGCCACACCTGCTACCAAGCAGAGTTGGCCTATTACGTGTTTCCCCTCGTGTTGTAATCACCATGCAGTCATTTGCTGCTGCTTTCCGACTCTCTCCGGAAGGACGAGAGAATGGTCCTAACCTTCCAATCGCTACGATGAATCAATTGTTTCCCAGGCACTCTTCGAATGAGTATGCCATACTCTGTCATCCTGAACCTGAAAGAACAGCTTTATAATTTTAGTAGCCATATTAAACTTACAAAAACGCACTTATGGGATTTCTCGCCCATTCTACTCGGTGATTGATATGGTTGCTAGAGAGCCTATCAATTTTGCTGCTTACTACTTCTGGCGCATTCACCATGAATGCGTTACGGTCATAAAACACGTTAACAAAGGTGATCTCCCACGTTCACGTTTATTGCACATCCTTTCTTTTTTGTTTCCGGCCCTCCAAGCAGTGCAACCGCCTCCACGAGCTCCAATTTTATATCATGAGGAATCTGCTCAAATACTTGAAGACGACGAAGATGATGAAGAAATCTTCCAGCTCCTTCACCGAAAACGAATCCGGATAAGTTCGTCTGACAGTCAAGTGCAAGGGTCTGCCGCTAGAAATAAAGCAGAAAAAAATGAAGAAGAGATTTTCCACGACACTGCTACCTCGATTCACCATGATTCATCCGCTCAGTCATCTCCAAACCAGCAACAAGATCAGAGTGTTACTGTTGATTCTGAAGACAGATCTTCTAAGGAAGAATCTCAGCAGCAGTCCAAACAAGATATGCAAGAAGATACGCAGATTATTGTTGCAAAAATTTTGGAAGCTTTGATTGCGGCAGTAGATTCTGCAGTTGTCCAACCTCAAGTGTCTACGAAGCAACCCACCGAAAAAGTATTGGTGGCTGACACTCTGCAACCCACTCCTCCACCCATACCTCCACTTAAACCTATTGTCCCCATTCCTCCGATTATACCTGAAGCACCGGATTCATCATCCTCTTCACCTAACTATTCTCCACCCAATTCCCATCAACTCCTCACAGCTTCTTCATCTCAACCACGTCCTCCTCTTCTGTTTCCTTCAATACCTATGTTTACAGAGTTAGCATCTATGGGTCATATGTTGATCCAACTCTCGCAACAACTACCAGCACAGATGAAGGAGATTACTGATAATCTCAGACACGAACTACAACATAAAGTTGATGTTTTAGAAGCGGATATCATTCCATTGCAGGAAGAGGTAGATGCAGTGAAGGTAGAGAATCATAATCTGCACTTCCAGATTAAACAACTTCAAGCACAGCTTGCTGAACAGGAAACAGTGATAAGTCAAAGAGATGCTGCATTGGCTGAAGTAACAGCCAAAGATGATTTATTATGTGATGCTGATGCATAAATTCTTCAATTACGGTAGTTAGTTAAGGATAAAGAGGATGCCCGCATAGCACTGGGAAATTTGTTAAAGGAAACTAGAGAACAATTGGATGAAGCCGTGTAGAAAGGACAGGAAATGACAAATTTACTAAAGCAAACCAATACAGAGCTCCAGTTTGCAAATGCAAACCTGTTTGAATCAAATGCTGCTCTTAAAGACCAGATGACATTGGTCGCTCAGCTCCAGAAAGAGATTCCAACAATTCACAGAGAGCGCAATGCTTATTACCGGACCATCCAATTTCAGAATCAAGAATAGGAGAGAAGAGAGAACCAATTGGGTGCTCAAGCAGAAAGATAATCTAGAGTTGATAAACAAATTCAAGACATGAAAGTGAACCGGGATGCAGCTTTGGCAAATGACTTTTATCTGCAGGAAGCCTTTCTGCAAACACAGGCAGAAATTTTGATGAGCCAGGTAATTGCAACAAGTTCAGTAAGAACTGATGCTCAACTCGTAGAACTAGAGATTCTGAAAAAATGTTAGATTCGCTAAAGCAAAAAATTGCCAGAACGTTTAAATTAGCTAGAACAATGTATCTTCAAGGTATAGTTGATGAACCATAAAATTTTGTATACCTGCGGGTTCAAGTCCGCCGTGCGTGCCAGTGTAAGCCGCCGGATTGGCAATTGTAAATCTTTCCATTTTCCTATTCCGCACGAACCGAAAGGTCGCTGCGAAGAGATGTAACCATTTATAATCTAATGACAGGATGCTTTGGTAACAACCAGAAGAATCGTGAGACTGTCTGTCTGGGTGAGACGTTCTGTGGAGTTCCGTTGTGTTATGTTGGAGAATTCTGATTAGTACTCTGTTATTTTGCTTTTGTTTGATTATTGTCAATTGTGTTTAACGTTGTTCCAGTAAGTAAGACTTGTGAGTCTGTATTACGGTAATGAATAGTTCCGGTACTGTGTGTTGAGAACATATTAACCAGAGCATAATCGGTAAGGTTGTGGAAGAACTAGCAATAGTCTGAGTACAGATAGTAATACGGTGAGAGAACGAACCAGAGTCTGGAGATTAATTCGTATTAACAGAGATTTAGACATTAAGGTACTGTGGTGTGAGTGGTTAATTGGGAAATCAAGTATAGGGCCTCTGATTATTCAGACCCCTTCCACTCCTAAGAACCCGAAAAGAGTTTAAACGCATCTCTGATGGCAACGCGCGTTTAACAAGGTGTTGGAACATCCTCAGCCCATGGTGCTCAAAGAGAGAAGAACAAAGAGAGACCAGAAGTAAGTTTCACTCATCCCATAGGGAGACATAGAATGACCATGGACACCGATAGAGTGGACAGACAAAGGGAACCTAGAATACCAGGTGGTAGAGATGATTTTCCTCTACCTAGACCATGTGAACACCCAAGGGTACTATGACCCACTCAACTAGTAAAGTCAATGAAAAACTACTTTGATGGGACAAAAGATCCCTATGACCATGTTGCGGAATTTAAGCAGGTGCTACGAGCAGAGCAAGTAGAAGACATGTTCACACAATAGAATGCTTTTGGACTAACGTTAAAGAACACGGCTTTAACTTGGTTCCAACCATTGCAACAAAGGCAATTTAGAGATATCCATCACTTGTGAGAGTCATTCATCATTGAATTTTCTAAAAGTGGAATCAGGCATGATACGTCTTCGTTGATTCATAGTTTCAAATAGACCCCTCAAGAAACAGTTAGACTTGCAGGACATAGGTTTAGAAAATATGTTAAGAGATGTCCAATGAAAGAGTTACCCTCTCAGGCCAAGCAAGTGTCATTGTTTTTAGACGGCCTCTTGAGCTCTAAACTATGCTCCTATGTGTACTTGAAGGAACCCAGAACGTTAGAGCAATGTGTAAGAATTTGTATAGACATTGAGGACAACCTTGGAGATGAGTTGGAACTCTCAAAGGTCTATAAGGACTCAGACTGTTCATCTCTAGCATCCTCAAAATTGTCTAGCTCGATAGAAGACCTAGCAGAAAAAGTGGCCCAAAAATTAGGAGTTTCTAGTAAACATATGCCAAGGTTAACAACAAACAAGTGTTGTTATACCAGTGGTGGTGATCATATGGCAACTGTGTTTCCCAATGCAACACAACCGCAAGCCAACCCTAGTGGCCAATACTGTACAATTTAGAGAAGATACACGAATCACACAGCTCATGACTGCCCATACAACAAACAAGTAGTACGACAGAACTACCCACAAGCATACCCGCAACCAGGTAGGTATCAAGGTCAGTACAATACTCAGCCTCATTACTATAGACCTCCTCTGAACTATCCTTATCAGGCCATTGTGCTAGAGCAACAGATGCGCTTAACCACCTGCCAATGCTTGACTCCTGGGCAATGCATAAATCTGCTCATCTGTGAGATAGCAAACTGAATATCGGGCCGAGTAATGCATAAGTAAATCAAGCATCCAACAGCTTGTTGATAGAGAACAACATCAAATGCATCTCCAGCATCATGAAGACTCAATCGTAAACCTGTCTCCATAGGAGTGGCAATAGGCTTATAGTCTTCAAGGCCAAAACGCTGCAATAATGTGTCAATATATTTCGTTTGACACAAAGCCAATCCACCATCAACTTGCATAAATTGAATGCCCAAATAGTGATAGAAATGCCGCAAGAAGTTTCCTCAGAGAGAACACGCCAGAAGAGATTTACCTATTTCGTATTGTGTTTCCTGTAGTTAGAAGCTTTTATGAACTTTTCTATCATGTAATTCCTGATGTAGAATAACTCTATGGAGTAATTTTCTTATGTATGGTCAACGCAAGCATGAATCCTTGTCTAATTGTGTTATGTTCGTTGAAGAGAGATTTTGTAGCAGTTGTAAGAGTGCTAACTCAAAAATTTGTGTGAGGTGTATACTTTGTGTGAAGTAGATCAGTGCTAAGTTCTGATTGTTCAGAAACAAGTAGTGATGTGTTGAATTGTGAACCCCAACACTTAGAAGTTGCCTCATTAGGACCAACACTGGACTCTCCACCTGTAAACAAAGGCAGCAAAGTATCATACATGTCTTTGGAGCTAACAAATGTCTCCTTAGTACATGAATGAAATGGTTGAATAGCATCTTCCACAAAAACAACATCACAGCTAACCAAAATGTGTTTATTCTATGGATAATATAGATGATAGCCTTTAATTTCAGAACTATACCCAACAAAAATACTACTGGTTTATCATCCAATTTTTTTGCGATGTTGTTTAGGCACTAATGCATATGCCAAACAACCAAAAACATGCAGATGTGCAACAGATGGCTTGCAATCATGCCAAGCCTCATATGGAGTGATAGATTCCAGCGCTTTAGTGGGACACCTGGTAAATACATATGTTGCACACATGATGGCCTCAAGCCAAAAACTATGTGGTAAAGCCTGACTCTTGACCATACACCTCGCCATCTCCATGAGTGACCTGTTCTTTCGTTCAGCAACTCCATTCTGTTGAGGCGTATATGGCATTGTACACTGGTGTTTTATCCCACGTTCAACCAGAAATGCATTAAAATCAGAAGACATATATTCCCCCCCTCGATCTGAATGGAGGGTGCCCATTTTACATGCTGACAGATTTTCAACCAAAACCAAAAATTGTTTGAAGCACATGAACACTTCGAACTTTGCCTTCAATGGATATACCCATGCATGCCTAGAAAAATTATCGATGAAAGTCATGAAGTAAAGATAATTCCAAAAGAAGGTGTCTGCATAGGACCAGAGACATCACTATGTACAAGCTGCAATTTCTGAGTAGCCTAAACTGAACCATTTTTTGAAAAGGAGGAACGTTGCATTTTGCCCAAAATACAACCTTCACAAACATGTTTTCCCGATGCCTCAAGTTTGGGAAAGGAGGACACCATTTCAAATTTCTGCAGGCGTAGCAAACTAGCAAAATGTAGATGACCAAAGCGTGCATGGCGAAGCTTTGCATCTGACATAGCCTGAGAATCATGTACTGCACATGCCAAATCACTTACATTTCTTTCATATTCTATGAGTTTATATAGCCCACGACATAGAATGCCAGAAGATAATCATGTCGCCATTTGGCAGATCATGAACTGTACATCTGTCATCAACAAATTTCACAACCAAGCCAATCTTGGCTAATGCAGAAACTGATAACAAATTTTTCTTGATCCCTAGAACAAACAAAGCATCTGACAAAGTGAAAGAACTACCATCAGCAGTATTCAAAATGATCTTACCAACTCCCATAAGAGGATAAGAGGATTTTTTGGTGCATGTAACAGTATTCCCTGTAGGGGCAGGCTCGAGTGAAGAGAAGAAACTGCGCTGCGAGGTAATATGTTTGGTCGCCCCACTGTCAAAGTACCAAACATCTGAGTCTACTACAGACATGCACTCCTCATGAGAAGATGGGTCAAAACTGCAAACAGTAGTAAATGCCCATTCTTCTTCCTACACAAGATTAGCAAACTCTGTTTTTGGTGTAGAGGCTTGTGCAACAACGATTCCAGCCTCTTTCTTCTTTGCCTCTTTAGCAGCCCAGTTTTGGACAGTTCTTTACAGTACTTGCAAAACAATTTCTGCTTTTCTGATTTTTTCGCATCTTTATCTTGGTTCTTCGAATGTGCAGTATTTGCATATTTTTGCTTACTAGTAGAAGAGCTCCATTTTCCTTTTCCCTTCTGACTAGCCAGGAAAGCTTGATCTCCAACACGCATAATGACTTGTTCTGCTTGGATGGATCTTCCTGCAATAGAACAGAGACTAACTCCTCAAATGACAAGGCATTTGGATTGCATTTCATCATCAACCAAAGAGTAGAAGCAAAACTCTGATATGAATCAGGAAGACCATTCAGAACGGTTTGCACAAGTGAGCTATCTGGTATAACCTCATCAAGAGAAATCAGTTGTTCCTTCAAGTCTTTGATCTTTGTTAAAAACGTATCCATAGAATCAGATTCATTCATGTGCTCAATCTCCAACTGTTTTCGGAGGTAAGCAACACGAGTCTCATTCCTAGCTTGGTGCAATGTGGTAAGTGTATCCCAAGCATCCTTAGCTATTCTACATGAGCGAATATGAGGAATAATGGCACGTTTGATAGACAAAGCTATTAATGCATGTGCTTTGGCATTTTTGCCATCCCAACGAACCTTCTCTACAGTAGGTGCAGCAGAAACCATAGCACAAACAAGAATATGCAGAATATCATCATCTTCAACACCTTCTGCCTCAGCTTCTGTACCTGTAGTTGTAATAGTTGCAGGTGTGATAGGACGTTTTTCAACACCCTGCACAATGTTCCATAGTCCTTTTGCAATCAATACATGTCACATCATATAAGCCCATAATGGGTAGTTGGTACCATCCATCTTATCCTCAACAGCCAACATATGGAATACATCACTACTTTTGGCCATGGCCGGTAACTAAAATACCTTGATGCAAAAAATTGATTGTATCTCAAAAAGTTGAACAGAACTGCCCATATGCTAGACCTGTAGCAGACTTCGAGATGCTTATACTGGCAAACAGAAACTGATATATACCTTTGGCACAAAAAGATGAAATAGCTTGCACAAGCACTACGATAGTGTGTTCGGAGGCTAAAACGAGCTCAGATCACGATTTCGGCACCACATAGCAAAGTTGTTTTGATCTTGAAAACAGCCTGAGTATGCTCACCAAAATTCGTGCGATTCTGAGACTGCAACCGGAGGAGTATCGACGGCACCCTAGATGAAGCGACGACCTGCTCTGATACCAATTGTTGGAGATAGATGTCTGTGGAAGCACGCGAACAACACAAGGAATGAGAAGAAGCTTGGAGCACAACACACAATACTGAATGTACGCGGTAGGGCAATAGGCATATAGACAAGCCAGGGGAAAAAAACCTTCTAAAGAGGGAAAAAAGTGCCTCGACGCTCCTAATGTGTTCACACACATCACTACCTGAATATATCAACAAATATCACCCTAACATGCTACTTATCTTTTGTACATTCACTTAGTAATACACTATTTTATGCATTCACTTAGTAAATACATTCAATGTTATGCACCAAGCTTCTTCTTCTTTCTTGTGCTTTTTGTGTGCTTTCCTTGTCCTCGACATTGTATCCATAAGAAATGTATTCTTAATTTGAACGATAAGTGGATTTAAAAAAATGAACATTGGAATGCCATATAGCAAAAGAGAGAAAAATAGAAAGTGCTTCCAAGTAAACAAGAGCATAACTAAAGGACAATGAAAGTACAACCAAATTATGCACCAATATTTTTTTCCTTGGCCACCTGGCTTCCATCTGTGCAACCTTGTACTCAAACTTTCTCTTAAGGCCGAAGAAATGCACTCAAAATTTCTCAGGGGGTGGAAGCAATAGCCACACCTTCACTAAGAACCTTGCAAGTTTCTCCTTGGAATAGTATGTAGGATCCTCCACTAAGTTGTCTTCTTCTTGGAAAAACTTCACTGAGTAGCATACTAAAAGAATGATAGTATGATAGAGAAGAATGTCTTACTCACTCTTTACTTCACTTGGTCCCTCACTTATCTAGATCTCCAAGCTATGTCCATAAGGTACACACACTAGGCTACACATAATAGTAAACACTTCAAATACGTGTATCACTAACTCTTTTCTCCATTCTCTAACATAAGTCAACATATGCCTACACATTATCCTTAGATTTCTTTATCGCGTATGCACACTTATTCTTTTGTCCATGTCTTTTCTAAGGTTTTTGGCCTTAGATGAACAACCCACTCTTTGGAACATTCTCCACTGAGAACGGACACTGCCTAACCTTTTGTACACTTTCATGATATCCTAAACCAAGTGAATCCCCACTAAATATTTCTTCTATGTACAATACTTTTGTTTGAAGTGATTGTCTTTTTTCATGTAGTCACTCAATCATTATAGTCAACCACATGACTTGGTTAAGCTATACAATAGTCTTTATAAGACCAAATTAAAGATCATCACTGATGATTTCATTACTCATGATCACACTTTAGTTAAAGAATAAGGATTCCTCAACAACCTATTGCACATAAATATGTAGTATCTATGATGCACAAGAGAATAGAAGAGTATGGAAAACTATGATACCCAATTTAGAAATTGAACCAAGGGTTGCAAGGAACATATGGCCTTCCAAATATTGAATATAGAATGCATTGATCTAAGATTAAGCATGGAATGGCTTTTAGGATTTGGAGGATATACTTAAACGAAGTTACCAAAGTAACAATTTAGAATTCACTAAAAATGAAAGTAAGTTTTTTATCCAAGGCAAGAGGGATGTACATAGTACCTCTCTCAACTCTTGTATTGAGCTTTGCACTTAGTTGATAAAAAGTATATTTAGAAGTTATATATTTTATATAGATATGATTATAATGAGCACTTGCATATACATAGCTCATTTGATGTACATACTAATCCCAAAAGTATAAGCCTTGAATTTGTATTAAACTTTTTGAAAGAATATATTATGGAAAGTTTTTATCAATTTATGTTTGATTTTAGAGATTTTTTTCCATTGATGTATCGAAATAACTACTAGCAAGAAGATGGGATATTTAACATGCCATAAATTTAGTTTCTAGTATTGTAAGTGATTCACTAAGGATTACAATCAAGATAATTGTCCTATGAAGAAATAGAAAAAAGAGAAAGGAAAAGCCTTTCACTAGGGAGATGAATAGAGGTGGGACATGAAGAGATTGGAAGTAGTAATTTCCACATCTCTATTGTTAAATATCGGCAAATACCAATCCGCCCTTTGTTATTGAGATTGAAGCAGGTAGTTTTTATATAGAAGCAATTCTAGTTCAGGATGGTTGATCAATTGCTTTTGAAAGTAAAAAATTATAGCCGACTTTAAAAAAACTACTTTTTCTATGAAGAGTAGTACATAATTCCCATGTTTTGAAAAAATGACACCATTACTTACGTGATGCCAAAGTCACATGAATGTAAGATCAAGAAAGCATCAAGTAGTTTGCTAATCAAAAAAACTTTAAAGGTTATAAGCATTTTGGGCAAATATTCTTCAAGAGTTTGATTATGAGCTTAGGTATAGGAAAGAAGTTTAATGGGGTGGATAATTCACTTAGTCACATACATATGTTGGATGAACTAAGTTTTAATCAAATCACTAGTGAACTACTTGTGTCCATCAAAGAAATATATAGGTTTGATGACATATATTTTGAGATGTAAAAAATCATTAAGAAAGGGGATCTTGATATGGATTTTCAAAGAGGATGGAGTATCAATAAATACTTAGAGAGAGCTAAAATGGAAGAATCAAGATATCCATGATGGATACATGTTGTATAGAGATAGGGTTTGTATCCTTAGATATTTGAAAATGAGAAAAATGGAGGAGCATTCCATGGACTTCATTCTTCCACCTAAGACACAAATAGGGCATGAATCAATCTAGGTAATTATGGATGGATTAACCAAGGTAGTTAGTCTATTCCAACACATAGTATAGTGAACACATCAAAACTAGATAAGCTCTTTATCGTGAATTTATATCATTTATATGGTCTAAGACATTGTCCATGATCAAGAATGAAGATTCACTAGCTAATTTTGGAGAGCAATCTTCAAGAAGTTGGTTTCTGAAATTAGTGTGGGCAATGTCGAGCATCCATAGATAGACGGGCAAAAAAGATGGTTCACCAAATCCTTGACGATATCCTTCAGGCATATGTAAATGAAAAAAATCATTAGGATTACTTATGTATAGTAGAGTTTGCATATAATAGTGCCAAGCACTCTTCCACAAGACAATCCATTTATCCTTATGTACAAGTTTCAATCAATAGCTTCTCATCCAATAGGATTGTATTGTAGTATGAGAAACTCCAAGTTGCAAGAGACATATTGGAAGAGATGAATTATTTATTTAGGATTGCTAAGGACAATATTAAAAGAAATCATGAAAGATCTAGAGTCTATTGATCCGTAAAGGAGAGAAATCAAGTTTGAGGTAGGAGAGCAAGTTATTCTTGAGTTCCATCTAGGTTTGAAACCGTGTAGATAACACCTTGTCAAAAATTATTTCCTAGGTATTGTGGGTCATTCACAATACTAAAAGAGAATAGGTGAAGTGGTTTCCCGAATCCAAACTTATAGAAGATAACCAAATCCATCCAATTTTTCATGTAAGTTGACTTAAGAGTTAGCTGGGTTAACCTGACAACCTTATTTTTAAAGTGAGATTAGAGCCTATCTTTATTCCATCTATTCCACATGAAGTTGAAAGAAATCATACGCACTCAAAAAAAATGCACTAGAAGCCATCTATATAAAGAGAGCCTAGTTAAATGGAAAGATAGTTCAAAGGATAGTGCTATATGGGAGCATGTGAGCACCCTTTAGAGATGGTTTCTTGCCTTTGAAATAACTTCTCAAGGGTCTTCTTAAGGGGAAGGATATAGCAAACACCACAAAGAGATGACTATGTGCATGGGGTTCAATGGGAGCAATCATCAAACTCTCTCTTTCTCACCCAAGCCTTCCAACATCATGTTTGAAGACAAACATGGACTTAAGAGGAAGGAAATGGTACAACTTAAGGGGAATGAAATGCTCCCTAGAAGAGGTGGAAACCTTCTCCTAGCTATTTATTAACATGGTGATGCCAAGTGTCACTCCAGTGGACATCCACATGATGTTCTAAATTTTGGGGAGGACGAAGAGAGAGAGAGAGAGAGAGAGAGAGAGAGAGAGCGAAGAATGAAAGAAAGGGGCTAGGCAAGCTCGTGAATGTGACTCCGAGGTAGACATAGAAGTGACCACCTCACCTCAATCTATCCGACAGAAGCTCTAAATTTTGCTGCATCCATCATCAAGGGGGAGATGTGGAAGATCATGACCCTCTGTGTACAAACCTCATCCAAGACATCCAGGTGGCGTTGTAATCCCTCGGATGACTCTGAAATCAATACAATGTTATCAACAAATGATAAAATATGGACATGTGTACCTACAAGATCTGCACCCTCTCCTCTAGCTCGGAGAATATAGTCCTCAATCTCATCGATGTAGAGACCAAATAGAGTCAAAGAGAATGGGAAACCTTATTAGCATTGATGGAAATAGCAATGGCCGCAGACAACATTCTTGGATATTTTACCCTCCCAATCACCTTCTCATAGAGTCCATAGATGGCCCAAATCATCTTTGATGGTACTCCCAAGCTCTAGAGGCATCAGAAGAGCCTCTCTTGTGGAACTATATCAAAAGCTTTGCTGAAGTCCACAAATCAGCAATATAATATCTTCTTCTGTACCTTTGCCCCATCAATGAGGTAGCGTAAAATGAAGATGTGGTCAATAGTAGAGAAATCCCGTTGAAAAACTGCTTGGCCTCATGCACATAGCCCCTTAGTCTCTACATATGAGTTGAGCTCTGCCTCAAGTATGGGCTCACATAGTTTGACCATGGTGTGGCCAATCATCATGGTCATGTAGCTCCCTGAGTCTAGGATGTCACCAAATTTGTGGAAAGGAACAATGGTGTACCTAGTCCACTCCTCTGGGAAGCCCTCTCCTACAGCTTGATTGAAGACATATGCAATCAATGAGGCTACAATGGAGGTTGCATATATGAGATGCTCGCTCTACAATCTTGTGTGGTCTACCAAATGTCCATGTCATAGTCGTCATATGGCCCTCTCAACCATCTTTGTTGTGAAGAGAGAAGAACTCGTAGGACGAGGCTCAGGTGGCTGGGTAATGGGAGGTTGTTGATGTATCTCATAATCTCTCAGCATAATCATGCCATGTATGTGGGTCCCCAATAAGTGCAGTCACGCATGGCTTTCGTAGGGTATGCCATGTTGTAGCATTGTCTATACTCATAAAGAGGTGGTATAGCTCAAGCTCATGTGCCTCCTCAAAGGCTCGCCTCTTCCGACGTGTGAGGATCCTCATCTATCTCTTGGCCTCTCTCTCTCTCTCTCTCTCTCTCTCTCTCTCTCTCTCTCTCTCTCTCTCTCTCTCTCTCTCTCTCTCTCTCTCTCTCTCTCTCTCTCTCTCTCTCTCTCTCTCGGTATCACCGGAGGAAGACGCCACCGACATTTGCCATCGACTTGGATACGAGAGCATGCCTTACACAGACGCATGGAGGGTTGGGAGGGATACATCACGTTTGCGAGCACTCATTCTCAAGATGAGTTCGGAGGAGGCACGGACCGCCTTTTTTAGAGGTCGATCGATACTACGTGGACTACCCGGCGGCACCCTCTACATGGACGAGGACCTCACGCGTATGCAGGTGGCACACCGACGTGCTTGCATGCCACAGATACTCCAGGCACGTCGAGAGGGGAGGAAGGCCTTTTACCGTGATGGTAAGGTCTTCATAGATGGACGCCCTATCAAATAGGGCCATGCGGCCTATGAGACATCACTACACCAGGAGACACCACTCAGAGGAGCAATGTGGAACTGCAACGGGGCACTCTGGACGTGACCAGACAGAGTCGAGGAGATCCTCGCATCACATGACTTTGCGTGCATCACAGAGACACACGAGAGCCTAGAGAGAGGTCTACCATGCATTGCAGGTTTTCATTGGGAATCTGCATTCAGGACTACGACGAGACAGAGTACAACGCGAGGATCGGGAGAAGTGGCCATCGTATTTTGACAGGAGATATAGAACCGGATCCATATTATAGGTAGAGATGAGGAGGCACGATACATGTGGATTCGCATAGAGATAGCACAGGGGAGCTCGATTTACATTGCTATATGCTACTTCCCACCAGGCGGATCTCGATACGCAGGACAGGATCTGGGGGGACCGATCCGAGATAGAGACTCACCATACACAGCGCTTTCAGATGAGATACTACACAGCACACTTGGTGAAGTCTTCCTTATGGGGGACTTCAATGGCCGCACTCAGTCGCATCAGTGCGAGGCATATGACATGGATCACCTGCATCTCATGAGGGCCAGAGACCCGGTTGAGATTAGCACCAGCAGAGTATCGGCAGATACGGGTCAGGACACCACCGGCTATGGCAGACATCTACTCAAGCTAGGCAGTCGACATCATCTCGTTATATATAACGGGATGAATCGGTGACCAGGTTCAGGCGGATTTACTTGCTTCCCTCACGGGGGAGGTGAGAGCACAGTCGACTACATTTTGGGTACTACCTCTGGAGCTTCACTCATCCCTTCACTTAGTATTGGACGACGCCCACTCGGTGCTGACCACACATTTATTACATTCACACTCTCATCTTTGATTCCATTAGACCCTCCCTCACCCACTGAGATACATACCACGATACACTTCACACACGAGCTCTCACACGTTTATGCACACCATTTACACACCCGCCTACTCTCCCTCAATCCATTCTCACCTTTGGACACACTTACATCACATATCACCTCCATCCTACAGGACTCAGCTCTCCGCAGCTTCCCACACCGCACACATATGCACCCTCCACGCACAGGATCCATGCCCCAGAACCGTTGGTATGATGCAGACTGTCGTGAGCTACGGAAGCACCTACGGATTTTAGAGCATAGAGGAGATATTACACACACACAGGCACAGCGTCGCATGCAAAGCCTTACTCGCCGCAAACGGCGAGATTGGGAGGAGAGACAGTATTGGGATATTTACCATTTGCTCATGAGTCGAGACAGTGTAGTGGCATGGCGACATTTGAGAGAGAGGAGACAGCAGACACCTATCCGAGACTCGAGCACTTGGCATAGCTATGCACGGAGCCTATACGAGATCCCAGACCAGCCTCCCATTCCTAGACCGTAGAGCCCACGTCCTACTACCTCTTACTTCTTCACACCCACTATGGTGGGACGCGCTATTGCCCGGCTGCAGCATGGCAGGGCACATGATCATTTCGGTTTACAGGCAGAGCACCTCATCTATGGAGGCACGACTCTCGCACCGCTCATTGCCCATCTCTTCAACCGTGCATTGGTTGAAGGGTTCCCAGACTCATGGATTGAGCACACCATAGTGCCCATTCATAAGTCAGGTGATACTATGGATCCAGCTACATACTGGACGATCATGATTGGCCCTATATTGGCCAAGTTATATGGGGCGATACTAGAGACAGAGTTGAGTACTCTCGCTGAGAGGAAGGGCATCAAGGCTCCAGGACAGTAAGGTTTCAGACGAGATTACTCTACCATTGACCACATCTTCACTCTGAGATGCATGATCGACCAGGCCAGGGTGAGGAAGAGGAGATTATATTGTTGCTTTGTGGACTTCCGCAAAGCATTTGACACTGTTCCCAGGGATCGACTCTTCAGACGACTACTTGACATCGGAGCTCCGGAGGAGATGATATGGGGGATCTACGCCTTATACGAGAGAGTATCTGGTAGAGTCAGATGTCCAGGGGGCTTATCTGATCCACTTGCTAGCACTATCGGGATGAAGCAAGGATGCCCTCTCTCACCCACCCTCTTTGGTCTCTACATTGATGAGATAGTGGACTTCATATAGCAGCAGGGGGGAGATGGCATTGAGGTACACGGGTCCACTGTCCATATTCTTTTATACGCTGATGATATTGTATTGGTTTCAGAGTCTGCAGAAGGTCTACAGCATCATCTACACGGCCTAGATGACTTTTGCAGACACAGAGGGTTATCTGTGAACCTTGGTAAAACCAAGGTCTTGATCTTTCATACATCAGCACAGGTACGCAAACATAGTTTGTTCACAGCAGCAGGTGGACCAATCGAGGTGGTCGGATCATATGTTTACTTGGGGGTGATATTTACAGAAGCATCAGGGGTCTTCTCTATGGCTCAGGCAGCCCGTGAACGCATCACACGTGGGTACGCAGCACTAGCTTTGATGGAGAGACAGTGCCACCAGGCATATTTTCAGGAGCCCCGCACAAAGGGGTGGCTCTTTGACACTTTGGTTACGCCAGCGCTCATGTATGGGGCAGCCATATGGGGACCAGGATTAGCTACATGAGTATGGACAGCATTAGAGAGGCCACAAATCCTCATGATTGCCAGACTTATCCGCAGCAAGCCTTCAGTACCACATGATATCATTAGAGCAGAGCTCGCTGCACCACCGATGCTAGTTGAGGCACTATTCCATACAGTATGCCTATTACACAGACTTCGGAGCATGGATACAGAGCGCATTGCTTATTGTGCTTTCGAGGCATCACGTGATATGGCATTAACAGGGGACACCTCCTCATGGTATGCACAGACACGAGACTGGCTTGCCCACCATGGCTTTGACATAGACAGGCTACCACCACTACAGTACGACTCTTATGCACCCACCTACTCGCTCTCTCATCAAGAGAGGAATAGGATCATTCGTCAGGAGATATGGCATACATACATACAGAGGACATGGGTGAGCCCTAGGGGTACATTGCCACCGAAAATGCTCTACTACCGCGAGCATTTTCTACATATATCGGGCACGGGCTTCATCGAGATTCCGAGATACATGCAGACCTACCTTCCCCACCACCTACGAGTCGTCATTGGGCAGCTCCGGTTTCATCACATCAGCTTGAGATTGAGAGGGGTCGGTCCAGGGGAGTCCCCCGTGAGGAGAGGTGGTGCCCAGTATGCCAGACAGAGGTAGAGAGTGAGGAGCATTTTGTTATCAGATGTCCAGCATACTTAGACCTACGAGCACAGTTCCAGATCGAGGAGTCATTCCAGCTGTGCATGACTATGGGAGACCAGAGACGCTTGGGACGCTTTCTCACAACAGCATACGAGAGGCGAGAGCGGTCACTACAGCCCATACATCAGCCACGGGTGAGTACCCAGCAGACCATTACGCAGTTCTTTCAGCGAGTTGAGCTACATCAGAGAGGTCCATCTATAGGGCTCACGCTACATCAAGCAGCAACATAGAGAGCACGGCACCGACCACGCATGGGCGGATATCGTCGACCACGACTATATCAGGAGGATATCTCACGCATCAAGATTACCTACGACCACATGATGGAGCATAGGCGTACCACCACCCCCTGGGTTGTCTTCCTTCAAGAGGCACTCAGACCACCACCGATGTACCACATACTACACCCACCTCCACCCATCACTAGTAGCTAGGGCGTTTTACTCACATTTTGGATCCCCCCATGTATTAGGTGGCCACTATCTGCAGAGTCAGAGCCACATCTCCCCAGCCTTTTCCAGCCCTATATAGCTTTGTGTAGCGATATACTTTTTATTTCATTTTATCTTCTACGCAGGGTTACTACACTTGTACATGGTTTTTGTCTCATAGGCCAAGTTTGGCCTCCAGAAGACGTTAATATGACTTTCTTTCTTTCTTTCTTTCTCTCTCTCTCTCCCTCTCTCTCTCTCTCTCTCTCTCTCTCTCTTTGATCTCTTCCAATGCTCACTGAGCTCATAGACAGTGGTAGAGATCTCTGCATTCATCATAATACTAGCGATGTTGTAGCATAATCTCGAACGGAGGTGTGACCAGAGTGGATGGTGTGTGGGAAGGAGTTGATGGCAGATATCTGAAGGGTTGATGCTATCTCTTAGGTGAGTAGGGATAGTGGAGTGTCACGATGAAGCAAGAGAAGATCCTTCTCGACTTTAGTCGCATATATGTGAGCTAGCTCATGTGTGAAGTGAACAGTGGTGTGTGGGATGCGTGTTGTGGGTGTGTGTAGGGGTGTCTCCCCTAAGGGAGAGCACGAGGTATGTGTGATCAATCCCAATGGGTATGGATGGGATGGTGATTGAGGCAAGTAGGTGGATGACCTCCCTACATCCCATGACATAATTTAATGTACTCCCCCCACCACATGTGACTAACTGTGGTATGCATGTCAATCCTCTGAAGGTAGGCCACTAAGCCATCATGTTGTAAATAACGAGATTATCTCAAGCCTCATCTAAGTAGATGGGCACCATAGTGAGTGTGTGTAGAGTCGGTTGAAGCTCGAGTTGTAGACTCCTCTTGTATGATACGTAGTAACTATGTTTCAGGGGAGCACTAGATTGTGCTCTCTGACTACAGTAGACAAGATTTCGGAAATACACTTATGATTACAAGAACACCCACGTAGGGAAAATGATACAAGAATATGTGACTGATACAAGATGTCCCACAACCCGGGACCAATAGGTATGGAAAACTGGAATAGAGATGATACAGGAGATCCCACAACCCGGGATCGTAAGTATGAGACAGGATATTTGGATTACAAGAACTCCCTTCTGGGAGATGAACTGGATACACGAAGAACTCGACAGGACCTCGTACTACGAGATTACAAGGGGGCAAGATAGGATGTCCAAGAACTAGACTAGAACAAGGAACAAGACAAGAACTAGAACTGGAACTTGAAGAGTACTTACTTGGCGACCACGACTCCTTGAGCTCCCAAGACTGGTATCCACAAGACTGATTATGAATGTGGCCAACCCCTCCTTATATAGGTTTTCAAGGGTGGTTCCCAAGGGCGGTTGCGACTTGATGATGTCATCATGATGTCATCGACTTGAATCAGGACCTCCGGGTGTCAGAATTCAGCAAATAGACAGTCGATCTTGGGATTTTGGCATGTTCCGGACGCAATGGAAGCATTAGTTTCTCCAAAATCTAATCCAATCATGAGATATAGAAATTGACATGGAATTTAAGGTTTAGATGGTTTCCTTTGTGTCCATGACACTATGAATCCTCTAGATCAAATATCTCACACTGATCATTGCTCATCCTAGAATTGAAGTCTTCTATAAGGAAGACTTCCTCTAGTGCAGAGTACTTTGTAATCTCCTCTGACAAACGGGTGTATGATGAGTCCTCCTCTCTCTATCGTAGCCAACCACGAGCTAGAGGGAGCAAAGTAGCATAACACTATGTAGATGATCCGCTCATGTGAGAGTTGGAGTCTGATCCAAAGATATCTGGCTTGTGAATCACGTGTGATTATTTGTATCCTTCTCTGAAGTCCATCTCTGAAGAGTATGGCTACTCTTGATCCTCTGTTGGTATGTTGCTCTGTATACTCTCTGTATGTGGACTTCCATTGGAAACATTGAACTCTAGGTAGGCTTCAGTCTGGACTCTCATGTGTCTCTGTCATTATAATGATGTCTCTACTTCTCCGCACCTCTTCCAAACTCTCTAGATGTGTCCATAGATCTCCATTGCAATTCCAAATTGCAAGGTGTATCTCCTCAAATGTCTCACATGCTATGAATCCCCATGGGATGGCCTTGCCGTCAATGATGATCCGACCATCTTTATATGAAGCCTTCTTTCCTTCTTTATGAGCTTGATATACCCTTGGCATGCATGCATAACGATGTGCTACTTACATGGGTGTGAGATCATAACCAAGGTAGATGGGGGGGGGGGGGGGCTATCAAGTGCAAGAAAGTGGACTTTACGTCTTCGAAAGGGTAGTGTAGAATGACAGTTCCCTTCTTCATAGAACCTCATCCTGCTTCAAAATTTGATGAACGAGGGGGATTTCTCTTTGTAGTTGAGCATCTTGCATAGTGTCTTCCCACCAAACTCAGGGGTAGAGCCCTCTTTCTATAATGCCCGTGATGCGTACATTGAGAAGACGGGCTTGTCTCATCTTTTCTTCCTCAAGGATGGTGTGTACGATGAGGGCTTCTTCCTTTTGTGCCTCATCTTTGGCTTCTTTTTGTTCATGTTCAAGTCTTTGGTAGGTTCTTCTTTGAGAGCTTCCGTCTTGTTCATATTAATCTCCCCTTCTTTGGGTGTGAGGGAGACCATCGAGATTTGAGGAGCTTCAATCTCTCTCATGCTCGCTCTCTCCTTAGCCCATTCTTCTTTCTCCTTCTTTCGCTCCCTCTCTCACTCCTCTTTCTCTTTCTTCCATGTTTCCCCCTCTGTGTGATAGGATTTTGCTTCTTTCTCAAACTTTGAGAGGTGATTGATGATGGTAGTGATAGTGGAGTCCACCATCTTCTTGTTTTCTTTGATAGCTATGGTGAGCTTGTCCTCCATTTTCATCGAATCATCCTTCTTAGTTGTAATAGTCACGGCATTGAGGATAGGGAAATGCCCAAAGACTTGCGATGAAGACAAAAGCGCCCCTGGTGCGTGAAGGAGCAAAGGTGGGAGTGGCCAATAACTGTAAACAATAATTATTAGCCCATGGCAAGGACACCCTACTTCCATGAATGAAAATATGAAAAGCAATTATACTCTACTCTACTTCCATGAATGAAAATATGGAAAGAAATTACACTCTACTCTATTTCCATAAATAAAAATATGAAAATTTTTTCAAAACCCTAAGACATTGGTGGAATCGACAGTTCGTAACTCTAAAATATGGTAAAGAGAACTCTCTAAAATGTGGTAAAGAGAACTCACGAAAATGATGTAGGATTGGATGGCAAGGACAGAGTTCGGATGGGGCTACTATACGAGATTAGGGTTTTTGTGCAAGATTAGGGTTTCTAGGGTATGGTGTTGTCGGAGGAGGAAGGCTAGGGCAATGAGGGCTGGGGCAAGGTGCTGCGAGGCGGGGCTAGGGCATCGAGGGTTGAAGCAGGGCATAGCAAGAGGGGGGGCTAGGGCAACAGGGGTTGGAGCAAGGGCCAGAATGGAATCGAAGCTTGATTTAGGACTGTGTTTAGGGTTTCAAGGTTCTGCACAGAGCTACGCTTAGGGTTCGGATCACTTAGGGTTTTGAGAGCTACAAGAGCTTAGGGTTAGGATCAAAAGCTTAGGGTTATGGTCGTTTAGGGTTTCGAGATAATTCAGGAGGCAACACTGAGAGTGGATGGCAAGAGCAACCGAGCGGGGGTGGTGATGGGAGGCAACGAGCAAGGTGGGGGTGATGGGAGGCAGTGACAGTGATGACACAAGCAAGAGAAGATGAGGGGGAGAGAGAGAGAGAGAGAGAGAGAGAGAGAGAGAGAGAGAGAGATAGAGAAGAAAGAAAGAGAAAGAAAGTGATGTTAACATCTTCTGAAGGCCAAATTCAGCCTATGAGACAAAACCATGTACAACTATAATAACCCCTGTGTAGAAATAAAATAAAATGGAAAAGTACTAGCTACACAAAGCTATATAGGTTGAATATGGAAACAACCACAGGATAGTGAACCGGATGACAAGGGGCAATGGGGATAATGTAGTGGTGCGTGGGGAGATGTGGCTTTGACTCTACAGACAATGGCCATCTTATACATAAGGGCTCGATGATGAGAGTGAATATGTATATCCTAGCTACAAGGGGTGGAGGTGAGTACAGTATGTGGTACATCAGTGATGGTCTGAGTGCCTCCTGAAGGAAGGCTACCTAGGTGGTGGTGGTGTGCCTGTGCTCCATCATGTGGTCATGGGCTATCCTGATGCGTGAGATATCCTCTTGGTATAGTCGTGGTCGTCTGTATCCAACTCTATGTGGTTGACATCGCACTCTATGGCACTGCCTGCTGGAGCATTAGTTCTATATCTCTTGAAGGTGGGCTCGTCTAATGTAGCCCATCTCGCTGAAAGAACTGAGTAATGGTCCGCTATGTACTCATCCTTGTCAGATGTGTGGGCTGTAGCGGCTGCTCTCATCTCTCATATGTTGCTATGAGGAATCGTCCCATCCTCCACTGGTCTCCAATGGTCATGCACAAATGTAGTGACTTCTCTATATGGAACTGTGCTCGTAGATCTTAGTATGCTCAGCATCTTGTAACAAAGTGCTCCTCACTCTCTATCTATGTATGACATATTGGGCACCACCTCTCCTCTCTAGGTACTCCCCTGGTCCAATCCCTCTCGATCTCGAGCTGATGTGATGAAAGTCGAAGCTACCCAATGATGACTTTGAGGTGGTGTAATAAGTATGTCTGCATGTATCCCGGAGTCTCCATAAAGCCCTGATCTGAGATCTGTAGAAAATGCTCACGATATAGAGCATTTTTTGTGGCAATGTATCACTAGGGCTAATCCATGTCCCCTGAATATATGTATACACATATCTCCTTGCGAATGACATTGTTCCTCTCTTGGTAGGAGAGCGAATAGGTGGGAGGCTCTAAGTCGTATGGCAGTGGTGGTAGTTTGTCTATGTCAAATCCATGATGGGCCAACCAATCTCATGTCTGTGCATACTATGAGGAGGTGTTATCTGCTAGTGCCATGTCGCATGACACCAAAAAATCTCGATAAGTGATGTGCTCTATGTCCATGCTCTATACCATGTGTAATAGGTATACTGTCTGGAACAATGCCTCTACTAACATCGACGGTGCAACAAGCTCTGCTCTGATGATATCATGTGGTACTGAAGGCTTGCTGCGGATGAGTCTAGCAATCATGAGAATGTGTGGCCTCTCCAATGTTGTCCATGCTGATATAGCTAATCCCGACCTCCATATGCATGCTCCATACATGAGCGCTGGTGTAACTAGAGCATCGAAGAGCCATCCCTTTGTGTGGGGCTCCTATAAATGTGTCTGGTGGCATTGTCTCTCCATCAAGGCTAGTGTTGCATATCCACGTGTGATGTGATCCCAGGCTACCTGAGCCATAGAGAAAACCCTAGAGGCTACTGTGAATGTCACTCCGAGATAGACATATGATACGACTACCTCAATCAGTCCGCCTGCTATTGTGAAAGAATTGTCTCTTCACTTATGCTGATGTATGAAAAATCATAAGCTTGGTTTTACCAAGGTTCACATATAGCCCTCTATGTATGCAAAAGTCGTCTAGGCCGCGTAGGTGGTATTGTAGACCTTCTGCAAGTTCTAAAACTAGCACAATGTTATCAGCATATAAAAGAATATGAACAGTAGTCCCTCATACATCATGCCTTCCCCTTCTTGCTGTCGTATGAAGTCCATTATCTCATCAATGTATAGAGCAAAGAGGGTGGGTGAAAGAGGGCACCCTTGGTAGATCCCCCATATCATCTCATATGGAACTTCCATATTGAGTAGGCGTCTAACGAGAGGTTCCCTAGGGAAGTGTGTCGAAGGCTTTGTGGAAGTCCACAAAGCAGCAGTATAATCTCCTCTTCCTCACTCTTGTCTAGTCGATCAGGCATCTCAAAGTGAAGATGTGATCAATGGTGGAGTAATCTCGTCTAAAACCTACCTATCATGGGGCCATGATACCCTTTCTCTCTGCGAGAGTACTCAACTCTGTCTCTAGCACTATCCTATATAATTTGGCCAATGTGGGGCCAATCATGATAGTCCGATATGTAGTTGGATCCATGACATCACCTGACTTATAATTGGGCATTATGATGTGTTCAATCCATGAGTCAGGGAACCCTTCAACCAATGCACGATTGAAGAGGTGGGCAATGAGTGGTGCTAGAGTCGTGCATCCATATATAAAGTGCTCTTCGTGTAAACTGAACTAGTCATGAGCTCTACCGTGTTGCATATGTGAAATAGCACAGCTCATCATGGAGGATGTGAAGAGGTAGTGGGGCGTGAGCTCTGCGGCCTGGGAATAGGGGGTTGATCTGGGCAGTGGGATTCGGTATACGCTGTGTGCGTAGCTATGCTAAATGCTCCGGTCTCGAATGGGCATCTGTTGTCTCCTCTTCCTCAGATATCACCATGCCACTGCACTATCCAGACTAATGAGCAAATGGTAGATATCCAGTATTGTCTCTCCTCCCACTCCCGTCGCTTGCGAGGAGTAAGGCTCTGCATACAATGATGTGCTTGTCTATGTGTAATATCCCCTCTATGTTATAAAATCCATAGATGTTTCTTGAGTTCCTGTCAATTTGCATCATACCAACGATTTTGGGGCATGGATTTTGTGCGTAGATGATGTGTATATGTGTGATATGAAAAGTTGTGAATAGCTGAGTCATGAAGGATGGTGGTGATCTGTGACGCGAGTGTGTCCAAAGGTGAGAATGGATCGAGGGAGAGTAGGCTAGTGTGTAAGTGGTGTGCATACACGTGTGAGAGCTCGCGTGTGAAGTGTATCGTGGTATGTGGCTCAATGGATGAGGAAGGGTCTCATGGGATAGGAGATGAAAGTTTGAATGTGATAAATGTATGGTCAACACCAAGTGGGCATTGGCCAATAGTAAGTGGGGATAAGTGAAGCTCTAGAGATAGTACCCAGAATGTAGTCAATCATGCTCTCACTTCCTCCGTAAGGGAAGCAAGTAAGTCCGCCCGAACTTGGCCAACTGTTTATCCCGTTATATATAACGAGATTGTTTTGGTTGCCTAGCTCAAGCAGATGTCTGCAATACTCGGTGGCATCTTGACCCATATTTGCTTACACTCTACTGGTGCTCATCTCATCTGGGTCTCTACCTCTCATGAGATGTGGATGATCCATGTCATATGCCTCGAACTGATGTGACTGGGTGCGGCCATTGAAGTCCCCGATAAGGAAGACTTCACCTAGGGTCTTGTAGTGTAGTATCTCATCTGAAAGTGTTGTGTATGGTGAGTCTCTGTCCCGAATCGATCCCCAAAGGTCATGTCCTGCATATTGGGATCCGCCTCGTAGGAAGTAGCATATGCCAATGTAGATCATGCTCCCAGGTGCTATCTCCATGCTGACCCACATGTAGCGCGCCTCCTTGTCTCTCCCTAGTATATGGATCCGGCTCTGTATCTCCTATCTAAATATGATAGCAATGCTCGAACCCTCGTATTGTACTCTCTCATCATGGTCCTGAATGCAGATTCCCAATGAAAACCTCCAATGCAAGGTAGGCCTCTTTGGGATTTCGTGGGTCTCTGTGATGCAAGCAAAGTCATGTGACTCCAGGATCTCCTCAAGTCCGTCTGGTCGCATCCAAAGGGTCCCCTTGCAGTTCCACACTGCTCTTCTGAGTCGTGCCTCCTGGTATAGTGATGTCTTATAGGCCGTGTGGCCCTATTTGATAATATTAAGCTTATCATCACGGCAAAAGGCCTTCCTTCCCTCTCGATGTGCCTGGAGTATCTGTGGCATGCAAACATGTCGGTATGCTACTTGCATCCTCGTGAGGTCCTCATCCATGTAAAGGGTGCTTCCGAGAGTAGTCCATGTAGTACTTATCGACGTCTAAAAGAGGTGGTTCATGTCTCCTCGGAGCTCATCTGAAGTATGAGTGCTCGCGAACGAGATGTATCCCTCCCAATCCTCCATGCACCTATGAAGAGAATGCTCTCGTATCCAAGTCAACAACAAATGTCGATGGTGTCTACCTCCGATGATGCTCCCTCCGATAGGCCCATAATCCAAATGTGGAGTCTTCGAATGTGTCAAAGTCTCTCCTCCTCGAGAGTATCCTGAACCCATGTGAGCTCTTCCTTCTTCACCTCTTCCTTGACTTCCTACCTCACTTCTTTTTACCTCCTTTTTAATACTTTTACTTACTACTTCCACCCAACTATTTTATGTTGCTTCCATCTTTGATCTGATGTGTTCTTGCATATCCATCTTCCAATCATTCTTGATTAGTAAAAGAGAGAGAGAGAGAGAGAGAGAGATTAGTAAAAGGTGTCTGCATGGTAGGAAGGCAAGAAATTTGATGCATCTCTCGTGGACACCATTATCACCCTCGTACTCTCTGCACACCAGAGGTAAAAGGAAGGTTTCTCAGAGGATCTATGGGCCTTATACAGCAACTTGAGAAAAATATAAAGATTATGTTAACAGGTTCAAACTTAGGAACTTTGAACAAAGCTGTGGTTATTTCATACCCCTTTAGCATCAGCTATGCTTTATCGAAAGCAGATTGGAGATCTTTGATGAACCATCATGCCAAAATTAGTAGTACAAATGGGTGGATATGCATGGAGAGGCCTTTTGTGCTTATGATTGTTCATATGATTAGAGTGAATACATAGGCACTGCTTGAGATCAGCTAACTGCTTCACCTTTGGTGGTAGAGGAATCAGTTTCCTTTATTTATTGCTTGTGGAACCTTCAAGAAGGTAGGTATGCTCGGGTTCCCCCTTCAGTCCTCCGATGAACTAGCATTTCACAGAGACCCATCATGTAGATACGGGCAGATGCCATTATGACTCCAGGCACATGTTTTGGCATGGACAGATTACCTCCCTACTTGGAAATGCCCTCTCTTGCATACACATGGAGACAATTAGGTTTGTTTGCAAGAAATTGGTAAGCCTGAGACCAGCCAGGCATGGACATAGCAAATACACGAGTTGGGCAAGAAGATAGCTTTGTGTCTTCTCCAGGTGGATGGTTTTGTAACTAGGCCTAGTTACATGGATGCACATTTATCCAATCGCAGTTCTTATTGGGCAGATATGCACATCCTCACACCAGCTTGAGATTAAAATGGACAGATATAGAGTACCACCTGAGGCCAGCAAAAAAGTTACATGTCAGAGAGAGCCTGAGACAGATGTGTTACGTATGTCATCTAACAGCATACTACAAGGTACATAGCCTTTTTCCTTGTGTGATTAGAGATGGATTTTGACCACTCTGAACAGATATATAAGGAACATTCTTGCTGGAGCTACAGACATGGAGAAAGCCTCATGAGGAGACTAGAGAAACAGACTCCAATCCCAACTTTGGTTTCCTTTAGGTTCATGACCAGTCCCCAAAGCCTAATCAGATGGACAGCTATTGGAGTACTTTTCCCACTACTACAGGCACATTATTCAATTGTACAGCCAAGCTACAACCGTCTAAACACCCTCAACTAAGGAGATCCTGACTTTACAGACATTGACACCAGTCTAGTGTTCGGATCATTCTAGTTCCTCGTGCCAGATACCCAGTCAAGGTACTTAGCAAGGTGGATAACAAGGAAAACTTGTCAACAACTGAGGAGAGGCATCCTCTGAAATGAATTACCATACTGTTTTTCTTTTCAGTAGCTATATATCCCCTTTGTATTATTTCATGTGCTGATTTTGGCATACGGTGCCCAATAGATACCAATCTCCATGAGATGTCTAGGGGCTTCTGATTGTTCCGGGCCAGTACAGCTTCTATTACCTCCTTGGCTCACTAAATAGTATTATCCTATATTCTCTCTTTTCTCATGCTACCAAAACAGTGTTGGATCCTCCATGAAGTAACATTTTGTCTTCAGGTTGTTTTGACTTTCTCGAAGGCAATATCTATCATTCATTTCATGTGTGTGTGTGTGCACGCGCGCGCCTGCGCGCGTGCGTTCATGCTTCTATTAGTAAGCAAACAAATTTGACCGTGGGATGCCTACCTCATCCAGGTAACTGCATGTATGCATCAAGATTTAACAAGGAGATACTAATGGAAGGAAGATGGGGGAAAAGAAAAAGCTAGAACAAACTAATTACTCGAGAAACTTTAAGTACCTAAATATTTAAATCGAAATCAAAAAACACGTTACGAATGATCAGCATGAGTGAAACTCATAAAAGCATATGCATGTAGTTTTACCTTTAGCTTTGTGATGCCCAACAACATACACCTTCAAAAAACTATGAAGCCAAATAAGCAAACTCCAGAGAGGTTATACACATAAAATGTGCTGCACGATTCATGTCAAAGATCTCTGTTTAGGCCCAAATGAATGAAATCATCTTCATCAGCCCAATTTTCAACAAAAATGGCACATTGTTGAAAATATGTATGCTGTACCTATGAACAAATAATGTGCAATGAGCATGTTGAAGTTGAAAGATGAACACCTTATGAGACACCACACTTTCTCGATATGTCATGTGGATCACAAACACGTGGAAATAACAAAACTTTTTGCAGCTTATGAAGCTTTTGATCTGCAACTCATATTGCACCAATCCTTTGGCATGTGAGGCACCATTTTACACACTTAATATAGCCTCTCAGATTCATATTTCATTTCTGATATGAGTAAATCTATGCTGAACATGTACCTGAAACTAGCTTATTACATTCTTTCAGCCTAGACTTTTGAGCATAAGCTCACAAAATTAACCAAAATTTGTGGATTTGTGCATCTATAATTGGTTACAGAAGGGCAAATTGATTCTATGCATGGGCACTACGAATAATCCCATGAATATATCCACCTGTCATAATCAGGGATATTATAGAGACGATACCAGCTGGGAACAGCTTCCCTGATTTCTTGAAACGAGAACCCATCACTGCTAACAGAAGTGCGGATACACCTGCAACAGCATATAATACAGTATCATCAAATTACCTCAAAAATCCTCTTTTAAAAGAGAAATTTTACTGTAAACGTTCAGCACAGACGCAAGTTCCAAGTCACCTAGTCCCAGAGATGATGCAAATGTTGGATTTGTAGGGAGCTGTGTATAGACATAGTATAATATGGCAGCAGATATTCCTCCAGAAGCTAAGGACTTCACACTTTTACTCTTGACATATCCCACTGCTCCGCCCGCTGCATCAGTCAAATGCATCAAACAGTTTGTATGTTAGATTGAGGACTTATGTGTACTACACGCACTAACCTTTCTAAGAACACAGCATCTTGGTTCTGTGTATTAGTAGTTACCCTCTCATTGTCCTCTACCAATACATGCAACCTCACCATTGATCTGTTCCATCAAAAGTCCAATCTTTTGCCTTTATAAGCAATCCAAGTGAGTAACATAACATTTCAGCAGCAATCCTTTTCTCTTATATCTCCTGCCCAATTTACAAATAGCATATATTTTCATAAAAGGCATCCAAACTCAATGATTGTCATAATGATTCTCAAGGACTAAAAGCCTTTCTTGAAGTACCTATTGCATGTTGAAGATATTCATTTCGCATTGTTAAGAATGCATTTTCAGAGATTAAAGTTTCTCTGAAACTGAAGGTTTCGGGTGTGAAACTCCAAAAATTACCATTCAGGATTAGAAGGCAATTAAACCTGTATGACTGCTCAAAGTTTAATCATAATTGGTTGTCTTTGCATCGTGACCAAGAGAACCTACATCAGCGCTTCACCATTCTAAGCAGCAATTTTAACAAAAATCAGATCTTTTCTGATTTTTAATATATTAAAAACAGCATTATATGATAGCAAGTGGTGGTTTTCTTACACAAATAAATATGAATGTTATAAAAGAAAATAATGATGTTTTAGAATATAGACAAACATAGGCAGAAAGAAATTGATTGAATGCCTCAAGGCTATTCTCAAAGCAATGAGGATCACTATCTCTAAACTAAGAGATGCTCATATGGAAGCTTGATATGCTTGATACTAAATGCCGACGATATGTTGATTGTCGAAAAGTCCGTCGATGACTTGTCATTGCTCAAGAAGAAGTTGAATGAGACATTTGATATGAAGGATTCAAAGGATGCAAAACATATTCTTGGCATGCGCATTACTCTTGATAGAAGGAACAGATGCATTTATTTCTCTCAAAGTGAGTACATATCCAAAGTACTTCACAGGTTTAATATGCAGGTTGGAAAGGCATTGAGTACATCTTTACCTACATATGTGAAGTTGAACAAGGATGATTGCCCCAAATCAGATGAGAAAAAGATATTCATGACCAAAATTCTTTATGAGTCTATTGTTGGTAGTCTCATGTATGCTATGGTAGCTATGAGACTAGACATCATATTGCAATGGGAGTTGTGAGCAGATATATGTCTACACCTGGCAAGAAGCATTGGGAAACAGTCAAGATCATTTGAGATACCTGAGTGGCACTAAAGACAAATGACTATGCTTGGGTAGAGCCTAGAGGAGAGGTATCCATTATTGGTTACGTAGATTCTGATTATGCTGGTTGTGTAGACAATCAAAATTCTACATCAGAGTACATTTTTCAGTTTGTTGGAGGTACAATTGTTTCCTTTACAGATGAAGAGTATGTCGTAGCTAGTGAGGCATGTAAGGAAGCATTGTGGCTTTCTCGTCTTGCTTGTGATATGGGTCTAGCTCGTTATGTATCTCGTTTGCTCAGTGATAGTCAAAGTGAAATTGTTTTGGCTAAGAATCCGATCTATCATGGAAAGACCAAGCACATTGAGATAAGGTATCACTTCATTAGAGATTGCTTAGCCACTGAGCGCATTATTCTTAAGAAGACTCATACTCGAGATAATGTTACGGATGTTTTGACTAAAGCTATACCACAAGATAGCTTTCAACACTATTGTCACTCGATGGGGGTTACTTGATTCATGATTTTGCAAAGTTCCTTGTACACTGTGTAACGTGCCCATCATGTGGGAGGTATAGTTTGTATACTTACATTCGGGTATTCTTTACCATTTTTTTTTCTTCCCGTAGTTCACTTTGGCCATATTAGTCTTTAATGACAGAGTGTTACCCTTGATTTCCATGTGAAAGGCCAAATGGCCATCGAACACTTTTGTATATGTTCTTTTATCGGGTTCTTTGTGTACTGTATATTTTTTAGCATTCTACAAGTCTGTACAGAGTAATTTACGCGTTGCCAGAGCTCGTTTTTGTACTATGAGAACATCATCGTGAAGCTCTTGCAAAGAGAATCTGGTGGAAATCAATGTACATATGGTCCATTTCTAGCAAATCCACATTTTGGACTTAGGTTAAAAAAAAAAAAAAAATATATATATATATATATATATATATATATATATATATATATATATATATATATTAGGTTAGATAGATAGAGCTTGGCAAGAGCTATCTGGCGGTATGCTTCATTTCTTCATCATATGTCAGAATTGGGAGAAAAGTCAAACCCTAATTCAGCCCAAAATGGAGGAAGAACATTTTTTGAAGGACCAAACTCAAAAAGCTAGGTTATTATGTCAGCAATGGCAAAAAGCAAGTAAATTTAGCGATCAAATTAAAAGCTAGGCCAAAAACTAGCGATCACATATTTTTAATGAGAAAAGCAAAATCAAGGTTTAAAAATTGCGATGAAAGCTTTTTAAAATTACGAATAGCTTTTTCGCTACTGGATCGCTATAGCTTTATGGGGAGACACTACAACTATATAAAGAGGTCATGAGCACACTGTTTGGACATCTTGGAGCAAGAGTTGATGCTTACTTGTGTCAATTTTGGAGTTCTGAAGCTTTGAAGGCGAAGGAAGGTGAAGGAGAGGCTACTCTCTTGTAGCAAGAAGTCTTCTATAAGGTGGTGACAGCTATCTTTTGTAAGTTAACCTTATTTTCTGTTTTTAGGGTTTCTGAACCCTAATTTCAGAATTAGGGTTTGCTGATTTTCAGATTATACCAGCATAATCTGAATTTTGTACATCATCATCTTCTTGGCTATTCTTCCATCTAGTGAGTGCACAATTATATGGTTGAGTAGCACTCCCATGTTGTAATTCGGCCATGTATATTTAGTGAGTAAGCACTTTGCTTACGTTACTTACTCTTGTCTCAAGATCTCTTTCTATCTCTCACTTATCATCTTGTTTAATTAAGTGTGTACGCTCAAAGGTTTTTAGTATTGGAAGATCCTAGGGCCCCAGAATCCAACACTTGGTATCAGAGCATAATTGACATACACACTTAGATAAGATGAGTGAGTATAGAATTAAGATTGAGGACAAGTTGGATGGATCGTCTAATTATCCTATGTGGAGTTTCATGATGATGAATCTGTTAGTGACCAAGGATTTATGGAGTATCATCAATGGATCCTTAACAAGACTAAGACGAGAAGGTGAAGAAGAGGATACAACAACTTCAAGAGGTACTGATGTTGCAATTACAGAACCAATTGAAGAAGAGGTAACCACTTCTACATCCAGAGTCACAGGTAGATCCTTACCCAGAGTTCCTCCTACTGAAGAACAAGCAAGATGGGATTCTAGAGATGCTTTAGCACTCTCATTCATAGCAATGAGTGTTAAAAAGCATATTCTACCTAAGATCGGATCTTGCAGAAGTTCTAGACAAGCTTGATTAAAGCTTGAGAATCTTTTTCAATGCAGAAATCCTGCTAGGAAAGCTCACTTGAGGAGACAACTAGCAAATACAAGGATGAAAGCTGGTGAGTCAATTCAAACCCACGTTACAAAGCTCGTTGACTTGAGAGATCAACTTCTAAATGTAGGAGTTGAGATATCTGATGAAGAAATGGTAAATATGCTGATTAATTCACTTCCTATATCATATCGGTCTTTTATAACCACTCTTACCCTTACCACAAGAGATAGAGAGGTTACATTTGAAGAGTTAGAGTTCTTGTTACTTCAAGATGAAGATCTGATGAAGGGAATGGAAGAGAATGAAGAAGCACTTTTGTCTTCATCAAAGGGTAAAAAGAAGAAGAAGGATAAGAAGGAAAAGCAATCCAAGAAGGAAAGTAAGTCCCTTTCACCTTCTACTTCAGATTCTGTTTCTACTACATCTAAAGAGAAGTCGTCTAAGAAGAAGGAAGCATTATGTCACTATTGCAAGAAACCTCGACATTTCATCGCAGTTTGTCAAAAAAGGATTGAAGCAGAAAAGAAAAAGGAATCAAGTAATGTTGCAGAAGACGATAAAAAAGGAAAATCTCAAGGTGATTCTTATGCCTGTATCACCATTGAGGAAGTAGCTTTTGATCAGGCAGCTTTGCAAGTTCTCTCCGCAGATCCTTGGATATTTGATTCAGGTGCTACTAAGCATATGACAAGATGCAGAGAAGTATTTTCATCTCTTTCATATTCTTCAGGTAGAAGAGTTACTATTGCAGATGGCAATGATTGGATGTTGTGGGAATAGGTACAGTAACTCTAAAGTCAAGAGAAGGTGGTAAATTTCAGATTTTAGATGTTTTATATGTACCTAACATGAAGAAGAATCTGCTATCTATATCTTCACTTTTAGGTGATGGTTACAAAGTTATTTGAGAGAGATCTTTGTAAGATCTTGTCACACAAAGAAGAGAAGTGTATTTTAAAAGGTGAGCATAGAGGAGGGATTTTTATTTTGTCAAAAATCACTCAAGCATATGTTATCAAATCTTCGTCACCAGTGGAAGATATGAAGCTATGGCATGAAAGATTTGGACATATTAGTTTTGGAGCTCTCAAGAGTATCAAAGATAGAGGTATGGTTGAGAGTTTACGCTCATTCAAGCTACCAGATGATTCAGATATATGTGAAGGTTGTCTTGAAGGTAAGATGCATGAACGACCTTTCAAGAAACATGGTCATATTACAGCTACTAGGAAATTGCAGATTATTCATTCAGATGTGAATGGACCTATGAGAGGAGACTCTATTCAGGGTTTTAGGTATTTTGTTCTATTTGTTGATGGATATATGGTCTTAAGTTAAAGTCAGAAGTCTTTCCTATGTTCAAGAAATTTGTAGCTATGGTTGAAAATGAAAGTCGGGTAACTATCCAGATTCTCAGAAGTGATAGAAGTGGAGAATACTTGTCAAATGAGTTCCAAACATTTCTTGAAGAGAAAGGTATTACTCGACACCTTACTATTGCTTATACTCCTCAGCAGACTGGTGTTGCAGAAAGAAGGAATAAAGTACTCGTTGAGATGATGCGGAGCATGATGGCGTCCAAGAAGCTTTCACCAAAATTCTGGTTTGATGCAGTACATACAGTTAATCACATTTTGAAGAGGTCTTCTACAAAAGCCTTAAAGGTAATCACACCTTATCAAGCATATTATGGTAGAAAACCTAATGTGAGCTATTTCAAAGTATTCGGATCACTTTCTTATGTACATGTTGAGAAAAAGGATCGTAGCAAACTAGATGTAAAGGCAAGGAAAGCTGTTTTTATTGGATATCCTGTTGAGAGCAAAGGATACAGATTTTATGTTCCAAAGATAGGTGAAGTTATCCTTTCACGCAATGCTTATATTGCTGAAAATAAGATTTATGATAAAGAAGCAGAAATTCCAGAGTTCATTAGTGAAAATGACTATGGATTTTTTAGAAGGAATTCGGATGTACATGTTCAGCCATATCAGGAGGGAGTTAAAATTCCTAGGATGGAAGAAAGAGTTGAAGAAAGAGGAATTTCCCAACCTTCTACAAATTTAGTTCCACATGAGACTTTAGTTCCAGAAATGGAAGAAAGTACTAGAGTTCCAGAAAGTTCCAAAAAGTTCCAGAAAGTTCCAAAAAGTTCCAGAAAGTACTAGAGTTCCAGAAAGTCCTAGTACCTCAGAGGGACATGTTCCAAAACCTGTGGAAGCTGAAGGGTCAGAAAGAGTTTCACCACTATTTTCGGATACACCTACTTGGTTATATCAGACATGGAAAGATAGTGGTATAAAGACTTTTACAAGAAGAACAAGGAGTCAGACTAGACAACAACAACAAAAAGATCATGTAAGTTAACAAAAAGATCATGTAAGTTAACAAAAAGATCATGTAAGTTTTGCTGAAGGCTTTGAGATTCATGATATTTCAGCACTTACCACAGTTGAAGATGAACCTGCATGTGTTAAAGATGCACTTAACATTCCTATTTGGAGAAAAGCTATGCAAGAAGAGATTGATTCTATTCATAAGAATCAAACTTGGCAGCTATGTGAGTTCCCAGAGGCAAAGAAAGCTATAGGTGTAAAATGGATCTTCAAAATCAAACGGAAAGCAGATGGTACTATTGATAGGTACAAAGCAAGATTAGTTGTCAAAGGATATGCACAACAAAAAGGTATTGATTATGATGAGACATTCGCTCCTACGTCTAGGACGACACTTATTAGGTCAATACTTGCTTTAGCAGCACATTTTGGTTTGCATATATATCAACTTGACATAAAGATTGCATTTCTAAATGGTGATTTACATGAAGATGTATATATTCAGCAGCCTGAAGGTTTTGAAGAAATAGGTAAAGAACACTTAGTATGTAAGCTTATAAAATCCTTGTATGGATTAAAACAGGCACCTAGAGCATGGTATGAAAAGATACACACATATCTTTTATCCATTGGTTTCCATAACTCAAATGCAGCTCCAACTCTTTATGTCAAAGCTGAAACAGGTATGATGATTATAGCAATCATTTATGTGGATGATATTATAATCACGGGTCCCAGAGATGAAGATTTGCAGATGTTCAAAGATCAATTGAAGAAAACATTTGATGTGTGATTTAGGAATCTTGCATTATTATCTTGGGATTCAGTTTCTGTTTAAGGAATGAGTGTATCTATATGACACAGAAGAAGTACATTGAGAAACTATTGAAAAGGTTTCAGATGACTGATTCTAAACCTATGCAAACACCTATGGATCAGAACACGTCTTTACAAATAGGAGCAGATGAAGAGTCATTTGATGTTACTTTATATTGTCAAGCAGTTGGATGCTTGATATATCTTTGTAATATACGTCCTGATATACAATTTGCAGTTTCTCAAGTATCAAGGTTCATGCAAAATCCGAACAACATTATATTGGAAGGCAGTAAAGCAGATCTTCAGATATTTGAAGGGAACTTCAAATTATGTTATGGTATCTTCAAAATCTACACATTTATTACTAAAAGGATTTTCAGATTCTGATTGGGCAAGTGATAGAGACACAAGAAGAAGTACTAGTGGATTTTGTTTTTATCTTGGAGATTGTCTTATCTCATGGATTTCAAAACGACAACCCACTATTGCAACTTCATCGTGTGAAGCTGAATATCGTGCAGCAATTACAGCTACTTTGGAGTCAGTTTGGCTGCAGAAGATTTTCAGTTATCTAGATGTGAGAGTACATGAACCCATTCAGATATTTTCAGATAGCCAGAGTGCAATAGCTATAGCAAAAAATCCAATGCATCATGCAAGGACGAAGCATATAGAGGTTCACTACCACTACATTCGAGATCAGATAGCAAAGAAGCACATTGAGTTGGTTTATGTTCCTTCTAGTGAGAATGTTGCAGATATATTTACCAAAGCATTGACTAGAGATAGTCATGCGAAGATGTGCATATTACTAAAGCTTGTACCAATATGACATTGAAGGAGGGATTGTTGGAAATCAATGTACATATGGTCCATTTCCAGCAAATCCACATTTTGGACTTAGCATTTTTTGTACAGTTTGGGTAAATTTTTAGGCTAGATAGATAGAGCTTGGCGAGAGCTATCTAGTGGTATGCTTCATTTCTTCATCAGAGGTCAGAATTGGGAGAAAAGTCAAACCTTAATTCAGCCCAAAATGGAGGAAGAACATTATTTTGAAGGACCAAACTCAAAAAGCTAAGTTATTATGTCAGCAATAGCAAAAAGCAAGTAAATTTAGCTATCAAATTAAAAGCTAGGCCAAAAATTAGCGATCGCATATTTTTAATGAGAAAAGCAAAATCAAGGTTTAAAAATTGCGATGAAGGTTTTTTAAAATTGCGAATAGCTTTTTCGCTATTGGATCACTATAGCTTTATGGGGAGGCACTACAACTATATAAAGAGGTCATGAGCACACTATTTGGACATCTTGGAGCAAGAGTTGATGCTTACTTGTGTCAATTTTGGAGTTCTGAAGCTTTGGAGGTGAAGGAAGGTGAAGGAGAGGCTACTCTCTTGGAGCAAGAAGTCTTCTACAAGGTGGTGGCAGCTATCTTTTGTAAGTTAACCTTATTTTCTGTTTTTAGGGTTTCTGAACCCTAATTTCAGAATTAGGGTTTGCTGATTTTCAGATTTGTAGCACTTTCTTGAGAGGTTAGGTTCACTTCGTTGCTCAATTACTTCACACACACTCAGATTAAAACAGCATAATCTGAATTCTGTACAATCTTCTTGGCTATTCTTCCATCTAGTGAGTGCACAATTATATGGTTGAGTAGTACTCCCATGTTGTAATTCGGCCATCTATATTTAGTGAGTAAGCACTTTGCTTACGTTACTTACTCTTGTCTCAAGATCTCTTTCTATCTCTCACTTATCATCTTGCTTAATTAAGTGTGTACGCATGTGTACGCTCAAAGGTTTTTAGTATTGGAAGATCCTGGGGCCCCAAATTCCAACAGAATCCACCGTGGTACATTGCCATCACACCACTTCAATTCAATTGCTGGATTTTGTTCTTAATTCCAGCCTTTGTCAATACGTTGTAACTATACTACATCTTTTTCTAATTCATTAGCAATTTCATTACATCTCTTGTCTATTGGAGTTCTTGTATATGTGTGTTGAGACTTGTTAAGATACTTATTGTATGAGATCTTATTGTTAGCTCAAGACACGAGATACAAGTATACACACAAGTGCTACAAGAATATGTATGTACAAAGAAAAAACAAAACCTAAAACACTATACTCACACTACTCATACTAGCCAAGAGAGCCTTCAAAGGATATTGTTGAAGAGGCTAAGAGTGTAGAGGACCTTGAAGAGGCTGAAATACACTTGCCAAAACTTCGCCAAGTGTGTGAAAGTGGAGCTGCACACACACACCTCCAAAGCTGACGTAGAAGCACTCCAAGGCTGCCCAAGAGTAGAGCTCGCTCTCCTCCAAGTGTAGACAAGAGAATGTAAAAGAATTGATGCTCAAGTATGCCCATAAGGTGGATATTTCTAGTTTATGTCCAAAAGTGAACTCTACCTGAAAAGCAAGGTTAAAAAACAGCCAATCTTTCGCCTGGTATTCAGTCATGTATCACTTCCAACAGTCATGTATCACTTCCAAAGCTCACGAACCTGATTTTTGCCTAGATTTATGGGTAAAACTTTCACGCTACAACAGCCTATATAAAGAAAAGAACATCAGCTATAAATCATACAAGCTTATAGCGAATCCTATCTTACTCTCTCGTCATGAAGGATGGCAATGAATGCTACTATATAAAACAAATAGAGAAGCTACTTTAGCATTTTGGCATTATTCAAAATCTAATTTGTATTATTTTAAGACTTTATTAATCAATGATTGTACATATTCATGAACAATTTTGATAGATTAAGAATGGTCAAAAAGTCAAATCATTTATAGAATAAGGTCAAATTTTGACATGATGAAATATTCACATATTCTTGATATAGTCAACACTTACTAATCCAACATCATCTGCCCCTCAAATTACAAACCCAAATTTCTGCGATTATGTCCAAAAGCACATGCTTTTCACCAAAAAATCAAATGAAATTAAAAAATACCGAAAATCACCTAAATTAGGCTTTCTATAAAACGCCACAAAATTTCCACCGTGAATTACAAGACCTTGATTTTTTGAGTTTTTTGGCTTTGAAAAGAAAATCGCAAACCTATATAAAGACAAGGCACATGGCATATTAATCATCATCTTTTGCATGCTCAACCTTGAGTTAAGCTATAGAGGTCTCTCTTCAACCTTGGTGGAGTTGGATTGAAGGTTTTCTCCTTCTTCAACAAGGAGGGCAGCGGCTAGGCTTTGTGCTTCCTCTTCTACATCAAGGACATGAGCTTGAAACTTATCTATACTTGGAGCTCATCATTACCTTATGGAGATTGTGACGTTATGAAGCTATACTCTAGATTTATGCATTTATATGCAAACTTTATGATTCTTTGTAGCATTCATGTACTTCATATTGTGGAATGTATGGCAAATATGTGGAGCTTTGCTCCATCTCTCTATTGCCTTGTCTATTCTCTCTCATGTTTCTATTTCATTTGTATACCTACAACACCACCTTTTCAAATAGCAACAACATTTTTTATTTTTATCAGCCAACATAATATATAACTATCCTAGCATATTCCCCTTGTGTAAAGTTAAGAAGCGATTGTTGGAAATGCAACCTTTCACAAAAGCAATTGCACATTTTATCAGTTTTAGACAAATTCAACCATGGTCAAACCAAGGTCAAAGATGGTCAAAATTGATCAAAATTTTAAAAAAATTTTATTTCACATTTGGACTATGGTACTCAAGAGAATTTGAAGAATTAGCATGCATTTCAACAAGAGCTTGTTTTTATAAGAACTGTTATGCGTCAAAGAATGGATTCTTGTGGCACAAATCAAGTCTTCCTTATTGCACCAAGTATATGTTTCCATAACATTGTGCATCTAAGTGAAAGGAAAGAAATGCACAAGACTATGCATGTCAAACATTCTTAGTACAAAGAGAAATTTGCATCAACTTTGGCATGAAAGCATATGCAAATACATGCATGCAGCAACATGCATGAAAGCACCTGCAAGTACATGCATGAAAGCACATCCAAGTACATGCATGTACACACATGCATTTGCATGAGTAAAAGGCATCAATTTGTTTTTGTTTTTGCATACACAGATTATGCATGCAAGAAAAGATGCATGGTATTGATTATAGAATTAAAGTTGAAAAAAGGGTAAGTGCACGTGCATGTGCGTGCGCGTGCACGTGCGTGTATGAGCGCGTGCACGTGCGTGTATGAGCGCGTGCACGTGCGTGTATGAGCGCGTGCACGTGCGTGTATGAGCGCGTGCACGTGCGTGTATGAGCGCGTGCACGTGCGTGTATGAGCGCGTGCACGTGCGTGTATGAGCGCGTGCACGTGCGTGTATGAGCGCGTGCACGTGCGTGTGCGTGTGCGTGTGCGTGTGCGTGTGCGTGTGCGTGTGCGTGTGCGTGTGCGTGTGCATGTGCATGTGCGTGTGCGTGTGCGTGTGCGTGTGCGTGTGCGTGTGCGTGTGCGTGTGCGTGTGCGTGCGCGCACTTGCGTGTCTATGTATATGGATGCATGTGTTTGCATGTGTATACGTGTATATGTATATCTATATGTGTGTGTATGTGTATGTGTGTGTACACTTGATGTGTGTATGTATTAGCAAGTGCGCGTGTGTCTTTGTATGTGTATGTGTGTATGTGCGCGTGCGCGTGCGTGTGCGTGTGCGTGTGCGTGTGCATGTGTATGTATGTGTATGTGTGTGTATGTGTATGTATGTATGTGTGTATGTGTATGTGTATGTGTATGTGTATGTATATGTGCATGTGCCTATGTGAGTGTGCCTGTGCATGTGTATGCGTAATTGCATGTGTATGTGTATGTGTATGTGTATAAGGATTCAATACTAGTATGCATTGTGTTAGCATATAGCCCTTCACCTGTTATTTGTCCATAGTAAGAGCGCATGAGTGGACAGAACCATATATCTCTTGTTTAGCATTCAAGCACCATTGTACATATGCTCTTGAGTTCAGTTCTTATCACTTTGATTCCATTTGTATTCACAATATACTTAGTGTTCAACATATCTAGTATTTCTTTCATCTAGCATTCTCTCTTTCTTCCTTACCTAGATCTTGTATGTCTGATCTCTCTCCCTCTCTATACACATTTAATCTACTTTGTGTCAAGTATTGACCAAGGTATCCCTTCCCCTTTGTTCCATGCTATTAGCCTATTAGGGCTCCTCGATGCACAAAATGCATCAATGTGCAATATCATTTCATGAGAAATACCCAAAATTAATGATGGCATGATCTCCTTCGTTAAGGTGAACACTACCTAGAACCTTGAAAATCCATTCACTAAATGCCTAAAAAATTCAAAAATGTCTTCAATAAGTGCCTCTCCAAGGCACAATGTGAACATTGTATACCAAAAATTGGAGTAACTTATCTCAAAAGGGCCACCTTTTCCCTTACAGTGGGAGCTTCTATGGGATTATGGCCCCAACGACTCTTTACGTCCTTGACAAGTTTGCATCCCAAAGCTCTCTTCAAGGGCTTTCCAAACATGTTTGTTTTTTATTTACTCAGCTCTTACCCTTGGGTCACTTTGGATCTCATAAGAGCTTTCACTCCACAATTTGGTCCAAGTTCTCAAAGGCCACTTAACAAAACTTAAAAGTCCAAAGCTTATCAAATTCACAACATGTTTGTTTTTCTATACTCAGCTATTACTCTTGGGTCACTTTGGATCTCATAAACGCTCACTCTACAATTTGGTCCAAGTTTTCAAAGCCAACTTAACGAAACGTAAATTCCAAAGCTTATCAAATTCATAACTAGGGCCTCCAAAACCTTACTCATCTTATCTTTCTCACTCTCCCCCCTATCTCCCTCTCTGTGACAAACTAGTCCGTAAATTTTTGGGTACACAAGTCATATCACCATGAAGCTCTCAGCCTTCACATTTTGGTCCTAATCAAGCTTTCCAATCCTTGCTCTTTCTCCTAACCATTGTGGCAGTCTTGCTGTAACCTTCTGCAGCAAAAGTAAGTGATCTCTTGATGTCCATGACCACCTATTTGCATTATAAGGCCCTCGGTATTTCTAGAGGCTTGAGAGCAGATGATCATTCACTAAAGTAGCCATTACATGTCAAGAAAATGCCAAAACTTCTTGCATAACCTAAAATCCTGCTCGACAATCCATTTCCATCTCTCAAAACCATGATGAGCAAAGCATTCACGCCAGCTTCTGATGCCAAAATTTGAAAGAAAATAAAAAACGTAATCGGATTAGAGTTGCTTCAAATGGAACACAATTTTACAGTAGACGGAACAGCATTTTGAAACATCATTGTATGAGGGGTAAATCCACCTGCTATAAGGGCAGCATAAGCCAAGGTCAGCTTTTGAGATGCAGAAAGCTTCTTCTTATTCTTATCTTCTTCATTTCCACCGTCAGAGTTGCCACCATCATTGCTACCTCCACTTCCACCATCACCACTACGAGTTCCAGAATCTCCATTGTCACCTCCGCCCTCTTCCAGCTGTTCTACAGAACTTGAGGGCACCGATTCACTAAACTGACTTGTGGCATCCAGCTTGGCACTGAGAGAGCCATGAGAGTATGATAATGACTCGCCTTCCGAGTCGCTGTCCCCGCTTAAGGTGCCGACGTATCCATAACGACTCTCTGAATAGTAATCTTCACCTGTATACCGTTCGGGATCTCCGAAATCAGAGCTCGTGGCACGGATTGTGAAGCCAATGACACGACTGCAGCCCTGGAGTCGCCGAAGAGCATTGACAGAAAGTGCGGGCAGCTTCAATGCATGACGGTACGATCTGCATGCTGGAGAATGATCGTATGCACCGACGGCAAACGAACGCGAACTGCACCATATCATGGTCCCCATCATATCAGGCTGCTCACCAGAATCCTTTCAAGAATGGTCAAACGCTGCTCTTATATTGGCGCTGACAGATATAGTGTGCGTACTTCAGTCTTCAAAGCGTGGTGCTTCCACTCTGTGGAGGTTATTCTAATGAACCACTTTGTGTGTAGGTGGATGAAGGCTCAAGTTCCCCTCATAATTTTGACGGCGGGATGCTCCTCTCTTCATATTTGAAGGGTATCTCACACAATATTATTCTTTCATGGTTTACAAAAGTCTTTGAAAATTCCACCTCTATACATATGTTTTAAGAGGAAGTTCTTGCCAAAGTTTAATCTCCCCTAGCTTGAGTATATTGAAAAAACCAACTCTATTGAGTATATTGAAAAAACCAACTCTACAAGTGAAGGGCATAGTATCCATGGGACCCCCATAGCCCACAAAGCACGAGTTAGATTGCCGAAGCAACACTAGGAAGGAGCTGCCCGAAGGTATCAAGTTTGAATGGCCCAAAGCATTACAATTGAAACCATTTGTCAAAGATTCACATGTGTTTATCACTACACCACATCCTCTCAACTAAAAGCATCAAAAACGATAAACACGACCATTAAAGATCAACCATGTTTGGACCTCTCAAACTTGTGTTTAGCGGCTCTTTTAAACGACTCGTTGGATGCACAACTCAAAAGATTGGTGTTTTGATTTTCTTAGTCAAATGTCCCCTTACACATAAGGTAAAATGATGACATCAAACTCTTTATTCGGTGCAGGTGTATAGTTATAAATAGTTTGAAGGTTTAACCTTTTTTTAATGATTGGGAGCTCCATTATTGTAATATTATTTGCTCTCAATACAAATTTTGGGCGACCCATTAAAAGGTGTTCGAGCAACTTGAACCCCATACATGTACAGCACACGCACATACACATACATCAAGAGTGCTAGATAGTAGTTTTCAATATGATAATAGCAAATAAAAATGATGGTTAAAGATCATATGCGAAGATGATATAATGGAGGAAGCACTTATAGGTACTTTGTTCATGGAATAACAAGTTTTCCCCAATTTGATCTCTCTCTCTCTCTCTCTCTCTCTCTCTCTCTCTCTCTCTCTCTCTCTCTCTCTCTCTCTCTCTCTCTCTCTCACACACACACACACACACACACACACACACACTAAATGCTTGTAAGAGGACCAGTTCCTATATGTTCCTTTACCCCTAAAAAGTGGGGGGTAAAGGGGCTCCCTTGGGTGCATGAGCTGTTCTTTCAAAACATCAAGCCTGATGGCACTACATCAAAATTGGGGTTCCTCCGACGAATGCAAAATGAGCTAAAAATGATGGGCATAGGTATATCTATCTACACAAAAAATTACAATGGGATTCATATGTACATCGATATGTTGGTCAGTATAAGAGTTGGAAAGAGCTTGCATTTTTCAGTGCCTGTCAAAAAAAAAAAAAAAGCAACGGATATCTTGATTGCTATAATGACATTTTGTTTATTAATTTTTTTAATTATATGTTTTATCTAAAAACTCATTAAAAATAAAAAAGATTAGCAAATCATACATACATACGCACACATTTTTACACACATACAACCCATTTACACACACACGTACATACACACACATTCAAACACAAATACACACACACACATATATAAATACACTGACACATATACACATTCACACATATACACATAAACACACATACACACTGTTAGTGTAAAAGTCTTTTTGATTGTAACTCCACAAATGACACATATACACATTCACACATATACACATAAACACACATACACACTTAGTGTAAAAGTCTTTTTGATTGTAACTCCACAAACAGGTTGACTTTACTACTTTCACTTAATTACACAATCGGCACTCCAAAATCAAGGACCACATAGTTATTGTTAATTCAATTAACTACGTACTGCATTACTCACACACCGCAATTGTTATCAACTTCAAGATTCTCATAGATAGACATGGGTACATAGAAACTTAATCAGAAACAGTGTACATCAAATACAAGGAAACATTGTACAACCACATGCTATTGCCAAAACATTGCAGACGCCACATTAATTCGGGCTGCTACAATAACATGTTGAAGCATCAATTGCTCTTTTAACAAAACCTGATTTTTAAGCTAAAGAAAGGTGTTATGATACCTCTAGGTGTGAACCATCTTTAATGGAGGTTGAGGGCATGAGGCCACATGGCACTCATGCAGTGGATGCATGGAGAAAGAGAGAGGCTTTATATGGTTGTGTGGTTGGGAGGTGAACCAAACAATTCTCTCACTAGTCATTTAGAATTGGAATCACCTAGCTCTATGATTTTTTATTGTCTTTCGGGCACTTGTATGTGTGCATGTGCACGTCTCTGAACATTTGTCTCCACGTGGGTCACAACCATTGTCGATCTGAGTGTGTCAACTCTGGGTCTACAAACATGGCTCTAATACCAATGATAGATTACCTTGTGAAACCTCCTATTTTTGGTAGGCAAGATTCAACACAACTCTCGAGGAAGACAATCAAAAATCATGGAGCTAGATGGTGCAGATTCTAAATGACTAGTGAGAGAACTCCTTGGTTCACCTCCCAACCATACAACCAAATAAAACCTCTCTCTTTCTCCATGCATACATTGCATGAGTTCTATGTGCCCTCAACCTCCACTAAGGTGGTGCACATCTAGAGATATCATAACATTTCCTTCCCCTTAAGTTAAGGTTTGTCCTCAAACATGGTCATGGAAGGCATAGGTGAGAAATAGAAAGAATATGTGTGTCTTCCCATTGAACCCCATGTATCCGGTGTACATAGACATCTCTCCGTAATGTTTCCTCATATCCTTCCCCTTAAGAAGACTCATGGACAGTCTTCATAAAGGTGGGAAACCATCTCTGAAGGGTACTAACCCACTCCCAATTAGCACTATCTTCTGATTTCCACTTAATTACGTACTCTTTATATAAATAACTCCTCGTCCGTGTTTCTTTAGTATGTAGTATGCTCTCAAGCTCATGTGGAACAAATTGAATAGAAATAGGCTCTATTAACTCACTATCTAGAATGAGGTTGTCTGATTCACCTAATCTCTTCTTTAACCTACTAACATGAAATATAATATGAATGTGACTACTTTCTGGAAGTTGGGGATAAAAAGTCATCTTTCTTATTCTTTGAAGTATTGGGAATGGTCCATAATACCTAGGAGATAGTTTTGGACAAGGTCTCGTCTTCATGATTTCATAGCTAGATGGAACTCTAAGATAGACTTTCTCTCCCACCACAAAGTTGATGTCTCTCCTTTGAGGGTTGGCATAGGCTCTAGCCCAGCCTTGAGCTCTCGTAATGTTGTCCTTAGCAAGCCTAAGCATAGCGTTCATCTCTTCCAAGAAGTCCTTTGCAGCATGGACTTTCTCATTTTGCAATCCTACAGCATAAGTATTAAGGAGCCCTTGGCTGAAACCCGTACATAAGCATAAATGGACTATGCCCAATGCAAGAGTGCTTGGCACTATTATATGTAAACTCTACTATAGGCAAGTACTCTTCCCAGTTAGTTTGCCTTTCATTCACATATGCCTTAAGCATATCCTCTAGGATTTGATTAACCCTCTTTGTGTGCCCATCCAATTGGGGATGCTCAGTCATACTCATATTAAATTTAGTATCCAACCTTTTGAAGATTTCTCTCAAAAATTGGCTTGTAAATTTCCTATCCCGATCAAAAACAATGTCTAAAGGAAAACCGTATAATTAGTATAGGTTCTCTACAAACAATTTGGCCAACTTGGGTGTCTTGACTGTACTATGTGTTGGAATAAACCTAGCCATTTTGGTTAACCTATCCATAAATATCTAGAGAGAGTTGTGCCCTCTTTGTGTCTTAGGTAATCCTATTATGAAATCCATAGATATACTCTCCTATTTCCCATTGGGAATATCCAACGGGTGGAGCAATCCTAAGATCTTTAACATTTTAGCTTTATTGACCTAGCATTTAATGCACTTAAGCAATACTCTTAGACGTCCTCATGAAGGCAAGTCTAGTAAAACTGCCTCTTAACAAGATCATAAGTCTTGTTAATTCCTGGACGTCCCGCACTCGGTGTGTCATGACATTCACACAAAATATTCTGTCTTATCTCAAAATCCTTAGGAACACATACCTTTTCCTTTATATAATAGATATCCATCATGGATATTATAATTCTTCCACTTGAATCCTTCTTGAGTACCCATCGATAATTCATTCTCATTGGAAACCCATACTCATGATCCCCTTTCTCTATGGCTTCCCAAATCTCAAAATATGCACGATCAATCCTACACTTCCCTTTAATGGACTCAAGTAGATCACTAGTGGCTTAAGTAAAACTCAATACATTAAGCATAGGCATGTGACTAAGTGAATCAACCACTATATTAAATGTTTCCTTCCTATACTTAAGCTCATAATCAAACTCTTGAAGGATCTCTGCCCATCAGGCCTTACGACCTTTGACGTCCGTTTGATTAGAGAGCCATTTAATACTCTCTTGATCAAACAATATTGTAACATTGGCACCATAGAAATAATGAGACCACTTCTTTAAAGCATGGACAATGCATACAACTCCTTCTCATAAACGGAGTAATTCTTCTGAGTAGGTTCCAACTTCTTGCTCTCAAAAGCCACTGCTCGACCATCCTGAATTAGAACCACTCCTATAGCAAAATCACTCACATCAATCTCAACCACAAATGGTTTATTGGGACCTGCTATTTGTAACAATGGAGTTGTAGCTATCACTACCTTTAATCTTTCCATACTTCACCTTGTAATAGAAAGTCTTGTCCTTAGTTACATTATGATAAAAAATAGACACATGTAAAATGGCATAATCATCAAAAGGTTGATGAACATCTAAATCAAATAAAGCATAAACATCTTGCATATCATGTGAATCAAAAAGAGTGTCTAACTGCATGCATGAAATAAGAGGTGTACTGGGTACATCTCTTTCACCTTGAATACAAAAAATTACTTCCATCTTTAACAAATTCAATGGTATTGTTCTGGTAATTGTTTTTAAGTGTATCCCTAAACCTAAGAGCCATTCTTTGCCCAATACTAAGTCTGTTCTTTCCATATTCTATGATTTGAAAATCCAAGTGATCAGTAAATATTTGCATCTTGATTTCCAAATTGGATACCATAGTATCCCATATTCTTTTTTCATTCCCTTGCATCATAGATACCACGTATTTATGTGCACTGTTTTGTTTGGGAATTTTAAGCTTTTTGACCAAAGCATAATTAATGAAGTTATGAGCTACAGAATCTTCAATCATGATTCACACTATAGTCCCGTATACATGACCATGAAGTTTGACTAAATCATGGGGCCCAAATTGTTGCGACCACAAAGATTGAGTTAAACAGCATGTATGCTCTATATCCTCATGCATAATTCCACTTCTTTGGAGATAGAGCTACCATAAATAGGAAGTGTTTGCATAAGGCGGACTAATTTTTTGCCATTTTCTAAGGTTGTATTGCAACAGACTATTATCTTCATACAATTGAGCATTCTTGATAGCATCTTCTAAAGTTTTAGGAGCATTACATCATACCTCAAGCTTAATGGCTTTGTCAAGCCCCCTAACAATCGCTTGTACTTTTTCAAAATCATCTAGACCCTTTAATTTAAGCACAATCTCTCGATAATGGGGAGATAAATAGCTAAAGGTCTACCTCTCTGCATCACTCTATCCCACTCATCCCAACCACGCTCTTCCTCGTTCTCAGGTAGAAACTCTTTTAGAAGAAGAACTTCAAACTAAGACCAATCTATGAGAATAGCATTGGCTTCTTTCATACTCATCCACCGCTTGTATGCGTGTGGTCCAAGCAAAAGACTTGCTTCGAGCACTCGATACTTAGGTGGGGTTTCTTTTAATTGATGCAAGTCAATCCACTTTTGGAGAATATTGTACACTTCATCTTTGTTTCGGTCTCTATCATCCCCCATGAATATAGGTGGCTTCACGCCTTTAAGCAAAGGCATATCCTTAGAAGTGGTAAGAGGTTTATTGGGCATAGGTTCTTCTTCTCTTCTAACCATGATGGAAGTTTCATGAGAAACTTCACGTTGAAGTTCTTTTTTGGTAAGGAAGGAAGTAAGAGTAGTATATAGAGTGACAAATTGGGTTTTTAATTGTTCAAAGGCTGATGTCATGATTGCTAAGGTAGATTCTAGTATATTGGTTCTATAAAGTAAAGCGTGATGATGAGATGAGTGATAAGCTAGTCATATAAATCAACTTCCTCCTCAACATCATTCATCTCTAGTTCTTTTTTCTTGATTTTCTTCTTTTTTTGGGTTTTTTAATAATCTGAGGAACTTTTAAAGATGGATTTTGAGTTTTCTTTTCTACAATTTCCACGGTTGAACGATAATGATTGAATATGAAACAGAAAGAAGCAAATCAAGTATTGAAGGTTGAAGAAATGGCTCAAATCCACTTCCCTAATATTTGTTGAAGCATGTGTATTGGAAGTTATGATACCTCTAGGTGTGAACCACCTTTAGTGGAGGTTGAGGGCATGAGGCCACATGGCACTCATGCAGTGGATGCATTGAGAAAGAGAGAGGTTTTATATGGTTGTGTGGCTGGGAGTTGAACCACGCAGTTCTCTCATTGGTCATTTAGAATTGGTGGCGTCTAGCTCTGTGATTTTTGGCTGTCTTCCTCCGAAGTCGTGCTAAATCTTGCCTACCAAAAATAGGGGGTTTCACAAGGTAATCTATCAAAAGGGCATTTAGTGTTCCTCCTAGATATTGGCATTTTGTGTTGATATTGATTTCCCAAATTGAGTCATTAGACTGAATGTAGTTGGTACCGTGGGAAGGGTGTAAATGTGGAGAGGCGATTGGTAAGGATGTGGACCAACCATTGTTGTGAAGATGGGGAGTGGAAGGCAGTGAATAGTTTGGCAAGTCAGTAGAAGAGTGATGGGAAGAATCTCAATGGTGGGGAATGAAGTGGGTTGCTGCAATGGGAGAAGATTCTCATATAGGGGAAATTGACATTGGGCCCTGCCACGTTGTTGATTCTTTCCTTGGCAAGAATCACAAACATTATATGCATCTCCACTCTGAGTTCCAACCATAGATTTTCTATGAATGTCCTCACTCAAGAGTGCTCCACATATGTCATCATAGACCAGTTTACCACCAGGTGCACTATTGCTAATAGCTGTGCAAAATGTATCCCATGATGATGGCAAGGTGCATAACAACAAGACTACTTTCATTTCATTATCCATATCCATTTTTTGAGCCTAAACTGAGAGAATATAGCATCATTAGATGAGTAGCAACACTATTTGTGTCCTTCATGCGAAGATCATATAATGTTCTCATCAGATACACTTTATTTGATGATGCCTCTTTTTCATATGTATTGTATATCTTCTTATAAAGCTCCTCTGCACTTTCACAATCTAATACTATAAAGTAAACATTATCTGCTAGGTGCAATCGAACGATAGACTTGGCCATTTCATCTAACTCATCCCAATCATCTTCATCCATGTTAGCAGGCTTACTTTGAGATTCCATTTATTGGCTTCCATTGCCTTCTTTGAATCAACACATCTTTAATCTGATTCTTGCATAGAGCAAAGTTTTTGCCATCAAATTTTCAGATCTCAAAATGGTCTTTGCCCTGCAACTTATAGCTCCTCCTCAAAAAACTAGCACTAGACCCTAATCCACTAGATGTGCCTGAGACCTCTGATGCCATGATGGTAGACAACTAGATAGAATGATAATGGAGCTAGAAGAGTCCAAACACCACTAAGGCTCAAAGAAGGATGAACAAATGTTAGATCTTGGGAGAGAATTCAGTAATCTTCCCAGAAAAATGAATTAATGAACAATAATGAACAATAATGACCAATTAGAAGGATTATTTGAGAATAATGTGCTCACACCAATAAGTGTATCAAGGAGTAAATCGACCAGTGTATAGTTGAAAAAATCAAAAAATCTGGAATAATTTTGCTAGAGTATCCTCTGCAAAATGAGCACATGACTAGTGTCAAAAATCTCATAAAATTGTAAGTACTAACATGTTTATCTGCATAGTGAATCACTGACTCCATTGCATATAATCAGCTACCTGAAAGAAACCAACTAGGCTTATCAAGCACCTATGAACAACTATCATACATCTCCTATGGTGAGGCTAGGTAAGTCTTCCACCTACATCATCGAAGAGATCCCAACATCTTGGTGACTTCAAGTTAAAAAAACCTCACCACGACCCTCTTTATCAAACGTAAAAAGGCTTTATGCAAAAATGTAACCGCTATATCAATGACCACATGGACGTACATAAGCGGTATCCACAGAAGCGTACATAGTGTATATGTGGTGAATGTATGCAATAAAATGACGTTGAAAGGCTGAATGCACAACCCAAAACCTAGCCAATAACACCTACAAGTGTCTGTCAACTTTGTTGTTTAGGTTAAAAAAACCTGCATAAATTTGCAGTGGATGCTCCCACCACAACTAAAAACCTTTTGAGAAACCTATAGTTTTACGAGTGTGGCTGAAAACATGGCCCCAAAGGTGAATACTTATTTTTGGAGAAGTACAAAGAACACTCTTCTTGATCTTCTTCAAACTGTGTGGAGACCTATGCATGAAAATACTCCAAAATGGCTCCAAAAATCACCCAAAAAATGCTTCAAAAATAGGCTTTGAAAACAAAGAATGAAGCTTTGAGGGACCAAAACATGTTCAAGGTGATGTTAACCTTAGTCTTTCCCCTTCTTCAGACACCACAAGAGTGTAGCTTAGTGGCAAGAGATTGCCATGGTTAATAAGCGAGCTTTGGGGGGAAAAGTACTAGGATGGGTGACCTCCCAAGAAGTACCGGGAACCTCAATCTTCCTTGATTATTGAGGTCCTCCCTCACGCGTAGCCAATGGCACCAACAATGACTTCGGGTACTCGGATGACAAGGTGCAAAGTTTTGTGCTTTGGTCATCACCTTGGGTGGGCGGGCAGGTGGTCGCTTCACTCGCATAAAAGGAACAAAGCTTTTGCGTTGAAATGCTCTAATATCAGTGAAATATTTTGATGGCGATGCACCACAATGCACTCTCCTTGTCGAGAGCTCCACAATGATATCCTCGGAGTAGAAAATCGAGCATCAATCACTGCACACAATACTCCGTAGAGAGTTTACAAAATAAGCAGAAAAACACAGTACATAGGAAGCACGAACATAGACTTCTTAGGTGTTATAAATGTGGTCGAACCTTTAGTCTGTGGCTAACCAAGCCACTATATGTTTTATTTAAGAACACATACAAAGAAGTGTCTGGTGGCCATTTGGCGTTTCACATGGACACTAACGATAACAAGTGATTGTCTTTCACCAAATCATTCATCAAGGCATTGGGACGAATGTGTCACTTGGGTATGTGCCTTATTCCTTTAAGTTTTAAGCCTATAACAAAAGTAGGTCCAAAATGAAGTATTCATAAAAACGTTATTAAAAAATCATCCTTTCCGCATGTAACTCTTTTCAAATTGTTTTTTACATATAGTGGAAGTTCATACTTTTTCGTCTCTTTTTTGTGGAAAAGCTTGATCATTCATTTGTTGTTTATAAGAATTATTTTTCTGTATTTGTTGTTTTAACATTAGTAGAATGTTTCTTCATGCTCTTTTGGGGTCTTCAAAAGACATGACTCGTGCCATTTGTTCAAACTGACAGCACAAAGGTTTCTCTCTCCTGACTTCTTGAGTCTATTTTCGGATGTATTGTAAATTATCTCACTTCCAAAATTAGCATTCTTGAGATCAGAAAGAAGAGCTACATTGCGTGCTACATGGTTTGAACATCCCGAGTCAATGTAGAAGAGGTGTTCATCATTCATACCTTTTTTTGATGTCATATTCATAATGAGAAGAGAAGCCTCTTGATCCTCTGTGTAATTGTTGAAGTCCTTTCTTGATTTGTATCCTCCTTGATAATTAACCTATTTCTCCTCTCTGCTACCCCATTTTGCTCAGGGGTATACCTTGTTGTAATTTCCCTTTTGATACCTGTGTCCTACAAGAATGCATCAAAATCATTGTGTGTGCAGGTGGTCTATTTTGGTGAGTTGAGTTTCGTGACCAAAACTCATACAAATTACTTGATTTTTAGCTTGTTGGAAATATATTTTTGTTTAGTTTTTGTATCTTAGTTATCTTCCTCAAAGGATAGATATTCATGGAGTTATCAGTCCGAGAGTGAAGTTCATTTCTTCAGCATTCTTGTGTGGACAGGTAGTTCATGTTCGTCAGTTGCATTTCCTAATCAAAACTTGTCCAAATTAAGTCATTTATAGCTTGTTAGAAAGCTCTCTTTTTGTACTTTTATTTGTTAAAGGCACATGCCTATTTGGGTTTTGTATTGAGAGAAAAAAGCTATCTAATGTGCAGCTATTTATCCAAGTGATGGACATACAAGGGTTCTACACGTTTTCGTTACGCATAGGAGAACTCATTCTCCACAACTCCTCTCATAACAAATTGTTTTGTACCACTGGTAACCTTTATGTGACACTAGTGAAAACACAATATGTGGAACAAAAGGCACCTCCTTAATGACCTTCATGGTCATTATAGGAGATGATATCTAAGATGGGGAATCTCCAAAATCCTCATTTGCATCACTCCCTGTGTGTGTGGGGTTTCTTACTATGGTTGCAGATATGTTTTTCTTCTTAGGACAATCTTTAAATTGATGTTTTCCTAAGCACTCATAGCATAACCCTTCTCTCATTCCCTTCTCTTTCTATTGAGGGGTAACAATAGACTTATTATAAGCCATCTTAGCTAGAGCAAACATGTTTCTTTTAGCTCTTGACATTATCTTGATCATGTGTACTTGGTTAGCCTCTTTCCAAGGCTATGCACTAGTCAGGATAGGAGTAATAGAGGAAAAGGGCCAAGTCATTTTATTCCATGAGGATCTCTAGCCCTGTGAGCCTATGCCCCTATGACCATCCTTGTGGACTAGAGCCATCTCTATGGCTTGTGCCAAAGAGTGACAACTCTCCTTTCTGTTTATTGGTCAAATTGTTTCTCCAAGTCCCAAGATGAAATTGTGGACTTGGAGAAAATGTGGGATGGAGTCTAGTACTTTAAGAAGTACCTCCCTATACTTGTCCTCATAATCCTAGTGGTTTTTCTGATAGATGAAAAAAGAGTTATTAGTGCCTTGGACCTCTCATCTCATGGCATGGAATTATTATAAAATAGGATTTTAAATTGTTCCCATGTAGTGGGCTCTTTCTTATCCTATTCAATTCTATGCCACCACCTATGGAAACGTCCATGAGATTATAAGTATTTTGCTTAATTGTATACCTATCGTCCATGATATGGCATTAGCCAAAGCACTGCTCCCATTTGCTAAGACACTACTCAACAACATCAGCAATTCTCACACTAGTCGAGCCATGATATCATGGTGGCTTAAGGTTCTTAAGCTTCTATCTAGCTTCTCTCACTAGGACACCCTCACCAAAGACTTCTAGAGTCTAATGCTCACTTAGAGCTTCTAACTCCATCTCTGGAATCTCACTCTCAAGCATCACTTCATCTTCCTAGAGCTATGAATGTGCTCCGAGATGGTCTAAATCATACTCCCTAAGTGGGAAATTCTAGTGCTCATGGTTTCTATGATGTCTACCACATGGTCAACAATTCCCTATGAGGTGATAAAGGTCCTGATTCCATGACTATGAAAGTATAATTTCCTTTTTATGTTTCAATTGTTTTTTTTTTAAGTATGTTTTTATCTATGTGTTTTTATGTACACCTAGTATAATCATTGGTAGTGCAAATCAGCATAACACAAGGCTTTGCATTAGAGAACAACAATAGTATGCTCTCATATTTTATGCATCAAACAACTATGCATGCAAATTTTTTAAAATTTTGACAACATTTGGGCAATAAATTGACAATAAAAAAAACTCTACATGCACTTAAAGAAAAGTGTGCTAACGGGCACACAGTATGCAACCAAGATAACTAAAGGGCACGTCACACCATGTACAATGATCAACGTGCTTGTGGCACAGATAAATTTCATAAGAACACTAAATGTTCTCGCTTTCTCCTCATTGTACCTACAAGAAGCTATGCTTTGATCCTAGTTTTACTAAAAGTGCAGAGATTGACAAACATATGGGCAAGCATGCATTTATGAGGTGTCGATGCTTATCCTAGATGCCAAATGATGCATAAAAAAAAGTAGAAATGCATGTATTCACAAGAAAACTTATCTTTAGTATTGAGAAATACACTTCCAAGTATGGTGCAACTCGTGGAAATGATTGTTAGTCCTCTTGAGTCTTCAAGTCGACATTGATCATCCTCACATCAAAAAGTTCCTCTAATGAAGCTCTTTGACTATGGATAGTCAATTTTGAAGTTCCTCATAGGTGGTTGAATGTGGCCAAATGATATCCTCTAGGTGCTCATTCAATATTCTCTCAATCAAGATTCCATAGCAATTGGAATCACTCCATTTGGAAAATTATTAAATGATTTATGCCCAAAATAGTGAGGCAAGGTGCTCTAAATATGCCCTATTAGAGGGGGTATATGAAGAATAGCTTTCTCCTTCTCCTCTCACGAACTTCCATGGTGGAATGTGTGCATGAACATCTCCAATTATCCCATCTAACAACTCCTCAATGTGCAAATCCAATATATAAGCAACTCTATCTTCATGGTATAGCATGGAGGTAGAGAAGGAAGTTCTCTCAGCTTGAGCATTGTTCGCGAGCAGTGTCTCTGATAATCTTGGGCACCATGCACGCTTCACGGCTCTGGTAGTCTTGGACATCATTCATGTTTGTAAGGCTCCTTGGGGAGCCTTTGAACTTCTCTGAGGGTCTCTTCCTCCCCTATTTTTTATGTAAAAACTTCTCAATCCTCCCAGTAGCCGACACATAGAGCTCGAGGACGATCATGAGTTCCCAAGGAGGAACCGAATTAATTTGAAAAAAAAATCCTCCTTTATCTCATACTCCTCTGAAGCCACGAGTGAGAATCAATCCTCAAATCTCTCTAAGAAGAAAAATTGAAAATAAGAAACATGAATGTTGCATGTGCAACTCACCTCCCATCCTTTATATCCTCTTGCACCTAAAATAGCAATGATCTAGAATGCTCTAATGTGGACATGTGGCCATCATGCACACTCATTCCCATTACCCTTCAAGTACCTTAGGATATCTCCCAAGTTAGGGACCTTGGCTATGCTTAGCCCTTATCCCACACATACATGTGATGGTTTCTATAGACCAATGTCTAACATGTCCCCTAATGGAATCTAGGTAGCTAAATGTAAACTAGTTTAGAGTGTCTTTGAAATAGATTTTTGATTTTTTGGGGACCTTTGATGTCGTCCAAGATAGAGTCCAATGTTACTTTGGTGGTCTCCATGGTTAGGATCACAAAATTTTCTTCTTCATCTATCAGTGTTTTTTCTCCAAAGGGTTCTCCCAACTCCAGTGTGGGAAGGAAAAATTATGGTGGTTCTTCTTGCATCCATTTTGTAGCCTTAATGCTTACTTCTTCTTGTTCTTGCATTGTAGGTTGCAAGTGTTCCTCGTTTGATTGCATAGTTTTGTTACATCGGGTTTTGTACTATTGAAACCTCTGACCCTAAATAAGTAATTAACTTTACCATATTGACACTAGGTACTTGTTTTTTTTCCCCCTTTGATCAAACCCTAGATCATGTTCACAATTAGCTCTAATGTGGCTTTCTTCAAGACAAAATTTACTTTATAGTGGCCTTTGTTATTTTTGGTGCTAGTTTGGTGGTTCATCTCTAAATCAAAAAACTTAATTTCTTTAATTTTTGAAAAAGCAATAAGAGAAATCGGGTCTTTGGCCTCGTAGCTTTTGTTGACCTCATTGTAGCTTTGGTGTTCTATGTATAAGTGGCTTGCAATATTGTGGAGGTTGAGTGGATATGGTTGTTCAAGAGGAGTTTATGCATATTGTGGTGGTCAATAGGGAGTGGACGGCATAGTTGGGGGAAGGTGGATATTGATAGTTTTGAAAGCACACTTGAGGATATGGAGGTACTCCAAGTGGGGGGGGGGGGGGGTGTAGGTGGCCTACGTTAGCTAGATATGTTTGGGTATAAAATGTTGTAAAACAATGTGAGAATGCTCAAATTTGCCTAAAATTCAACAAGACTAATTTTACTTAGTCAAAATTTGGTCAAAGATGTTCAAAAAAGATTTATTGGCTCATTTGAAATTATTGCTTGAGAGATCTCTAACAATATATAAGACTCTACCATTTTTCATCAAAAAGTCAATCAAACCCTAAATTTTGCTTTTTACATGCTTTTCAAATCATCATATCTTGAACCAATACAAGCTTAAGATCTAGGAGCAATTTTGAAGGTGTATATGTAGATTTGGGGGTGTTTTTGGTAGCTTCCTTGTAGCATTCAATTTAGGGTTTCTTTAAGTTTTGTTCTTCTAAGCCTTTGCCTATTAGATCATAGCGAAATGTGACAATTGCTACTACTCTACATCAAAGAAGACCTAATTTTTCATATATTTTGTAACTAGAGCCCTTTATATTCAGCCTATATTCAAGTTTTTTAATCTTACACACATTGTTCATTAACATTTTGCATTTATTAGAGTGTGTAGTAGCATTAAGTTGCTCCACTTTTAGAATTGTTTTCTCATCTCTCTATATTGTCATTTATCTCTCTTGATAAAGTCAAGGCGTGTTATGTGTTAAGTTTAATTTCTACTCAATAGATTGAAGAGGAAGAAGAGGAGACTACATCATCCACAACCAAAGGGAGACAGATGCATCTCAACCTTTAGAAGAATATTCCTAGAGATGCACAAACACTCCATTTTATTTCTATGGGAGTCAAGAGGCATCTCATTCCACAAATCAAGTGATGTTGAACCTCTAGTCAAGCTTGGTTAGAATTAGAGAATCTCAATCAGAGAAGGAATCTTTCTAACAAATCTCATCTCAGCAGATAGTTAGCCAACACAATGATGAAATTTGGTGAGTAAGCTCAATCACATATTTTGAAGATCAAAGACTTAAGAGATTGGTTACATAATGTTGGAACCACTATACATGATGATGAGATGGTGAATACCCTAATAAAACTTCCATGTACATATCGTTCTTTTGTTATTTCTCTTTCTCTCTCTACAAGAGATATAGATATATCATTTGAAGAGTTGAAGTTCTTGTAACTTCAAGATGAAGACCAACAGAAGAGTATGGAAGAGAATGATCAAGCCATGGTTTCATCATCCAAAGGAAAGAAGAAAAGGGGACAACAAAAAAGGAGAAGAAGAGTCAGCATAGCAAAAAGGAAAGTAAGTCTTCAACTTCTAAGTCTTCATCCATTTCTTATATCACATCTAGTTCTAGTACCTCTACCACTCCTAAAAATAAGGCTACTTCCACTACATCCAGCTCAAAGAAAGGCATATGCCACTAGTGCAAGAAACCTTGGCATTTTGTAGCAGAATGCAAAAATAGCATTTTTAATGAGAAGAAAAGTTGTCAAGTAATAATGCTAAAGGTGTTTCAAAACCTAAGTGTTCAAATGAAGAATCATATGCACGTGTCAATATTAAAGAAGTAGCTTTTGATCAAACAACATTAAATGCAATCTCAAAAAATCCTTGGATTCTTTTATTATGGAGCAAGAGGAAATTTTATTGTTTCTAATGTTTTTTATGTTTTAGAGATGAACAAGAATTTGTTGTCCATTTCTACTTTCTTAGCAGATGGTTATAGATGTTGATGTGTAAAACATCACAAGAAATGAATTAAGGTGACACTAGACAACCTCTATGGTCACCATTAACTCATTGCCACTCAAAACTTTGAGAAATGATAGCCAAAACCAAGAACTTTACTTCTTCAGATTTTTCTTGTCACTGAAATGACATACCTTCAATATTTTGCTAATTTCTCTTAGCACAAATATTATTTCTCCAAGATCTTTTGATCATGAAAGTAGAAGAGAAGAGCTTTCCAACAAGCTATTATTTGCAAGAAACGGATCTCTAGAACTCAAGATATAGCCTTCACAAGATGACCCTCTATGACTTCCAAAAGTGGAAATTATGTCTGTTTTAGTAAAAAAACGCCTATCTAAAAATGGAATTCGATGCCTAGCATCGACTTGCAACCAAAAGTCAATGCCAGGCATCGACTTTGTGCTTTGTCAGCCACTTTTTTGTTCCTGAAATAGGCGCATTTAACACAGATATGATCAAGACCACTTTTATGTGGGAAGTCGATGCTAGGCATCGACTTTATGTTGAAACTCGATGCCAGGCATCGAGTTGCTCCACAAACTTCATCTTTTCAAGAAGATTTGTCAGTAGATAAAAGTCAGATATGAAGACAAGGACTTATCAGCTAAGATTCGATGCCAGGCATCGACTTCCTGCATAATACTCAACCTTTCACCATACATTCGATGCCAAGCATCGACTTGCTTGGAAAACTTCGACTTTTCAAATCATTACACAGAAGCTAAACTTTGGAGATGGAAAAAGAAGACTTATACACATAACTTTAACTAGTTCCTGTCATAGCTATGAATACTCAGAAGCTTACAAGTGCTTCCTCACTCAGAGAAGCCCGACTATACTCAGTCATACAAAAATTATCTCCTACTGATATTCTCTCACTCTCTTTCACTTCTTTTCTCATCGCGTCAGTTGATACAAACTAACTTATATAGATTTTCTCATTCTCGTGATTTTAAAAAACTTCTAGAACTAAAGTGAACTAACTTTACAAATATAATACACTTGTGAATTTGTCCCTTCACATAGGCATGTGATTTTCTTCTAAAGCTTTGACCTTCAAATATATGTCCAATTAGTGAGTGTTTCTCCAACAAATCCCCCTCAATCACTAATTGACATTCTCTATTTCTTCATATCATCTTCATTTCTTTTACTCCTGCCATGCTTTTGAATCTACTGGTCTTCACACCATCCAAGCTCTTTGTCATTATGTCTGCTATCTGATCTTTTGTAAAAATGTACTCCACTTCAATTTCTTTTTCCATTATCTTTTCTCTCAGGAAATGATAATGTATCTCTATATGTTTTGTTCTTGCATGAAATATTGGATTGCTGCAAGATAAAGTGAACTCATATTATCTCCATGTATTGTAGGTATACCTTGATCAATGCCCAAGCTTTTGAACAATGTCTGCATCCATATAACCTCCTTAGCTGCTTCCACAAGTCCTTTATACTCAGCCTCAGTTGATGATAATGCTACTGTATGTTGTTTCTTTGAACACCAACTTACAAGCTTATCACCAATGTATATCATGTAACCATGAGTTGATCTTCTGTCATCTTGATTACCTGCCCAGTCTGAATCACTATAGGCTCTCAACTTCAAATCTGAAGTAAAAGGATAATATAATCCTTCCTTTATGGTTCCTTTGATATATATGAGAACTCTTTGACCTGCACTCCAATGTGGGTCCTTTGGACAATGCATGAATTGTGACAAAACTCCCACTGCATAACTAAGATCAGGTCTTGTTAGTGTAGCATAAATCAAACTACCCACAAGAGATTGATACTTCCTCATATCTTTGTATTCTGCACCATCATATTTACTGAGCTTGTGATTAACTTCAAATGGAGTTGAAGTTTCTCTGCAATTTTCCATATCACACTTCTTCAATAGATTCAGAAGATACCTTTCTTGTGATACATATATGCCATGATCTATATAAGTGACTTCCATTCCAAGAAAGTATGACAACTTTCCTAGATCACTGATCTTGAATTCTTTTTCAAGTAATCTCTTTACCTCCTTGATTCCTTCATCTGAAGTACCTGTAATTATAATGTCATCTACATAAATAAAAATGTAGATTGTACCTTCCTCTGTTCTTTTGATAAGTAGAATTGGATCTGATTTTGAACTTTGATATCCAAGATCATCAAGATACTTCACCAGTCTATAGTCCCATGTTCTTGGAGCTTGCTTCAATCCATACAATGCTCTTCTCAACCTGCAAACAAAATTTGGATACCTGGAATCTATAAACCCTTGAGGTTGTTCCATGTATACCTCATCTGATATGTATCCATTCAAGAATGCATTCTTTATATCCAATTGACTTAGGGTCCATCCTTTTGAAGCTACAACAGCAATGATTGTCCTGTTGGAATCAATATCCTATTGGTTCAACAATAATAAGATAATACATCATATGTTTCTTAGTCACTCTATAACAAGCAGCACGAGTGACGTAACAGCGTGTCTATTTGTTCAGTTAGCCCCTTGTACAAACAATAAGCGCTGGCAGCATGGATAGCTCGTCTACCTTCTATAGAACCCACCTGGGTTCAAATCCCGCGACGGCCAGCATGATTCTATCAAAGTATTTTGGTGTTTTTAATATATTAAAAACACATGCGAACGCGAAGAATAAAGGCGACGGACGGCGTTTCAAAATTGGTGCTTTATTCGTAGCTTTATTAGAAGCGATTGCTTTTGGAGGGGTGCTTTTCAAGTACACAAAAGACTATATAAGAAGTGCTTGGGGTCACTTCTAAGTATCCTTCACCTAAGATCAACACAAGCTTTGGAGCTTGGACCTCAGTAGAGGTGGTGTTTCTTCTAGCACATGAGGCAGCCATGGTGCTAACTTGAAGCATGTTGAGGAGCAGCTATGGAGTTCTTCTTGGTGATTCTTCTTGGAGAAGATGAAGAGTGTGCTCACACTCTACCTCATGGAGAGGAGGGTATCTCTTGTTCATGGCAAGAAGACTTGGTCATTAGCAGCTTGATGGTGAGGATCGCCCATCTACAGGAAGATATTAGGTTGAAGATTGTCTTCTACAAGAAGCTGTCTGGCTACTTCAAAGACATTGGATGGGACCATCTACATGGCGTATTTGAAGATCATCTTCTACAGGAAGATGTTAGGTTGAAGATTGTCTTCTACAAGAAGATATCTGGCTACTTCAAAGACATTAGATGGAGTTTAACATAAGATTCACATCTTATGTTAAGTATTCAGGTACATATTCTCTTTATGCACACAGGTACTACTTGAAGTTTATGGAGGCTGTGGCGTTCATATCAGGAGGAGTCCTATTCGGCATAGGTACAAGAGAATCAGTACGTATATGCTTTATGCATATTTTATGAGGTGTTTGAGAAGGTGTGTTCACATGAGTTTGAGGATTTCCGGCAACAATCTTGTTAGCATTCTATGCTACTTTATAAGTAAGTGATCTTTTCACACACGTATCTAACTTAGGGTCTTCCATAGCCTAAGTTTAGATGTAGGTTTGTTGACCATCAGTTTCACACTGATCCTTCCTCATTGAGTCACTCATATTCACTCTTCTATAACCTATAAGGTCACACATCTCATGTATATTCAGATTACTGCCCATACATCTGAATATGTTTGTTACATTGTACATTCACTCATTCATCCATTTCTCATCACATAGAGTGGTTGAGAGATATGCTCCCACATTGTACATTGAACATTGGTATATATGATACTATGAGTAAGCGCTGGCTTACGTAACACCTTACACATGACGTCTATTCTTTCTCTATCTTTGTCTCATCATCTGTATGATTAAGTTGTGGTATGTTCATGTTTTGTCAATATGGAAGATTGCTGGAATTAATGTTGTACATGACTGGAACTATGGAACCATGGACCTGTGACATGAGCCTAAGGACCTACCTCACTTCCAACATTTGGTATCAGAGCACTAAGGTTTTGGTTACAGAACTTTAGATCTTTGGCATCAATGCATTAAGGCTCATTCATAATCCCAAGTTTCCAGAATTCCAGATTTACAACATATAATTTGAAAGCATCTTCTAACATTTGACATTTGACATACACACTTAATCTAGATGAGTAGAGATTTGAGAATTAGACACTTCAGTTACATTCATCAGTGTGGAGTATGAAGTTGATGATCTGTTAGCAGCCGAATATTTTTGAAAAGTATGCAAATACTTTACAAAAGTATTGTTTGAAGACCCAGAATTGATGAAGAGAAGACTACTTCAAATTCAAGGAAGAACAATGGTTTAGAGAAGATGAAGAAATCAGATCAACATCAAATCACATGTATCATTTTCTACTATCAGATTATCATTTGCAGGTCATATCTTAGAAGAGCAGTTATGAAGAGATTTAAAGAAATTCAAGGAATGCTTTTATACGCTTTCATCATTTGAAAGTTAAAGGCTACATCAAAACATGCATCTAGAGGTTTTTCTAGAGAGTTTTGAGAGATCTCTTTCATGGCAAGAAAGTTCATCTAAGAAGACAAGCGCAGAGATGAGATGAGTTTTGTTTTCAGCCAATTTTCTGTTGTAAGTTGGTTGGATATCAAGGTACAAATGTATCTAGAGAAGGTAACTCTAGAAGGGCAATTCATCATTCAGACAACGATTGGTGAATTTAGTCGTTTCAGACATTTGAAACAACATTTTGATTCAGAGATATGAGGAGATGGTAAAACATGTTTCTATATTCACTTCCATTTATATACCATGTTTGTTTTATCTCTTACTCTTACACTAAAGGAAGAGAAAAGTTCATTTGAAGAGGTCAAGAGTGTTTGCTACTTCAAGATGAAGAGAACAAAAGGTATGGAAGAGAATTTTGAAAATGTTGACATCATCAGGTGGAAGAAAGATGCAGAAGAAGAAAGTCCATCATTTCCAAAAGAAAAGTAAGGCTTCCTTTTCTCATATGTTTTCCATATACTTTTCCTATTTTATCCTCTACATCCAAAGACAAGTCTACGAGAACATCTTGTTTAAAGAAGAAGCAGTTTCTTGTTTTGCATTACACTTGGTCATGATTTAGTAGATTTGACAAAGAATTGCATTGAGAGAAAGAAAAGCAGCAGATATATGTTTTAACTCATATATGTATGAGTTATGTTTTAGTTGAAGCTTTTAAGCAGGCAGCTTATATGTTCCCTCAAAGAATTCTTGGAGTGTCAATACAGAGCTACTTGATATATGACAAGTTGCAGAGAAGTATATTTCTTCTTTATCTAACTCTTGAGGTAAAAGAGTTTTTTGTAGCAGATGTTGAAGACTTGGGTTGAGGTTTTATGTTTGGAAAAAGTTACCTCATATTCAGTACTTTCAGAAAACTTCAGAAAAATCAGACTTGTTGATGTACCAGTCAATTGAAGAATCTACTTTTTATGATTGTCTAGACTTTTGGATACATGTTTGTATTCAAAAAGGTGTTCCATCATATCCTATAACTTGATTGAAAAGTGGAGTTAGCCAAAAGAAAATCAAGCAGGTACTATCACATTTCACCCGGGTAAAATATGAAAGTTATGAAGTATCAACTTGCAGCTTTTGGAGTTCTCAAGGTGAGAAGTTTGTCCACTTATGGTTCAAGTAGGAATTTCAGATTCCTTAAAGGATTTGTTTGAAGAAAAGTTTTACAACTTTTTGAGAAGCATGGACACTTGGAGACATTCAGGAAGTAAATCAAACATTCAGTCATGAAGGTTTGATAAGAGCAGATTCTACACGAGAGATCATTGATCTTGAATGATCTTATATGATCTTGAGTATTTATGATTCAATTGTCTATCCTTTGTTTATGAAGATTCTTAACATTGGAAGAAGTCAGTCAAAGATTCAGATTCTATCAAATTTGTGTTGCAGAGAGATAGAAGATACTTGTTATGTTACAGAAGGTTATGAATCCTATAAAGCTTTCAGCAAGGTTTTGTTATGTTAGGATCAGCTAACCTTATTCTAGATTTTGGAAAGCTGAGGAATGACATGGAAAGCTATTGGCATCTGATCAATGCTAATAAAAAGGGTTCAGAGATTTTGTTTCAGATACAGGTATTGATCACTGAACATCAGATTTATGAAGGAAGACGTTCCAGATTTCATAAATTCTGATATATTTGAAGAATACTGGATACTAGTGTTAAATCATCCAGGGGGTGATGAAACATGAAGACTTATTTTCAGCCATATGTAAAAGAATGCAGAGTCATACCTACAGGTATTCCTATTTCAGGTATTCCTATATTTCCTTTGTCAGGTTCTCTTTATGTTCCAGCTTTGAAAGAAGAAGGAAGAAGAAGAATATTTGGAGAAAGTTCCTGTTAAGATGTTCCTGTTCAGGAGAAGGTTCCAGAGTTCTATTTGAAGAGAAGCTTGATATTTCAGAAAGGTATATTTCAGACGTGCGCACATATATGTTTATACCAAGTTCTGAAGGAAAGAGGTATGAAGGATTTAAAGGATGAAGACATGATGACATCATAGATTTTTTGACTCATATTGAGTTGAGTACAGTCAGAGATGAACCAGCAGTGTTCATAATACACTAAGTTGTGAGTTGACAGTCACAGGTTCCAAGATTCAGTTCCTGATTTTGTTTAGTGTATTTACATGACGCAGCAGAAGTACGTTGAGAAACCTTTTTGGAAGGTAAATGCAAATATATGGATCCCAGTGTATGTTTTCAGGTTTTTGAAGACAGAAGATAGCAGGTGCAGAGACAGTATATGCTACATTTGTTGTCAAGCAATGATTGCTTGATGTATACACATTGGATATCTAGTTTGCATATTTTCTCAAGTATTATGGTTCATATTCAACAAGTTCAAGTTTTTCAAATTCTGAAGAAGACTTTTGAAGGTCAGTTCTGAAGTACGGGAGTACAAGCTTGAAGCTTGTGGTAATTTGCAGATTATAAAGTTTGCAGATCCAGTCCAGATTGTACCAATATGACATTGCAGGGGGGATTGTTGGAATCAATATCCTATTGGTTCAACAATAATAAGATAATACATCATATGTTTCTTAGTCACTCTATAACAAGCAGCACGAGTGACGTAACAGCGTGTCTATTTGTTCAGTTAGCCCCTTGTACAAACAATAAGCGCTGGCAGCATGGATAGCTCGTCTACCTTCTATAGAACCCACCTGGGCTCAAATCCCGTGACGGCCAGCATGATTCTATCAAAGTATTTTGGTGTTTTTAATATATTAAAAACACATGCGAACGTGAAGAATAAAGGCGACGGACGGCGTTTCAAAATTGGTGCTTTATTCGTAGCTTTATTAGAAGCGATTGCTTTTGGAGGGGTGCTTTTCAAGTACACAAAAGACTATATAAGAAGTGCTTGGGGTCACTTCTAAGTATCCTTCACCTAGGATCAACACAAGCTTTGGAGCTTGGACCTCAGTAGAGGTGGTGTTTCTTCTAGCACATGAGGCAGCCATGGTGCTAACTTGAAGCATGTTGAGGAGCAGCTATGGAGTTCTTCTTGGTGATTCTTCTTGGAGAAGATGAAGAGTGTGCTCACACTCTACCTCATGGAGAGGAGGGTATCTCTTGTTCATGGCAAGAAGACTTGGTCATTAGCAGCTTGATGGTGAGGATCGCCCATCTACAGGAAGATATTAGGTTGAAGATTGTCTTCTACAAGAAGCTGTCTGGCTACTTCAAAGACATTGGATGGGACCATCTACATGGCGTATTTGAAGATCATCTTCTACAGGAAGATGTTAGGTTGAAGATTGTCTTCTACAAGAAGATATCTGGCTACTTCAAAGACATTAGATGGAGTTTAACATAAGATTCACATCTTATGTTAAGTATTCAGGTACATATTCTCTTTATGCACACAGGTACTACTTGAAGTTTATGGAGGCTGTGGCGTTCATATCAGGAGGAGTCCTATTCGGCATAGGTACAAGAGAATCAGTACGTATATGCTTTATGCATATTTTATGAGGTGTTTGAGAAGGTGTGTTCACATGAGTTTGAGGATTTCCGGCAACAATCTTGTTAGCATTCTATGCTACTTTATAAGTAAGTGATCTTTTCACACACGTATCTAACTTAGGGTCTTCCATAGCCTAAGTTTAGATGTAGGTTTGTTGACCATCAGTTTCACACTGATCCTTCCTCATTGAGTCACTCATATTCACTCTTCTATAACCTATAAGGTCACACATCTCATGTATATTCAGATTACTGCCCATACATCTGAATATGTTTGTTACATTGTACATTCACTCATTCATCCATTTCTCATCACATAGAGTGGTTGAGAGATATGCTCCCACATTGTACATTGAACATTGGTATATATGATACTATGAGTAAGCGCTGGCTTACGTAACACCTTACACATGACGTCTATTCTTTCTCTATCTTTGTCTCATCATCTGTATGATTAAGTTGTGGTATGTTCATGTTTTGTCAATATGGAAGATTGCTGGAATTAATGTTGTACATGACTGGAACTATGGAACCATGGACCTGTGACATGAGCCTAAGGACCTACCTCACTTCCAACATGTCCTTATAGTTGACATCTTAGCTACATGACTGAATGTCTCATCATAATCTATGCCATAGGTTTGGGCATAGCCTTTCACCCAGTCTAGCTTTGTATCTGGCTATACTTCCATCTGCAAGCTTCTTCACTTTATAAACCCATTTATTTCCAATTACTTTCTTACCATTTGGTTTAGGAACAAGTTCCCATGTCTTGTTCTCCTCCAGTGCACTGAACTCTTCCTTCATTGCTTCTTCCCATTGCTTCTTACCTTTTGCTTCATCATAGTTCTGAGGTTCTTCATCATCTTTAACCATATATGCATAGTTCTTCTGAGTTATGTAAGAAGTATCATAAGAATACCTTTCTGGTTGTCTTCTTGTCCTACTTGACCTCCTTGATTCACATTCTTCATAAGTGTCTGGATACACGTCTTCATCAAATATAGGAGCTTCTTCATTCCTTCTTGTTAATCCACTTCTGGATGTACTTGCTTGCATATAGTCATCTCTATTCACCTGCACAATTGATTTTCCTTTCTCACATCTTCTTACCTCTTCTTCAAATTCTTTAGCTCTATGACTTTGATCTGCATACCAACTTTTCTGTTCATCAAATGTTACATCTCTAGAAACAAGAAATTGTTTGGTTAGAGGATTCCACAACCTGTAACCCATCTGCTTTTCATCATAACCAATAAACACATATTTTTCTGCCTTTGGTTCAAGTTTATGTCTAAGTTGTGATGGCACATAAGCATATGCAATTGATCCGAACACTCTACAATGATCTAGTGTTGGTTTCTTACCCCACCAAACTTCATATGGAGTCATACCATTGAGATTTGCACATGGTAATCTATTCACAAGATATGTAGCTGTATTTACAGCCTCAGCCCAAAGATAATTTGGACAATTCTTCTCCTTCAACATAGCTCTAGTAAACTCAACCAAAGTCTTGTTCCTTCTTTCTGCTGCACCATTTTGTTGTGGTGTATACTTGCATGTTATTTCTCTCTTAATACCTGCATTCCAAAGATAATCATTGAACTCTTGGGAGAAGTATTCTCCCCCTCCATCAGACCTCAGTCTTTTAAGCTTTTGACCTGTGACTCTCTCTGCATATGCATGAAAATGCTTGAAGGCTCCAAACACTTCTGATCTTTCCTTCAAAACATATAATGTTATCCATCTTGTAGCATCATCAATGAAAAGAACATAATACCTTGTTCCACTGATAGATCCTTCTTTTGTTGGTCCCCATACATCTGTATGAATGAGCTCTAGTAATCCATCATGTTTGAATCCTTTCTTCTAATATGGTAACTGATGTGCTTTACCCATTTGACACTTCATTTTCAACCATTAAAAGTAGGAAAAACATTCGACTTTACATTAAGACCGTAAATCTAGGAATATCTTGAGAAATTATCATTACGTGAAACCTTGAATAGAATTTGTTCTCGTCTGACCATTCACATCTAAATGCATGATCTGAAAATTCCTTGTGGTCGTGATGTATCTGTGCTTCTTGAAAGGTAGTTTGTGAAGCTTTCCTTCAAGACATCCTTCACATGAATCTGCATCATCTGGTACAGAAAAAGTAGGCAAAATCTCCACCATACCTTGATCTTTCATTGCTTGAGAGTTGTGTAACTGATATGACCAAATCTAGCATGCCATACCTTCACGTTATTCTTAGGTGTAGTAGACCTAGAAACATTAGCATGACTTATTTTGGACAAAACAAACATGCCACTTTTATTTTCACCTTGAAGTAGACAATGTTCCTCATGAGGTGAGAGGATATGACATGAATCTTTCTTAAATACAACTTTAAAATCATGTGACAAGAAAGTAGACATATAGAACAAATTCTTCTTCATGTTTGGAACATAAAGAACATTAAAAATTGTGAAATTTCCACCTACTCTTGACTTTAGGTCCACTTATCCAACATCAACAACATCCAAATCATGAACATCTGCAATGGTCACTCTTCTACCTGAAGAGTTAGAAAGGGAAGAAAATACCTTTCTGCAACATGTCATATGCTTAGTAGCTCCAGAATAAAGAATCCAAGGATTATCTAAGATTGAATTTAATGCTATTTGATCAAAAGCTAACTCTTCAATAGTAACACATGCATATGAATCTACCTTTGACGATTTGGTTTTTGAATCATCTTCAACACTATTACTTGATGCTTTCTTCTTCTCATTGAAAATCCTTGCTTTGAATTCGCTATGTAATGAATTGGTTTCTTATAGTAATGGCATACTCATTTCCCTAAATCAGATCTAGGCTACTTCATCATCTAGAAGAACCCATGGTACTACTATCTGATTATTTCCTACAAAAGAGCAATCCAAATGGGATTCACGGGATCTTCTAGAAGTAATGGAATCAATGCTTTTGATTTATAAACATGATTTGCAAGGGGGTTTCTACAAAATTCTCTCCTTTTGAGGTCTTTTCAACTCAAAAAACTTCAACCATTGTAAGAGATCATGAGGCTAGATGTTAAAAAAAGTAGTCTGCAATGGGAAAAAGGAGCAATTTACTAGTGCTTCTTGCCTGCCCATTGGGACAAGGATAATAAGAGTGTTGAGAATTGTGGACCACATGTGCAAGCCCAAGCATACACAAAAGCATTTAATTTAGCTCGATGATGTCAAAGGTACACCTATAGTTGAGGCCCTATCTATTTGGAATTGATTGATGCACCAAAGGTCAAGCTACGCCAAAAGTCATGGACATGTGGATAACCAAAGCAAAGATCAAATAAAGAATGGCAAGAACAAAACCCACATGTACTTTAATTGATGCAAGCAAGGTAGGATTTTGGCATGTGGACCAAGTTTGGGAGAATGATTGGATGTTGAAGAAGCCCTAGAAATCTCTAAGATAGTGATACACTTCACGCACATATTGATATACATTCATAGACACTTTTACATATCTCATTCTAGTAGGCTTTCTACAAACAACTTATTTCTTAATAGCCTTCTCCTTGAATTTAAATCACTCATTTGAAAACTTTATTCACTCATTAGATTTTTTCGTAAGTCTAGTTTGAATGATAAATATAGTATTTCCGATTCTTGTTCCTATTATGTATGGCGATTAAATCCCCAATCCTATATCCACTTTATGCATTATGTAGGCAAAATAGTTTATTTTGCAACAAGGCTTTATAGAACCTATTTTCATCTTATGATAGCTCAAGATAACTCAATAAAAATCTTACACTCTATTAGGCGTGTTAAATTTTTCATAGCCATTGTAATCACCATATTATAGTAGTTTTCAATCTAGTGTTTAGGTATTCTATGAAAGTGTAATCCTAGAAGATTTCACTTGCTACTCACTACATATTGGAGGTCTTGGTTCCTCCATCATGCATGTCTTGGCAAGCTCCTTTCAATGTGAAAAGTAAAGAACCTTCCGCTTATGGAATCCTAGGGGGGGGAGAATTTTGTATAACCATTAGTCCAAGCAGCAAGAGACATGGGTTTTGTGGGTCCAAGGGCACTTGGAGAACCCTTGGAGTTTATTGACATACTCTTGACAAAGTGTCTCCAAAAGAATGGTTTGAGCCCTTGATTTTTTTTAATTTATTACTCTTAATTGAAGGTTTTTTACCCTTAGGATTGATATTTCCTAAGGGTATGGTATCTAACCCTTAGTGAGGCCTCTTAAGCCTTTTTACTTGTATGTACAATCTTGGGAGAAATCCTTTTAAAATCCATTTTAGAGCCATGTGATTTCATGTGACTTCCAGGGTCAGAAGGCATTGGATTAGAATCCATGTAAGGGGACCTAGAGGTATATATATGGGTAGACTTGGTTGGGTGGATATGTGCATCTCTCACCCCTTGTGGGTTTAAAGAATGATCTAATTCTTTGCCTAGGAACTGAGGTTGTAGTCTTGCTTAGTTACTTTATTACAATGTGTCTAGACTCTATTACCTCTTTATGCCTTAGTTTGGAAAGGTATGATTACAAAATTCAATCCTACTTAGGATCTTTGGATTGTACAATATAAATCTCATGAGCTTATTGGTAGTACTTGAGAAAACTCCGTAGTAGTTTGAATCGCAATTTCTTGGACAAGCGTTACAAGTCTGACCATTTCGTATTGACCATGTGAAAATGATAAAGACTTATTATTGATCTTAAGATCTCTTTGGTAGTCCATAAAACCCATTGTGCACTAGGGTTTTACCCTCATTTTGAAGCCATTCGTGCAGTCAAAATCACCATCAAAGTGACATATTGTGAGTTGAAATTTCAACTTTCATTTTAGCTTTCTTGTTCTTTAGTGAAATGGCGGTCGTCAATGACTTGTTTGACATGCTTGAAGCTGAACATAAGCTTGATGGGACTAACTATCCAATGTGGTGTTACATGATGAAACATGCTCTTGTTGCAAAACAACTATGGAACATAGTGGAAGATATAGATCGAAGCCACACAAGTTTTTCTATTTCATAGTCTACTATCACAGATGGAGCTTCTTCTTCAAGTACAATGGTTAATCCTTCTCCATTTACATAGGAGCAACTTGGATGGGATGGAATAGATGTTCAAACTCATGCATTGATTGCGCTTTCTGTGAAGCATCATATAGTTCCACACATTCATTCATGTTCTACATCAAGACAAGCATGTGATACTCTTTCTTCTTTGTATGCCATGCGTAATGAAGCACATGTTGCATACTTGAGTATGTATGTATGGCTAAAAATGACTACGTGGATGTGTACATGACAAAGGACTTGAAAGAGCAATTGGCAAACATAGATGAGATTGTTCTGGATGCATCACTCATCTCTACATTGTTGAAAGGATTACTGAAATCTTTTCAAACCTTTTCCACTACACTCTTTTTGGTTGCAAAAGGAAATCCAAATATGTATGCATTTGATGAGGTTGTGTCTCTTCTTTTGCAAGAAGAGCAATGTAGAGTGAATAGGAGTGGTTTGATTGAGGGAACATGAGCACTTGCTATCTCACAAAAAGGGAAAAGCAAATATGGTTCAGCTTTGGGTTCATCAAAACCAAAGCATGAACCTTCCACTTCTACTCATTCCTCTAATGATGATGATTTGCAAAAGAAGAAGAGATGCAAATATTGTCGAAAGGCTGGTCATACTATTGATGAGTTTAGAAAGCTCGCTAAGCACAATGGAAAGAAGAAGGAATTCAACATGTCTATTGCTGAAAATTCTTCAAACGCAAAGAACGATGAAGCCAACGTGGCTCAAGATTTTTGGGCATGTGTTGTTACATGTCATTATGATGCATCATTGCATTCTAATGTATGGTTGTGAGTGAGGCTAATGTAGATCGGTTCTTTGATAGTGGTGCTTCAAAGCACATAACTTCATGCAAAAGGTTTTTTCCATCTTTGAAAGATGAACCCAAAGGAGTACATGTGGTGTGTGCAAACAATGCCTCTTATTTTATCATTGGACTAGGGGGATTTGAGCTTATGGCTGCAAATGAAGGTGTGGTTCTCTTGAGAAATGCATTATATGTACCCAGTATCAAGAAGAACTTAATTTCAATTCCTTTGATTGCCAAAGCTAGACTTCATGTACACTGTGATGTCTGGTATGTTATGCAATGGATTATATCGCCTGGATACATACAAAAGGCTACCTCAAATGCCTTGCTTGCTCATACTTCTTCCATGGCTGAAATGGAGCTTTGGCATGCTCATTTTGGTCACTTGAACTTCAATAGTTTTCTATACTTGCAAAAGTTCTCTATATCTCTCACTCATCTCTTTTTGAGTCTTAAGGTGTGTATGCTAAGGTTCATGTGTTGGAAGATCTTGTAAACTTGTGTTTATTGTTACTAATGCCCACCCCACTTCCATTATTTGGTATGAGAGCATACTTGACATATACCCTTAACAAGATGTGTGATTATAGACTTGAGAATGAAGGCAAGCTTGAAGGAATGTTTTATTATCCAAATAGGAGTCTTATGATGATGAATTTGTTAGTATCAAAGGGCTTATGGAATATTGTCAATGACATTTATCCAAGTCCAAGACAAGTCTGAGAAGATGTTGCTTCATATTCTAGAAGACCTATTGTTCCTATTTTTGCTCAATAGGAGGTTAGTGAAGAAGAAGGAACTACTTCATCATCACGAGTTTGTACTACTACCATTTACTTCTTATAGAAGAAAAATCCAGATGCGATTCAAGGGATGCACAAGCATTTTCATATATTGCTATGGGAGTCAGAGGCATATTATACCCCAAATCAGGTCATGCAAAACTTCTTGACATGCTTGGTTGGACTTAGAGAATCTCTTTCAGACCAGGAACCCTGCTAGAAAATCTCATCTTAGGAGATAGCTAGCCAACACAAGGATGAAGGTTTTTTAGTCACATATTTGGAAGCTCAAAATCACTCATTTGTGGACATTAGGTTTTTCCTTATGTATTGGTCTTTATATATTGCACTTGTTGTATTCTTGTTTTAGGTCAATCTTGTACATTCCTTTTTATGTAATAGAAGAAGAAGAAGAAGAAGAAGAAGAAGAAGAAGAATAAGAAGAAGAAGATCATTGTTCCTTTCCTCAATCTGAGTGTGTGCTTCTCTTAGATTGTGAGAGTGTGTATGTGTGTGAGATCTCTTCCTTATCTCCTTCCTCGTGACATGGTATTAGAGCCAGCGTGCTTGTAGAGAGCTCGTGGAGAAGGGGACGGTGAAAAGTACGCAGCAAGGCATGGAGAAAGTGCGATTCACAAACGACCTCCGTTTGCTACAAAAATCTGCATGAAGGTAGAAGTCCTCAAAATATTCGAGAATTATCCCTTTAGGGTCACTCATTTTTGTCAGATCGAAGTTTCGAAGCTATCTCGACCTCTATTTTGAGCTCGCAAGGTGGGGCCCACAGAAAAACTAGGTCAGTTTCAAAAATTCTAACTTGCCTCGTGTTTTGTTCCAACACCAATATATTCCAAATCCAAAATTTCAAGCAATTCCGTGTACTGTTGATACATGAAAACTGTGTTTTTCTGGGATCAAACTGTCACCTCATAGTGCGACAATGTTCAAGCAGAAGTGCTGCTTGTAGTGTTTTGCAATGTTGTGAATTGATGCAAAAATGGCAAATGCAGATGGAATGAGTCAGCTTATGAGCGATAAGCTGGACAAGAACAACTTCCATGCTTGGAGATTCAAAATGAAAAATCTCCTAATGGGAAAAGGCCACTAGAAGTACATCGAAGGAGAGAATGAAAATGCTCCATAGTTGCCAGAGAGGAATCAGACTACAGAACAGCTAAGGGCATATGAGGAATGGAATCACGGAGCACGAAAGGTAATGTATTGGCTATGTGTTAGCATACATGATAGCATGATTGGACACATAGAGGATGCCAAGACTCGAAAAGAGGCTTGGAACAGTTTGGTCAGTTTGTATGAGACCAATACAAAGGCACAAGAATTGCAACTCAAGAACGAGCTGCATACATTGGAGAAAAAAAGCATGTCAGTAAGTGACTACACACCGAAAATCAAAAGCATATGTGAGTCACTTGCATCTATTGGTGTGAATGTAGATGATGATGATAAGGTGGAAGTGTGCCTTCGTGGTTTAGGAGCTACATATAAGCAGTTCAAAACTTCTATACAGACCAGAGAAAATATTCCAAATTTTACTGATTTGGAATCCATGATGATTATTGAAGAAAAGAAACTTGGTGAGGGTTCAAACTCCCAAGGAAAGCCCAATTTTTAGGGTATTCTACTCTGGCAGAGGAAGAGGCAGAGGTAGAGGTTTCGAAAGTGGAAGAGGAAACAGTAACCAAGACCAAGGTCAACAACAGAATCATGCAGGAGGAAGAGGACCGTTTCGAGGCAGGGGGAGCCAAAGAGGTCGTAGAAATTTCCAAAGAAATGATTTAGGTAATGATAGTAAAGGATGTTGGAATTGTGGTAAACTTGGACACTTTGAACGTGATTGCAAGTTGAAGAACCAAAATAACAGAAGATAGTAAAACAATTATGCATCCACAAGTGCAGATGATTCTAATAAGTTGTTCATGGTTCAACATCACATGATGAATACAATGTCTTCTGGTGTTTAAAAATTGAATGATAATGTCTAGTATGTTGATTCAGGTGCTTCAAATCACATGACGAGTCATGCGGAATGGTTTAGTACTTTGGAAAAATTGATAGTTCCTGGATATGTTGAAACAGGTGATAACACATCACACCCTATCAAGCATACAAGAAATATAGCACTGTCTATGGAGGATGGGAAGGTAAAACACCTTGTTGATGTGTTACATGTTCCAAATATAACAAAGAATCTAGTTTCTGTTGGACAAATGGTTGACCAAGGATTACAAGTCAGGTTCAATGCTGATGGGTTATATATAGAAGAATACAAATAGGGTGGATGATTGATTGCCAAAGGAAGCAAAGTGGGTAGGATTTTCACCTTAAATGTGAAAATTCTTGAAATGAATGCAACCATGTTTGCAAAAGGTGCAGGAGTTATTGCTGATATAGAGATCTGGCACAAACGAATTGGACATGCAAATCTGCAAAGGCTGAAATTGATGCAGTCAAAGGAGATTGTCCATGGACTACCAAATTTCAGGGTTGTAGAGATGCAAAAGGTATGTGCAACATGTCAATTTGGTAAACAATCAAGATCATCGTTTCCGCATGACAAGTGTTAGTGAGAATGTGCTAAAAATAGTACATACAGATGTTTGGGGTCCTACAAAGACCACATCTATGTGTGGTTGTAGGTTTTATGTTACTTTCATTTATGATCATACACATAAAGTGTGGGTCTATTTCATGAAAGAGAAGAGTGAGGTATTCACTCACTTTCAAAATTTTAAAGCTATGGTGGAAACGTAGATTGGGAAGTATATTCAGACATTAAGATCTGATGGAGGAGGTGAATACATGTCAAATGAGTTCATTAATTCTCTAAAAAATCATGGAATTTGACGTCAGTTTTCATGCAGGTACAGACCACAACAAAATGGCATTGTTAAATATAAAAATAGACATATTTCAGAAATAGCCTAAGAAGCTTGATGGCTGAGAAGAATATGCCTCATTGTTATTGGGCAGAAGCTGTTCATATTGATGTATACATCATGAACAAAACTCCGACTGCTATTGTACATCAAGTTACACCTAAAGAGAAGTTTATAGGTAAAAAGCAAAACTTATCACATCTGAAAGTTTTTGGTTGTATTGCATATGTACATGTTCCAGATGAGTTGAGGATGAAGCTTGATCCAAAAGCAGAAAAATGTGTCTTCATTGGATACTCCCTTGAGCAAAAGGGATATAAATGTTATAACCCACTCACACGACAGGTGAAGGTGAGCAGAGATGTGGTATTTGATGAAATGTCAAGCTTCTATGCAGATGCCAAAGAAGGACTGAATCTTGAACCAAATAACAAAGAAAATGCTGAAAAATCGTGTAGAATCTCAAGTTCTGAGTGGACCGGATGCATCACCAAGCAATAGTTCCAACTCAAACCCATGGAGTGAAATATTGCATGGAAATTTCAGTCCATCAAATTCATCAAATACATCCAAGAAAGGTAAAGAAAAGCTTTCTGCTGGTCATAAAACATGTGCAGGTTTTGAAGACGTTGATGGAGATTCAAGTGGTTCAGAAAAGAGTCTTGATGAGGAACTTGGATTGCCCTCTATGAAGACTCCAGGAGTAAGAAAGGCACAAGCAGATAATACAAGGAGAAGTGACCCAGGACCAAGAAGATCCGGGAGGATGCGGAATTCTGTACAACGATTCACATATGATAGTTACATGGCTTGTCATTGTGCCTACATGACAAAGGTAATACAAGATGCTGAACCTTCTTGTTTTGAAGATGCAATTGGAAATGCAGATTGAGAAAAAGCTATGGATGAGGAGATGGTTGCACATTATGGAAACAAAACATGGAAGCTGGTTCCATTGCCACAAGGAAAGAAACCCATATGCTACAAGTGGGTTTACAAGGTAAAGCACAATGCTGATGGTAGCATAAGCAAGTACAAAGCACGATTGGTAGCAAAAGGATATGCACAGACATATGGCATTGATTATGAAGAAACATTCAACCATGTAGCTAAAATTTCTACTCTCAGAACACTTGTTGCATTAGCTACAACAAAAGGATGGACTTTGCATTAGATGGATGTGAAGAATGCTTTCTTACATGGTGAGTTACAGGAAGAAGTATACATGGACCAACCACAAGGATATGAAGATTCTAAGCATCTAGAATATGTTTGCAATTTGTAAAAGGCTTTGTATGGGTTGAAGCAAGCTCCTCGTGCATGGCATGCAAGGATTGTTGATTAGTTAACCACCATTGGGTTTTCTATGTGTGATGCAGATCATTCACTATATGCAAGGAAGGGTGATGATGGCATCATGATTGTGGCTATTTATGCCGATGACTTGATTGTAGGTGGTGATAATGAGGAAAGCATTAAAGAGGTAAAGCAACTTCTTATGCAGGATTTTGACATGAAAGATCTTGGTCTGCTGCACTATTTCTTGGGCATTGAGTTTATACATACACAAACAGGTATATGGATGTCACAAAGGCAATATGCCTTGAATATGCTGCAAAAGTATGGTATGGTTGATTGTAAGACAATTTCTATGCCATTATATTAGAATTGGAAGTTGGATACTACATCAGGCCAAGCATTGGAAAATGCTACTATGTACACGAAAATTGTGGGAAGTCTTATATATCTCACAATTACAAGCCCTGATTTAAGCTATACCGTTGGACTTGAAAGTCAGTTTATGCAGGTTCCCAGGAAGCCACATTTGGATGGTCTGAGACACACTCTACATTATGTGAGTGCTACTTTGGATTATGCATTGCTGTATGAAGCTGGTCTAGATTTGCAAGTTCATGGATACACCGATGCAGATTGGGCTGGTAGTACTACAAATAGAAGATCTACTAGTGGCGCTCTATTCTCATTTGGAGGTGCAACTATGGAGCAGCAAGAAGCAACCCACTGTTGCTTTGTCGAGTACATAGGCTGAGTATAGAAGTGCTGCAATGGAAGCATGTGAGGCATCATGGCTGGAGATGCTACTTGCAGATTTAGGTGTGGAAGTGCAAAAGCCTATCACTATCTATTGTGATAATCTTAGCAGCATATAGTTAGCACGGAATCCTGTTTTTCATGCTAGAACAAAGCATATCGAGGTACATTATCACTTCATCAGAGAGAAGGTATTAGCAAGTGATATTGATCTTGTTTATGTGAGAACAGATGAGCAGGTTGCTGATATTTTCACCAAAGCACTTGGAGCTAAAAATTTAAAGAAGTTTCAGGAGATGCTTGGATTATAGGATATGATGTTGAGCTTGAGGGGGAGTGTTGAGATATCAAGCTCAACATGTGATGATCTAGGATGACACGTATCAGTTTTTTGTTTCTCTGACATGCATAGTGGTCACACTGATATATGTCAGGGATACTTCATTGAGATTTATTAGATTTATCTACCGAGAGTGATGGCACATTTGTTTCTTGGTAGCTCACTCATTCGTGGACATTAGGTTTTTCCTTATGTACTGTTCTTTATATATTGCACTTGTTGTATTCTTGTTTTAGGTCATTCTTGTACATTCCTTTTTATGTAATAGAAGAAGGTCATTCTTCCTTGCCTCAATCTGAGTGTGTGCTTCTCTTTGATTGTGAGTGTGTGTGTGTGAGATCTCTTCCTTATCTCCTTCCTCGTGACAAGTTACACATCTCTCAAGCACATCAAAGATTAAGGTATGGTGGATAGTTTGCCTAATTTTGCTTTACCTAATGATGTAGAGTCATGTGAAGGATGTCTTGAAGGAAAGCTTCATAAAACTTCCTTTGAAGAAGCATGGGTATATTATTGCCAAGGAAGTTGCAGAGCATACATTCAGATGTGTATGATCTGATGAGAACAGATTCTATTCAAGGTTTTAGGTACTTTGTTACTTCTATTGATGACTTCTCAAGATATTCGTGGATTTACAATCTTAAAGTGAATCCAAAAGGTATTTAAAAGATAGTTAAGATCATTTGGTGTGAAAACTTATCAAAGTTTTGTATGGACTAAAGAAGGAACCACGAGCTTGGTATGAGAAGATACATGTCTATCTTCTATCTATTGGTTTTGAAAACTCAGATGATGGAGTGCATCCAAGCTCTCGCCATGCATCAAGTAATTTTGTGGACTATTCTCTTACTGTAACATCATGTAATGAAGAGCCACTTACTTTTGAAGATGCATATGATGATCCATATTGGATGAGTCCTATGCAATCAGAAATGGATTCCATATATAGGAATAGTAATTAGAGTTATGTGCATTGCAACATAACTCTTACTGCAATATCATGTACTGAAGAGCCACCTACTTTTGAATGCATATGACGATCCACATTGGATGAGTCCTATGCAATCATAAATGGATTCCATACATAGGAACAATAATTAGATTTATGTGCATTACCAAAAGGGAAAAATTCCATTGGTACAAAGTGGGTTAACAAGCTTAAGAGAAAGTCAGACTGTAGCATTGATCGCTACAGAGCTAGATTGGTTGCCAAAGGATATACACAACAATATGGCATTGACTATGAGGAAACTTTTGCACCTACTTTGCACATGACTACCATTTGTACTGTGGTTGCATTGGTTGCCCAACGAGATTGGAAAGTACATCAGTTGGACATTCGACACTTCTCTTTATGAGCAAGTTGTATATGCATGCAACACAAGGTCGGATATATAGTTTGTAGTTTCCTAGGTGAGTCAATTCATGCATAGCCTTGTCACTAAGCATTGGAAAGTTGGTGAAACATGAGTTTATATATCTTAAAGGCACATTGAGTTTAGGTCTCTTTCATGGTAGAGATATTCAGCCATGCTTGCATGGTTTTACAAATAGTGATTGGGTTGTTCTAGCTCATGTGTCTGCTAGTGATAATTAATTTTTCCTTGGAGACTCATGCATATCTTGGTTGAGTAACCTAGAATGGTGACATTGATTTGTGAAGCCAAGTACAAGGCAATTTTCATAGCTATAGCTAAGTGTATATGGTCGAGATGCCTATTGATGGATTTTTGCATGGAGACTGATGCTGCTACACATATCCCCATTGATAGTCAAAGTGCATTGATTATCGCACAATACCCAGTGTTTCATGTTCAAATCAAACATATTGAGGAACATTATCACTATGTGAGAGAGTGCCTTCATGCAAGGGGTATTGATTTGGTATATGTGCCTAGAAAAGATAATGCAGCACACATATTCACCAAATCTCTTCCACGGTGTAGCTCAGTGATGAGTAGCACCTCCTTTAATGTCAATCCGGGAAGACGTGAGGATGGTATGAAGACCTCGAGCAAGTGGAGGCACAAGTGCGTGAGTGAGAAGCACACAAACATGCACACACATACACACACACGCGCACATACGGCAAGACAAAGAGTGAGAAGCAATGGAGTTCTTAGATTACTTTCTAATAGCTCTTACAAGTTCATTTCAATTACAATCTAACCTCAAAAATGAGCTCTCTAGCTCCTTTTATAGTTTTTGACTAGCTTTGGCCCTGTTCAGACCTAGTGTCCGGCCTAGTTAAAAATTAGGTTCCAGGGCTTATTAGAGGGCTCAAACGAGATCTAAAAAATACGAAAATTGGCAGGTAGATACTTCTAAAGCTCCTCAAGCTCAAGGACTCCTTGGCTTGCACAAAATGGAGCTATAAAAATACGAAATGATATTTACAATGGTTTTTAGTGATGAAAATCACTCTTTGTGTAGGGATTTCCTCTACTGATTTGTCATACACCTCTTTGAGCTCCCTACTTGCTCTTTCTTCTTGTGTGCTCAACTCCTTGATGTCTTGAAAAATTAGATGGCCTACTTGCCAGATCTTCTTTGACTGCCATGTCTGCTTGTGCTGTCCCTTTGCTCTGACTCTCTTCGTCTTGTGGCTCCTTCGGTTCCCTGACTGCTGCCAACACCCCCCCCACTCTCGCGTCTGTCGCCCCTGACAGACCCTTGTCTAGAGGATTTTTGAACATAATATTGGACGACATCGGAGGCTAGGTGGTGTTCTTCAAGTCGTAAGCCGCGTGCTAGATCTGTGAGCAAATCATCCCAATTCACAGGTTCGAGAACATCTGGATGAGGCACCCTCAATTGTTCTGAGTGAATAGTTCTCTCCACAGCAAATAATTGGAGGAGATGTGATGGTCTGGGTATAAAGATTTCGGAGTGATATTCCCAGAATCCTGTGATGAACATCTCCTCAAATGTCTGTTTAAAGCAGGCTGGGAGGTACTTGATTCTGGCGTGCCAAGCATATATTACTTCAATTGATGGGGTGGTACTCATATCGTACACCAGATCCTGGTTTCCTGTCACGAAGCCTGCTCCTGAGAAGTGGGGGTCCTTAATGTTCTTAAACGTCCTGAAAGTGATCAGCATTAATTCAAATATTTTCATACACATCTGGGCCATCACATCGGGATTATTGCGTAGCCGAATGCTCCAGTGGCGGATTGTAGAAATCATATAGTTCACCGTGGGGGGTCCTTGTGGAGGTGCTAGATAAACGTAATTTAACCATTTTGCGCAGGCTTTGATGTCTCTGACGGCAATAGTGAATTCAGGCCAGGTGCGTCTTCGAAGAACTGGAACGTAACAAGGATTATATTTAATAAACAACGGCATATTATTCCAGGTTCGGACCATTTCAGGATATGTTTCCAAAAGCCTGATCCTCCAGGTGGGTTGATGGATGGACCCACGCTTAGCACTTTCCGGTATATCATCTGGACCAAATTGTGTAGCAAATGTGGGAGGCTTGCCGCATCGTCGTTGAATCTCGGCGTTGTAATCGGCCAAAAGTATGCAGTATGGCACATATTGGTCATTATTGGTGCCGATCCATCTATGATGAGACATGCTTCTGAAATATTCTGACTTTATGACAGTTTCTTCTAGGTTCGCTAGTGATTGGATCTGAATGGCCACCTGTTCTTCGTGGGTGTTCGCTGTCTTTTCCAGTGTCTGAAGCCACTCGGGTGCTTCCACTTCCAAGGTGTCTAGTCCCTCTGAGGTTCGTTGCCCTCCTGGCATCGGCATAGGAACATACGGTTCTTCGTACGAATCATCTACCTCAATAGGGACCAACTCTTCTGGCTCTGGTTCTACTACTGGAGAGGGCTGCCTCTCGTATGTCAGTAACCTCTTTTGTAATTCTGCCTCCTGCTCAGTTAAGGCCTTTACCTCGTCTGAGGTAGAGGTTGATGGGACACTCGTCGGTTGTTCTTCCTGTTCCTTAAGTCTGCTCCGTAGTGTGTCACGTTCTCTTTCCAAGTCATCATGGCCTTCCAGGAGATCTGCATAGCTTTCCAAAATGGTTTTCATTGTCTCCGAGGGGGCTTTCTGTCTCTGCCAAACACAAACTAAACCATATCTTCTTTGGGGGCATGGTGAATCTTTCTTGGGCGGGGAAAGCAAAATGTTGCATGATGGTCCGTAGGTGAAGAGCAATGGTCGGTGTCATTGCTACCATATCCTTCAGCTTATTGAGATCTTTATGTTTCATTCTGCCTGAAACCATTGTTTCCTTTTCAGTAGGAATGTGCATACCATACATGCCCAATGCTTCTCGTACCAGGTTGAGGGTCAGTTTGAATCTTTTAAGTTCGTGGCCCGGCAACAGTGAGGGTAACACAAAGGTGCTGTCGCCTCCCTTGGCCCTGCTCGGAGTGATGGTGCTGATAAGATAAGAACAACGTAAGAAATCCGGCTTTGGTAAGTGGGCCCTGAAATAACTGTCCAAGCCAGCTTTGGTCCATACTGAACGCATGACTTCGGCATTCTGATAGCTCTCAAATTCGCGCGTGAAAAAATGGTAGCGTCCCCATTTACCATTAAACTCCAATTCAGCTTCCCAAAAATAGGTTCCATCACTCAATGGTCCTGCAACATCACTGAACCAATGAGCGTGTTTGCCCACTTGAGAGGTGTGTCCCTGGGGAGGATCCTGAACTGGGAGTACATGCATAGCTTGAAGTTCTTGCGGTCTTTCGGTGAGATGTGGTTCGAGGAGGAGTGTTTCTATATCCACAATCTGTGCGCTGGATCCGGCGTGAGAACTGGAACCTCCGGCTTCTGCCATGGCACTGCTTGCTTGTTGGTTCTGTGAGAATATAGAACCATGTGTTAACATTGTAATGGACAGAATAAACCCGTTGTTGTCCCCGTTACAACATTAACATGAGGTAGATGATGAGTCAATGGTTAGTAAGTGCACGATGACAGTGTGTGTAGTTAATGCCTGGATAGTCCTAGGAGCTAGATGGAAAGATGCACTGCCTGATAATGCAGTTAGTAAGTGGAGATGAATTCACAGATTGGGGTCGGGGGGTTTATTACAAGTCTTAGGTTGCCAAACACCATGGATGGCTTTTGGTCTTGGTTTCGTGGAGACTCGGGAGGGTTGCATGAGTAATTCTGTTGGGAGTTGTTGTGTCATTGGGACCCATCTACGAGTGAGTCTGTGCGTGCTTCTAGGTGGCAGTGTGTTCGAGTGTATCAGACAAGAGTGGGTAGCGACTGCTTGACCGAGTGAACCCTGTCGTGTATGATGTGAATTGTGTGGGGTTAGTTGAGCCCGCAAGCAAGCCTTAGGCACCCAAATTTATCTTGATTGTGGGTCAGCCTTCATCGATTTCTTGGGTACCCAAATAGATTTTATTTTCTCCACCGAGGTTTTAGGAGTCCTCTTATTAGCCTCAAGTTGTTGATTACTAATAGGAAGTTGAGACCGTTGTTGCAGCTTAGTTACGGCCGGCAGCTCGTCTTTTCGCACCCACATTTGTTTCGTCGGCTGAGTTGTTCTGCTTCGCACGTTCTTTTGGTCTCTCGCCTAGAGAGTCTTCAGTGATTGATCTGCCCTTAGTTGCTGCCTCCTTCTGGCCTTTGGAAAAGAAGGGAGTTCCATTGTGGTTCTGACTCGTTTTTTGAGATCTTCATTCTTCTGCATCACATAGCCTTGGACAAGAACAGCATGGTCAACTTCATGTGCACCCCTGGAGGGACCAGGAGTCCGTGTCTTCTCTAGTTCCTTGAGTGCTCCATTATTTAACTCAATCATAATTCTAGTTTGATTCACCCATACCTGAAGAAGTCCACTTCTTAGGTTTAAGTTGACTGCTTGGTCATAGATCCAGTCTTGACCCAAGACAAGGGGTTCCGTGAGGTCCTCGTCTTGACATACTAGTACTTTAACTGTCATTGCCTCATCATGAATATAGAGGGGAAGTTCCACCTCGCCCATGCAAGGGGTTTCCACACCTCCCAATCCTATGAGATATGCTTCCACAGGATTGACAGTTAATTGCAACTCTTGACAGTAAGACAATTTAACAGCACTAGTGGCTGCACCTGAGTCAATCAAGGCTCTTATAGTCCTTGCACTCTTTCCTTGTCCTATATCTAAGGTTATGAAAGGACGTCGATCAGTTATCCTATGTGAGCTAACAACGGAAACTTCACACATAGCCACGTCATATCCTTGATCTGCATATGCATCTTGCCTAGGGTGCTCTCTACCTTGTCTTCTTAATTTCATTCTTCGTATGCGCTCTAGGGCTTCTGCTTGAGCTTCCTCTCGAATTCGCTTTTCTTCCTCTTTGCGTTTCTTAGCAGTATTGAGTCGACTTAGCATTTCCTCTGTGAGAGGTTCCTGATACAACTTGACTCTGCACCCACTAATGTAACTTGGAAGAACATCGCCTTCTAATGTGGCTAGTTGCACTGCTCCACTTGTTGAGATTCTGTTAATGATCATGGGTCCGTAGCCTCTCTTCTCCAGTTTCCTCGCATGTTGCTTCAGTGTGTAGACTAAAACTAAGTCGCCTGCCTTTAAACCCTTATCCTTAACGTGGGCATCAAAGTATGCCTTCTGTCGTTTCTTTGCTGCATATATCCCTGCAGCTGCCCTCAGTCTTGTTTCTCCTAATCGTTCCAGGTCAAAAAGTCTAGAGGATAGTTCATGACCCGTCCATTCGTGCTCTTGTACTACTTTCAATGTAGGTATCAGAAAGTCTAATGGTAGCACTGCATTTTGGCCAAATACCATCTGAAAGGGGGTGGCTTGGAGTACCGTTTTGTAGGCGACTCGGTATGCCCAAACACCATGGTGTAGCTGTTTGTCCCAATCAGAGCGTTTATTGTTCACTGATTTCGTCAATACGTTGCATAAGATCTTGTTGGTGCTCTCAGCCTGGCCATTTGCTTGAGGGTGATAGGGGGCAGATTTCTTATGAACTACCAAGAATTCTTGGAGTAGATTTTCAATTACTTCGTTCAAGAAGTGAGTGCCTCTATCACTAACTAGCTCTATAGGTAGCCCGTATCTAGTAAACACATTCTCAAATAAAAACTTAGCTGTTGTTTGAGCATCGTTCTTCGTTGTGGCTTTTACCTCTACCCACTTTGTTAGATAGTCTGTCGCATCAATGATATATTCTGCATGGGAACCCTTAGTTGGGGGATTAATAGGACCTACGAAGTCTATTCCCCACTTAGAGAATGCACGTCCACCCATCATAGGTTTCAGTGGCATCTCATCTTTACGTATAGGATACTGAGTTCTCTGACAGACATCACAGCGTTTCACATAGGTATGTGCATCCATGTGAAGGGTCGGCCACCAGAAGCCCGCAAATAGTATTGCCTTGATCACCCGATCTGGTCCAAAGTGTCCTCCTGCTACACCTTGGTGAGCAGTTTCCAAGATCTTAAGATATTCACTTTCATGGACACACAGTCTCAGGTAACCATCCTTACCACGCTTGTAGAGATTATCACCAATGAGTGAGTAATCCTGGGCTTCTTGTTCTAAACTCCTTTTCCTAGCCAGAGTCATGTCTGGAGGGAATGTTTTCGTCCTCAGGAAGGATACTAGTGGTTCACTCCAATCTGGCACTATGGACACTTGATAAAGTGTGGCATGTTCCACAGGTGGTTTAGTGCAGCAGATTGGGCATTCCTTGCACAACTTTTGGACATCAGCTTCCATAGTTGGCCAATGTACTCCGAGTCTCCTTAGTGTCTGTAAGGTTCGTTGCTTTGAGTAGTGTTGCTCTATCGCACCTACATGTGCTAAATGCAACCATTTATTGTACTCATCCTCTTCCACACAACAAGCCGAGATTCCTTGATCTGTGTGCTTGTACATGCTTCCTGCCATGATGTGGTACTTTTGGGCTTTCACAACCTCTCTATTTTGTGTGTTTACTACTGGATGGTTAGGCCCCTATGTCAATACTGGCACTAATGGCTTAGCCCACTGCGGCACCACTTCCAAATTAAACAAGTAAGCGTCAGGAAGGTCATCTGATACTCCTTGTGGGGCTTCTCCAGATGTGAGCCTAGAGAGATGATCTGCTCTCAAATGAGTCTTCCCTTTCCTTACCACAACCTCAAAATCGTATTCCATTAGCAAGAGAAACCATCTTACTAATCTTCCTGTATTGCATGGCTTGTTTACGAGGTATAGCAATGCCTGATGATCAGTAAAGAATTTAAACTTATTTGCAAGCAAATAGTGTCTAAATTTCTTAACTGCATATATCATGCCTAAGCCTTCTCTCTCAGTAGTGGTGTAATTTCGTTCAGCTGCATTCAATTGTCTACTGGCATAGGCAATTGGAAGATCCATATTACCTTCACCAGTAGGTTGTGCAAGCACACATCCAATGTCATAATTGGATGCATCCACATGAACATGGAAAGGCTTATTCCAATCCGGTGTGGTTAAGATTGGTGCTGAACATAATCGCCGTTTAAGCTCATTGAAGGAATTCTCACATTCCTCAGTCCACTCAAAGTTTGTCAGAAGTCCGTACATGGGCTTTGCAATGACAGCATACATGTGAATGAACCGACGGTAGTAACCACAATGTCCCATGAAAGCTTGTACTTCCTTGACATTCCTTGGCCTAGGTAGCTGTTCTATGGCTCTCACTTTCTCTTCGTCAGTAGATATGCCATTCTTTGACACTATGTGTCCTAGGATCTTGCCTTGCCTGACCATGAAAACACACTTTTCTGGGTTTAGGCACACTTGATATTCTCTACATTTGTTAAAGATTTGTCTGAGTTCGGGAATATGGGTTTGTCTAATGTTGGAATGAGCACAAAGATCATCAACATAGACTTCTAAGTTCTTCCTCAGGAACTCCTTAAATACATGGCACATTAGTCTCTGGAAGGTAGCTGGTGCATTCGTAAGCCCAAATGGCATTACACGAAAGGCAAATATACCCCACTCTGTGGCAAAAGCTGTTTTATGCTGATCTTCTGGAGCTATGGCTACTTGATTGTAGCCCGAAAATCCATCGAGGAAGCTGTACACTTCCTTGCCTGCTACTCTTTCTAAGAGATGTTCTGTGATGGGAAGCAGATAGTTATCTCGAATTGTGGCTGCATTGACCTTCTTCAAGTTAATGCATACACGCAGCTTGCCATTCTTCTTGGGCACCACTACGATGGGGGATACCCACTCAGTGTGCTCAATTTCATAGATAAATCCAGCTTCAACCAGTCTATCTATCTCCTCTTTAATCTTGGCAGCGTAATTATCGTTATATGTATAGGGCTTTTGCTTAGAAGGTTTAGCATCTGAAGTCATGGGGATGGTGTGTGAGCATATGTCTGGGTCAACACCCTTCAAATCCTTGTAACTCCAAGCGAATACATCTGTGTATTCTCTTAGCAAGGCTATTAACGCATGCTCTTCTTCCTCTGTTAGGTCATGGCCTATGTACGTGCATCTCTCCTCTCCTTCTTCTAGGGCCACTACTATTTTTTTGGTGGTTTCTTTGTTATCATAGGCCTCTCCTGATTATGCCTCTCGTTTAGGCATTCTTATCATGACTCTCTTGTCGTCTATCTCGTACTTCTTAAAATTTTCTGGGACCTCAAACAAAGATTCTTCCTCTTCTGGTGAGACTTCTTTCTTCTTTCGTTTCTTTCCTTCTTCCTTCGGGGTCACATGTGTGGCTAATCTTACATCATTTGTAAGCTCTCCATGCCTCTGGGGTTGAAATTCTACTTCATGGAAGTATTCTTCATCTGATGCAAAAGGTGGGTCCATAATGATTGACTCTAGATCGGAGTCACTTGCATCCTCAAATGCATCAGGGCTAGGTTTGCACTCTGCTAACACTGCCTCTCCCATGATTGGCTCTATGGAGAAGACTGAAATGTCATAGCCATCCTCATCACAGTGGGGTGTCCATTGTTCTTCATTGATGGCTACATCCATTGTTGCTAGGATTTCTGCCCAGCCGTGGGGTTCAAATTCTTCATCAGGAAAGACTACAGGTGCATAGGCTGGGTCTTGAATTGATCTATGTGTTTCTTTTGCACCTACCTCTCTGGCTTTCTCTCTCTTTTCTTCTTCTACTGCTACTTTGCACATCCATAACTGGGTATCTTCATGCATCCATGAGGATCCTGATCCTATGGAATGCACCGATTCTGTATCATTTTTGGCTCTATGGATGGGATTCCATTGGATAGGAGGTACATCTCTATGAGAGTAATCCTTAAGATTGACTTTGGTCGTAACACCTAAGTGCTGCAGGTACAAAGAATTGGTTCCCCAATCCTGTACCACCTACAACTGTCGCATAAAAGGTCGTCCCAAGATCATCTCATAGGCATGATTTTTACTGAAGTCACATATAGCAAATGTATGCTCAAACTCGACACCACAGGTGGTGAGAGTTATTCCTTCTAGCAATCCTAAGGGTCTCTCAATATGACCATCGACCATCTGCAGTTTCATTCTCATTGGCCTGAGTGCTGGCTTGCCCCAACGCTTCCATAGGGAAGTGGTGGCAATTGCAACTCCTGCACCTGAGTCCAAAATTGCCTTGGTGGTGTACTCCTGGTAGGTAATGGGAAGATAGGTGTTCCCTTCTTCACCTTCACACATATCTCCTATCTTATCCAAGGGTATCTCTGGCACTGTCCTATGTGATCCTACCTGGGAACGAGGTTTTGCTATCTCTGGTACTTGTTTGGCTACATGTTTCCACACTTCTGGTCTGACCTTAAGCAGCTCTTCCAAAGTGAGATTGCACTGCACTTTGGTGTTCTTCACTACCTCTGTGTTCCTAGGTATGACTGAATCTTCGTTTCTTACCATGACTGTAGGCGCTCTCATACAGGTGGACTTTGCTTCCCATGGGCCTGTGAAATGGGGTAGTTCTTGTAAAGAATTAGACTCGAAGTCTAATCTTTCTTGAGATTGGGCACTCTCCTGTTCTCCATAAATGGATGGGATGTCTTGTGGGAATTGGTCATGTGCCTCATCCACAAGTTCAATGGGAGGAGGGACTTCACTTTCTTTAGCCCATTTCTCTTCTTGAATCTCTCGCAAGAATTCTGGTGTGTATTGATTCATAGAAGAAGAGGTGTCTGGCTCCGTAGAGTTAGGCGCGTAGGCCTCAGGCACATAGGCTTTCTGGGTAGGAAGACCTGCTCTTTCACTAACCTTATCATGGTGTTGAGGGGCGAGTTCCTTTTGTGAATGTGCCATTAGATTCTCTATTCTTTCTAGGGATGGGGGGTTGTCTGGTTCAGTGGAATTGGGCACATAAGCTTTTGATGGGGGATGGGTCATGTTTTTGCTTGCTTTATCTCTTTCTTGATTTTTTTCTTCCTTGGCAGATCTTGCAATTATGCCCTCTAACTTCTCTAGAAGTCCATCCAAGTGTAATTGCATCTTGACTGAGCCCGAGTAATTGAAAAGGCGACTGGCTTCAAACATAGTCTGAGCCAATGCGACCATTTTCGCACAAAGCTTGGTTCTTTCTATCTCTAGGTCAGCTCTAGGGTAGCACTTGTCATGATCCGTTACATTTGGCCCTTCTTGGATTCTGGCCTGATATGCTTTAAGCATCATGTCTATGTCTTCCGGAGTGGGATCAGCTAATACTGATCCTACTCTAGGGGGTGGTGGAATCGTATGAGGTGGGTTGGAAGGTGGCGGATTGGATGGCGATGGGAATGGTGGTGGTGAGGTAGTGTGAGAGGGAGTTTGAGATGTGAGTTCAGTTATCCTGGCTTTGGTTTCTCTTATGCTTTCCTCAAGTTCACTCATCTTTTTAGCCCACTGTCTTTTCATTCTTTCCCGACTGTCTTTCCACGCTCTAGTCCTTTTCTTTGTCACGCTCTCGGTTTCACTAGCCTCTGGGTTCTTATCCTGGTTTACCCCTTGGTTCTGCTGCAATGCCTGAGCTCTAGTCACTACCTGTACTGGTGCGGTGGATGTCACACTTCCTGTGGAGTCTACCACCAACCCAATAACGTTAATAGGAGTGATTTTTGGCATATTATTAGGATTCTTAGGGAAATCTCGTAAGAGATGCTCCTTTCCACATTCTTGGCAAAAACCCTGAATCGTCATTGACTGGGGTTGTGTAGGTGGAGGCAAGGGACAATCACGAATGAGGTGATCTACCTGACATCTGTAGCATGGTCCTCTAGGGAATGGGGGTCTTACCTGCCTAGGTTGAGGCTTAGGATTGGGGTTCGTATACATGACGTTTGTGTAATCTGACTCCCAACTAGGTTCACTCGGTTCCTCACTGTAGTAGGACTCACCATGTTCAGGAGATTGCATGTAGTAAGCATGGGGACTATCGACATGTGTAGAATCAAAGCTATGGTCACTGGGGTCACTTTCGGAAAGCAGTGGGGTTACAGGGACTATAGCTCTTGTCACTCTAGCACAATGGTGAGTACCAACGTGAGGAGCTTCACCTCATAATTGTCAATCCGTGGAGACGTGAGGACCGGTATGAAGACCGTGAGCAAGTGATGGCTCAAGTGCGTGAGTGAAAGCACACAAGCATGCACACACATACACACACACGCGCACAAGGTAAGAGCAAAGAGTGGAACAATGGAAAGCTTTGATTACCAAAGAGCTCTCTTACAAAACTGAAATCTACAACAAGCTAACCCCTCAAATGAGCTTTCCAGCCCTTTTTATAGTTTTTTGAGTAGTTTTGGCCCTGTCCAGACCTAGTGTCCGGCCTCGTTAAAAATTAGGTTCTCGGGCTTATTTGGGGGCTCAAACGGAATCTAAAAATTATGAAATTTGGTAATATGATACATCTAATACTCCTCAAGCTCAAGGACTCCTTGGCTTGAACAAAATGGAGTTGAAAAAATAGAAAATGGTATTTACAATGATTTTTAGTGATAAAAATCACTATTTTTGTAGGGATTTCTTCTGAAAATTTGACAGGTGCTTCTTGGAGCTCCCTACTTGCTCCCTCTTCTCGTGTGTTCACTTTCTTGATGTGCTTCCGTGCTTTGTCCTTGATCTTGAGCTTCAACACTCCCCCCCCTCTTGAGTCTGTCGTCCCTGACAGACCCTTGTTGTGATGGTTGTTCCATGTAGTACGTTGAGAGGTAGTGTCCTTCATGTATCAGTAGGAGCAGTGCATCTTCCCATTGTATTTTGGGTAGTTGTCAGGTTCATCAGTTTGTCATTGCAACCTTTGTATGGACTTCCTCCGTGTATTCCAGCTCGGTGGTGTCTTTGTGAGCTTTCAAAAATTGTGAGCTACTCAAAAGAGGTTGTCAATGTTGAGTATGAGCAACTCTTGTGGTGGATTGCTGCCTGGCTCTAGTCGTTGTCGCTGTGATATCCTCGGGCACTTCCAAAGATGGCTTCCCTAGTCTCCATACCAGGTACTTGTGACCCATCATGACAGATGGGTAAGTGCATTAGTGCATGGGTTGGAAGAAGAATGTGCTCTGTGCACGGCTTTGTAATGTAGCCCTACGCATGCGTACTTGGAAAATGCATGGGAAGAAATATGGTGCAAGAAATTGGGTTTTGAGCGAAGTGCTCAAGGGTATGCCGACGAAGAGGTTTCCTAATCTATCATGGTTATAGTGTTGTTGAAGCATGTATATCTTACCATGTTGAAAGGTCTGTCAATCTTCATCTCTCCGTGTTGTACTCCAGCATCATGGTTGACCATTGGCTTGCCATTTTGTTGAGGAATGGCCTTGCTGCTGGATGAGCTTCTTCAAGCGTACGGTCATGTCGCCTTCTTCTCTCTTTGTCTTTCTTGCTTTTCCCCTTTCTCTTCTCTTTTTTTTCTTTTTTTTTTTTTTTTTTTTTTTTTTTTTTTTTTTTGGAACAATGGCATAAGACAAAAATAAATGTGTTAGTGTCAAAAATATTTTACATGTGTCATGTGTGTCACATGTGCCTGGGATTCTCAATTGTGCCTATGCATGGCCGTGTAATGTGGCCCTAGATTAATGCATACTTTGGAAATGCATGACCGGAATGGTGCAAAAGGCAAGGTTATGCCATAGGCACATGGTTGTTGTTGGTCGAGGCTTTTTGATGTTATGTCTAGACTTGATGCAATCTTTGTTTGGAGGTGTCGATTGAATCTTGCAATGATGTACTCCTCCTTATAGGAATCCATTTGAGAATGGTATGTGGCTTTGTGGAGATCACTTTTGGCCCCTTCATCGTGGAATGGTGTCTAAAAGTTGGTATCCAGCGTGGTTGGCTCTTTGATTTTATGGAAGCTGCTACTACTTTTGGCTTCCAAACCCATACCTTTTTTGGTTGCCTTTTTATGATTGCTGAAGAGGTGGGTTGATCTGTTTTGGTCCCTTGTGTGTGGTGGTAACCCTTGCTTTTCCTTGGCATTTTTGTGGAATCTTTGCTTGTGGGGGAGATTTGTGGTGTTTGTGCATGTAAGAGTGTCTTGGGTACCCATATTTGTAATCGCTCGTGTTGAGCTGCAACTAACTTCTTTGTCACCCAAATTTGTACATTATTATGGTCGGCCTTCCTTGATTGCTTTGGTACCCAAATTTGTCGAAGTCCGTCGGATTGAGTTGTTCCTCGTTTCTTGGTACTTCTTTTAGCCTGGTTGACTTTCATGATTGGGAAGAGTTGGGGCAAGGCTGGCGGTTGTTCTCCTTTTCGTACCCAAATGTGCTTCCTGCCTTGAGTTTCTTTCTTCTTGAATTCCGTCTGGCTACTTGGTATAGCGGATATCATTTTTGTTTGCCTCTTTGGTCGATTTACCCTTGGATTAGTATGTGAGGAAGAAGAGAAATTTGCTGGCCTCTGAGCATGTGCTTCCATGATTGATTCCTTTTGCTTCGTAGGGTTATTGACGCACACAACATTTTCTTCACGAAGGTCAGTTTCAGGAGAACTAAAAGAATGTGTGACCTCTGGATTTGTGAGCATGCAATTGTCTAATTCTAATGTAATGCATTGTTCATGAACCCAAACTTGAAGACGTTGACTTCTTAGGTTCAAGTTGACTGCATGGTCATAGATCCAATCTTGACCTAGGACAAGTGGCTCTGTAAGGTCCGCATCATGACACACTAGCATTTTGACTTTTAGAGGAACATCTTGAAGGTAGATGGGAAGTTCCACCTCGCCTATACAAGGGGTTTCCACACCTCCCAATCCTATGAGATAGGCTTCGATGGGCTTGATGTCCAATTGCAGGTCTTGGCAGTATGAAAGTCTAACAGCACTAGTTGCTGCACCTGAGTCAATTAATGCTCTCACGGTCTGTGCATTCTTCCCTTGTCCTACCGCTATGGTCACAAATGGACGTCGATCCATTATTTGGGAAGCAGTTAGGTCCGATTTTTGGCACATGTCCATGTGATATTTTGGAGCTTTGGTGTTGACCTCTAGGCCTAAGCGTCGTAACTTATTTCTTCTGATGCGCTCTCTCGCCTCTGCTTGTGCTTCTTCTCTAACCCTTAACTCCTCTTCTTTTCGCTTCTTAGCAGTATTGAGTCTCATTAGCATTTCCTCTGTAAGAGGTTCTTGATATAGCTTGACTCGACAACCACTGATATAATTGGGTAAGACATCGCCTTCTAGTGTAGCCAATTGAACTGCACCGCTAGTGGAAATTCTATTAATGATCATGGGTCCATATCCTCTTTTTTCCAATTTACGGGCATGTTGCTTTAGTGTATAAACCAACACTAGGTCTCCCGCTTTCAAGCCTTTATCCTTGATATGTGCATCAAAGTATGCCTTTTGCCTTTTCTTTGCAGCATAGATGCCTGCCGCTGCTCGTAGCCTTGTCTCACCTAAGCGTTCTAAATCAAAGATCCTCGAGGATAACTCGTGTCCGTTCCAATCATGCTCTTGTGCCACTTTTAAAGTTGGGATTAGGAAATCCAATGGTAGCACAACATTTTGTCCGAAGACCATCTGAAATGGGGTGGCATTGAGTACCGTTTTATAAGCAACTCGGTAGGCCCAAATGGCATGATGAAGTTGTTTGTCCCAATCAGAGCGTTTGTTATTTACGAGTTTTGTCAATACGTTACATAGGATCTTATTCGTGCTCTCAGCTTGTCCGTTAGCTTGTGGATGATAGGGGGCAGACTTCTTGTGTATCACCAAGAATTCTTGGAGAAGATTTTCAATGACTTCATTCAAGAAGTGTGTGCCTCTATCACTTACTAATTCTATAGGTAATCCGTATCTTGTGAACACATTCTCGAATAAAAACTTCGCTGTAGTTTGAGCATCGTTCTTTGTTGTGGCTTTGACTTCTACCCACTTTGTGAGGTAATCCGTGGCTACAATAATGTATTCTGCATGGGAGTTTCTAGCTGGAGGGTTGATAGGACCTACAAAGTCTATGCCCCACTTCGAGAATGCACGTCCCCCCATCATTGGCCTCAAAGGCATCTCATCCTTTCGAATCGGGTACTGGGCACGTTGACATGTGTCGCATTTCTTCACATAGGTATGTGCATCCATATGAAGAGTGGGCCACCAAAGTCCTGAGAATAGAATAGTCTTTATTACTCTATCAGGCCCAAAGTGTCCACCTGCGACGCTGCTATGTGCAGTTTCCAAGACTTTCAAGTAGTCTGATTCATGAACGCACAATCTTAAGTAACCATCTTTGCCTCTTCGGTATAGGTTATCTCCTACTAAGGCATAGTCTTTAGCCTCTTGCTCCATGCTTCGTTTTCTTGCTAGACTAGCTTCCTTTGGTAAGGTTCCTGATCTCATGAATTCTACCAATGGAGCACTCCAGTCTGGAATTAATGACTCGTGATAAAGGGTGGCATGCTCCACAGGGGGTTGCTCTTTGCACACAGGACAATTCTTAATCCACTCATGAATTTCTTTGTCTATACTAGGCCAATACACTCCTAAACGTTTTAAATTTTGCAGCGTTCGTTGTTTAGAATAGTGATTCCCTAGAAATCCTTCATGGGCTTGTTGCAACCAACTACTATGTTCATCGTCCTCGACGCAACAAGCTAGAACACCTTCTGTATCTTGTTTATACATGCTTCCTGCCAATATTTGATATTTTTGTGACCGCACAATTTCATTCGTGTCCGTTTTCACCTTTTTATTAGCGGGTCCAAAGGTTAGGACTGGTACCAACTTATTTGCCCATTTAGGAACAACTTCTAGATTGAACAGATAAGCATCGGGCAATTCATCCGACACTCCTTGCGGTGGCTCTCCTGAAGTGATGCGAGAAAGGTGATCCGCTCTGAGGTGGGTCTTACCTTGCCTAACAACCACTTCAAAGTCATATTCCATTAGCAAGAGGAACCATCTTACTAAGCGTCCAGTATTGCAAGGTTTATTGACCAAGTATAATAAGGCTTGATGATCGGTGAAGAACTTAAACTTGTTGGCCAATAAATAGTGTCTAAATTTCTTTACAGCATATACCATGCCTAAGCCTTCTCTTTCGGTTGTGGTGTAGTTTCGTTCAGCGGCATTCAATTGCCTGCTAGCATATGCTATAGGCAAATCTAAATTCCCTTCACCAGTTGGTTGTGACAGCACACATCCTATTGCATAATTGGATGCATCCACGTGTACATGGAATGGCTTATTCCAATCAGGAGTGGTCAGTATCGGTGCTGTGCACAAGCGTCTCTTCAACTCATTGAAGGACTTCTCACATTCATCGTTCCACTCAAAATTTGTCAACAAGGCATAAAGAGGTTTAGCTATGATTGCATACATGTGAATGAACCTACGGTAATATCCACAATGGCCCATAAAGGCTTGTACCTCTTTAACATTCCTTGGCCTTGGTAGCTCCGCTATGGCTTTTACTTTGTCCTCATCTGTTGATATTCCGTTCTTAGAAACAATATGACCTAAGATTTTACCTTGACGTACCATGAACACACACTTTTCTGGGTTCAGACACACTCGGTATTGTCTACACTTATTGAAGATTTGTCTGAGCTCAGGAATATGACATCTCCTTTCTTGGGAATGAGCACATAAATTGTCCACATATACTTCTAAGCTTTTTCGCAAGAACTCTTTGAAGACATGACACATGAGCCTTTGGAAGGTTGCAGGTGCATTAGTCAGCCCAAATGGCATCACACGAAATGCAAAGATTCCCCACTCTGTGGCAAAAGCTGTTTTGTGTTGATCTTCTGGGGCAATGGCTACTTGGTTGTAACCTGAAAATCCATCAAGGAAGCTATAAACTTCCTTGCCTGCAACACGCTCCAATAAATGATCAGTGATTGGAAGTGGGTAGCTATCTCTAATGGTAGCGGCATTAACTTTTTTAAGGTTAATACACACACGTAACTTTCCATTCTTCTTGGGCACCACTACAACGGGGGAAACCCATTCAGTATGCTCAATTTCATAGATGAATCCGGCTTCAATCAATCTGTCGATTTCTTCTTTTATTTTGGCTGCATAGGTGTCATTATATGTGTAGGGCTTCTGTTTGGTGGGCTTGGCATCTGCTATCATGGGGATCGTATGAGAACAAACCTTCGGATCTACCCCTTTCAAGTCTCTATAGTGCCACGCAAACACGTCCCTATATTCCCTTAACAAGGCTACCAACTCTGCTTCCTCTTCTTTACTTAGGTCATCTCCTATGTATGTACATCTCTCTTCATTCTCTTCGATGGTGACTACAATTTTTTTGGTCTTTTCTTTGTTATCATATGCTTCTCCTGTTGTGGCCTCTCTCTTAGGCATTCGTACCAAAATTTTTCGGTCTTCTACTTCATATTTCTTGAAATTTTCTGGTACTTCAAATAATTGCTCCTCCTCTCCTTGTTTAACTACTTTTCTTTTCTTTTTCTTTTGACTACCTTCACTCCCATCCTTTGAATTTACCGTTTTGATGCTTGTGAGAGGTTCTTCTTCTCTTTGAGTAAATACTCCTATGTCTTCAAGATAGTGCTCCTCTGAATTAAAGCAGCTATCCATCACAATGGACTCTAGATCAGCCTCGTCCTCTTCTTTTTCTATGAAGTCACTAGGGTCACATTCTTCTAGCAAGGGCTGACACATGAATACTGAAATATCATATCCCTCCTCATCACAATGAGGTGTCCATTGTTCTTCATTGACAGCAATGTCCATGGTGGCTAGGATTTCTGCCCAACCATGAGGCTCAAATTCCTCATCTGGAAATATCATAGGCGTATAGGCTGGGTCTCTAACTGGTCTATCTCCTTGAAGAATTCCTTTTTCTCTGGTCTTTAAGCGTTTTTCCTCTTCCTTTGCGACCTTGCACATCCACAAATGAGTATCCTCATGCATCCAAGATGTATCAGATGAACTTTTAGAATGCGGAGAGACTGAATCTTCTTGCTCCTTGTGGATAGGATTCCACTGTAGGGGTGGAACATCTCTGAAGGTATAATCCTTCAAATTTACCTTGGTCGTGACCCCTAAGCGTTGCAAGTATAAGGAGTTGGTTCCCCAATCCTGTACCACTTGCAGTTGTCGTAGGAAGGGCCTTCCTAGGATCATCTCGTAGACATTATTTTTTTCAAAGTTACATATAGCAAATGTGTGCTCAAACTCTACTCCACAGGTGGTTAGAGTTATCCCTTCGAGCAATCCTAGAGGTCTTTCCACATGGCCGTCAGCCATCTGAAGCTTCATTCTAGTTGGTTTTAATGTGGGCTTGCCCCATCGCTTCCACAGGGAGGTGGTTGCAATAGCAGCACCAGCACCTGAATCTATGATCGCTTTGGTTGTGTAACCTTGGTAGGTGATTGGAAGATAAGTATTACCTTCGTCACCCTCACACATGTCCCCTATTTTATCAAGAGGTATCTCTGGAACTTTCTCTTTAGAGCCTACTTTTGGCATTTTGGAGTCAAGTTCGGGAACTTGATCCTTCACATGATTCCATAGCTCGGGTTTTGCTTTGAGCAGCTCCTCTACCGTGAGATGACACTGAACTTTAGTGTTCTTCACGACGTCAGTGTTTCTTGGAATCACCGAGTCTTCATTTCTTACCACTATTGTGGGAGCTCTAATCTGGACCGATTCAGTTTCCCCTGGGTCTGTGAACTGTGGCAATTCTTGTAAACAATTAGATTCAAAATCTAACCGTTCATCTTCTTGTTGCTCTGTTTCTTCTCCATAAATAGATGGAATGTCTTGTGGAAACTGATCATGAAGGTCATCAATCTCAAGGATAGGAGGAGAATTATCCTTCTCCTTGGCCCATTTCTCTTCTTGTATTTCCCGCAAGAACGTTTGAGAGTGTTGTTGAATTGAAAGAGGCTCTCTCTCATCTATGGAGTCAGGAACATAGACTTTCTTTGGTGATGAGCTTTCTCTTTCAATAGTTAGTTGAGCCTGTGGAGGTAACGAAACTTGTGGCTTGTTTACCAACTGCTCTAATCTATCTAGTAAGCCCTGGAAGTGCAAACCCGGTGTAATAGCATTCGTCTGATTAAATGATTGATTGGCCTCAAACATAGCTTGAGCTAGTTCCACCATTTTAATGCACATTTTTGTCCGTTCAATCTCTAAATCTGCTCTAGGGTAGCTCTTATCTAGGTTTGCAGGTGTTGGCCCTTCTTGAAGTCGAGCCTGGTATGCTTTGAACATCATGTCCAAGTGTTCTGGAGTTGGATCTGCAAGAACAGACCCCGGTTGTGGTGGTTCATTTACCGTGGTTGGTGAGTGGGGATGAGATGATGTGGATGGAGTTTGGACTTGTGAGGGGCTTTGAGAAGCGATATCTTCTATTTTTGTTTTTGCATCTTTCAGGCTTTCTTCCAGATCGGATAACTTTTTGGTCCACTTACGATTGGCCTTCTCTCTAGTATCCTTCCATGTTCTTGTCCTTCTCTTACTAGGCTCTCCCGATTCACTTGGCTCTGATTGCTCAGCTGGTTTATTTTGCTGTAAGGCTTGGGCCCTAGTAACTGCGTGCATAGGAGCCATCTTATCGCTACTGGAACTTGAATCCCTTGCTAGGCCGACAACATTAATGGGTGTAACCTTTGGTACACTAGCAGGATGTCCGGGACAATCTCTCAAAAGCTGTTCTTTGCCACACTCTAGGCAGACAACTTGTATCGTGATATTCTGCCCTTGTGTCGGAGCTAGTGTGTGGGGTGGTTTTTGTCTTGGCATAGATTGAGGTTGGCTATTTCCTTCATGTTCATATGGTCTAGTTGCTTCTCGTGGTTCTGGACATGGGCTATACCTAGGAACTTCTCTTCCTTGTTCTGTAGGAGGGTACCCGTATGGTCTATAGTGGGGTGGTACAAATGGTCGCGGCTGTCTATTCATTAGATAGTTTTCATTGTTGTAGTTGGGGTACTTTGGCTCACTATAAGAGTACATGTCAGGCACTTGAGTTGGTCGTCTATCGTACGGGTAGGGTTGTGATAATCCTAATGCTTCTTGGTTGCAGACATGAGATGGATGATCCCCACCGCAAAGTGTGCAACTTCCTAACATTGGCATTCTCAAGGAGGAGTTCTGGTAGTTCCTTTGTCCTTGTACTCCTAATTTCTTGGCCACCAACTCTGTCACTTCCTCCACATAACTCAAACTAGAAGTTTCCTTGCTCCTTGTCTCCTCTGATTTGATAGGATCCTGTGTGATTTTGAGATCCTCAGCTAAGTTGTCTTCCAAATCTATGCACTCCTGAAGACACTGACTTAGGGTTTGCAGTCGTTTTACGTATACTAACATCCTCAATGTTCCATTGGTTAAACCTTCTAAAAATAGGGATATCATTTTTTGCTGAGAAGGTCTCTCTGTCACAGGGCATCGGGTTACGTATTGCTTAAACCTTCGTGCTGCATTTTTTACTGTCTCATTGGGAGCTTGTTTGAAACTATGTAGTAAGGACGACGAATTGTGCTTGATCCCGCGCTTCGTGAATTCCCAAATAAGTTCTTGGAAGAATTGTTCAATATATTCAAAGCAATTTGGATCCAGAGATTGAAACCAAGTTAAGGCTATTCCCGTAAGTGTTAGCCCAAAGGATTCATATTGCATGAAAAAGTCATCCACTTGCTCCGCTCGCAACACCTGCTTGAATTCTGCAATGTGGTCATAGGGTTCTCCTGTGCCATCGTAACGATTTCTCATACATTTGGCCAATTGGATTGGTCTCACTCTTTTGTCTGGCTCTGGAGATTGCATTATGATGGGGACACCTTGGGGCGGTTCTGTCCTAAAGGTAGGTCTATTCATATTTCCCATCCTCTGACTAGAGTGGCCGTGAGGTTTGATTCTTGGCATGTTGAATTGTTCAAGTGGTCTCTCGGGTATGCTACCTTGGCTCATTTGTCCTAACGTCTCATTTTCTGTTCTTTGTTGGGTTTCGAATGGGTTTTGCGAGGTAGTTTCCTGATCTCGAGCTAACTCTCCTCTTTCATTAATCTGATTAGGACTTTCAGTTACTACATATATCTGGCCCATCTTGTCCATGTAGACTCCGTCTTCATACTTGACAGCTGGTCTTGGAACTATTTCTACTTCAGTAGAGTTTCTCATTCTGGCTACTGACCTGTATAGACCATCAAGGTAGATGGGTATTCCTTGCATGTTAGTGGATATATATTGAAGAGACATCCGATATTCGCCTTCCACTCTAGACATAAAATCTTCCCTAGGTACGGATCTATGCATGTCTTCAGAAACCAAGAGCCTCTCCCAGTTAAGTGACATTTTTGACTCACTTGTCTATGAACTCAGCACGTAGAGTTAACCCCTGAGTTGGGAGTCCCTGACTTGATTGTGTGGTTGATCTTAGTTTCAAGTGATATGGTACTTTATCTATCTCTTCCTAGGTATCATCTTGAGCTTAGGTTCATAAGCCTTGTTTACAAGTCCACAATTGTCCTTTGAATTGCTCAAAATTTTGTGGAACCCCTTGCTTCCTAGTCCAACCTGAGGGTCAACTTAAAAATACCCTATCTAATAATCCTGGTATTAATATTAACATAACCAGTCGATGTTTTTGTTGTACTCCTCACGAGCTTTCCAACAAACCCAAGATCACTCCGAACGGATTTCGTATGAGAAAGTTATGCCAGTTCAGGGTTTTGGGGGTTAAAACAGGGAAACAGGGCCTCTCAGGAAATGCTTCAAATCAGGCGATACACGATATTTGTAGGACACGATACTTGATACTTGAGGAACTCGATACACGATACTTGATCTTTGAACAGACGACCTACGATATTTCAAGGAAAACGATACTTGATACTTCCCCCAAACGATACACGACCTCCAAGCCAAACGATACACGATTTCTCACAAAACGATCGCTGGACAAAACGATCTCTGAGCAAACGATCGCTGGACAAAACGATATTTGACAAAACGATACTCGATACTTAGCTCAAAACGATACTCGGTCGCTGGCAAGTATCGTGATCTCTGGAACACGATACACGATACTTGGACCAAAACGATACTTGACCGACACGATACACGATATCTGGATGAAAACGATACACGATACTTCCCCAAACGATCTTTGGCAAAACGATCTCTGGACTCAACGATCTTTGGTCAAAACGATACACGATCGACGATATTTGGTTCAAAACGATACGCGATCTCTGAGTGGAACGATCTACGATCTTTGACCAAAACGATCGCTAAGCAAAACGATACCGATCTCACCCAAGTATCGCGATCTCTGGTAAACGATCTCTCACTGAGACGATCGACGATACTTGAGCCAAAACGATACCGATATTAGGGAAATATCGCGATACTCAACCACAGGAGTCCACGATACTTGACAAGTATCGCGATACTCGACCGCGGGAGCAAAAACGATACTTGACCCTTGCCAAGATTTTTGCAAGATTTTTTAAGTTTTGTTTTGATGCCCTTGTTTTCCTAGTCCTTCTCCCCTCTCCTCACTCTTTGTATCACCCAAAACTCAACATTTAACCTCTGTAAATCCCAAACGATACTTGACGCAGGTCGACTTTTTTTCTGAAAAAACTTGGATTTCCTGAGAGTTCATGAGTATGAAGTGGGTTTGCTTACCTTTGATACTCTCTTCCAACTCTCCTAGCACCCTATTTTGCTCCGCGTAGCTCCCAAAAGCTTTGTTTCTCAAAAACGATACTTGACGCAGGTTTTAGCACTTCCGAAAATGGCCGCTCAGATTCTTGGTGTTTGGAGAGTGTTTCACGAGTTTTTCTTCAGCGATTCAGTTCTGCACCCCCCTCTAAGCTTCTTGCTCACAACCACAAGTAAAAACAAGGTGAATGTACTCTAAAAAATGGAAAAAACTGAGAAGATGAAGGTGGGTGGAGATGGTGATGATGGTGAAGATGAAGAAGAAGAAAAATTCAAAAACTGAACTGAAAATGATGATTTTTTTACCTTCCAACGTCGCTACTCTACGTCTTACCGTCACACGCTCGTCCTCCAAGCTCTCTCCCCGGCAACGGCGCCAAATTTGGTGTCACTCTAGCACAATGGTGAGTACCAACGTGAGGAGCTTCACCTCATAATTGTCAATCCGTGGAGACGTGAGGACCGGTATGAAGACCGTGAGCAAGTGATGGCTCAAGTGCGTGAGTGAAAGCACACAAGCATGCACACACATACACACACACGCGCACAAGGTAAGAGCAAAGAGTGGAACAATGGAAAGCTTTGATTACCAAAGAGCTCTCTTACAAAACTGAAATCTACAACAAGCTAACCCCTCAAATGAGCTTTCCAGCCCTTTTTATAGTTTTTTGAGTAGTTTTGGCCCTGTCCAGACCTAGTGTCCGGCCTCGTTAAAAATTAGGTTCTCGGGCTTATTTGGGGGCTCAAACGGAATCTAAAAATTATGAAATTTGGTAATATGATACATCTAATACTCCTCAAGCTCAAGGACTCCTTGGCTTGAACAAAATGGAGTTGAAAAAATAGAAAATGGTATTTACAATGATTTTTAGTGATAAAAATCACTATTTTTGTAGGGATTTCTTCTGAAAATTTGACAGGTGCTTCTTGGAGCTCCCTACTTGCTCCCTCTTCTCGTGTGTTCACTTTCTTGATGTGCTTCCGTGCTTTGTCCTTGATCTTGAGCTTCAACAGCTCTATTCAGGTTTTCTTCTGCTGCTGCATATTTTACTGGGATCGCATTAGCTGGGGCAGGGGGTTGTTGAGCTAACACAGGTTGAGGCCTTTGTTGGTTTTGGTATGGTTGCTGATAAGGTTGTTGTGGCCTGCCATATGGTTGTGGAGGGTACGGGTTCTGGTATCTTCCCTGCTGAGGGTATGGCTGAGGGTAGGGTTGCCTAACCGCCTGCTTGTTGTATGGGCAATCTTGTGCGGTGTGATTGGTGTACCTCCATTCTATGGTGCAGTACTGGCTACTAGGATTTACTTGGGGCTGAGCCATAATGGGACATACGTTCGCCATGTGGTCGCCACCACAAGTATAGCACCTTTTCACAGGGGCAAACCTTGGGATTTGTTTGCTAGTTACACCTAATTTCTGAGCTACTTTCTCTGCAAGTTCCTCGATTGATGTGGATTGCGTGGAAGAGAGGTTAGAGGCACTATCCGAATCTTTGTATATCTTGGAAAGCTCTAACTCCTCCCCTAGGTTATCCTCGATATCAATGCACATGCGTACACAATCTTCTATGGTCCTAGGGTCCTTCAAGTACACATATGATCTTAATTTGGTACTTAGCAATCCATCCAAGAATAAAGCCACTTGCTTAGCTGGTGTGGGTAGCTCAGAGATAGGGCATCTTTCAAGATATTGCCTAAATCTCCTTCCTGCAAGTCTCACGGTCTCTTGAGGGGTTTGCTTGAAGCTGTGAATCAGTGAGGAGGTATTATGTCTTATGCCACTCTTAGAAAATTCAATGATGAAAGCCTCTAGGAGTTGGTCTATGCTCCTGAACTGTCTCTCGTTAAGTGGTTGAAACCATGTCAGGGCATTGTTCCTAAGGGTTAGACCAAAGGCATTGTACTGTGTGAATAGATCCTCCACTTGTTCAGCTCTCAGGACTTGTCTAAACTCAGCCACATGATCGTATGGATCTCCAGTGCCATCGAAGTAGTTCTTCATGGACTTAACTAGCTGAGTTGGTCTCAAGGTCCTTGTGTGCTCTCTAGGTCGTGGTAGAGGGAACTCATCCGCATTTCTTTGATTCCTGTGAGCTCTAAGTACCTCAGGCTCTACTCTATTTGTTTCCGTCCTCGTTCTTTCTCTGCCCCCTGAGTTGACAAAGCTCACCTACGGCCTTTCTCTATGTCTGTCTCTTTGAGTTTCGTGAGCGTGGGAGGACCCAGCTCCTGGGTGGCCAAAGGACACGTTCGATCTTGGTTGGGGGAAAACAAATTCACCCTTCCAAGTGTAAGCATGCCTATCATTTTCTGTAACCACAAAGATCCTCTCTGAGGCGTGATCTAAGTAGGTCACTCTGCCTGGGCTATCAGGATCCTTAAACTCATAGATCATGATTGTTCCTATATCAGTTGGCTGATCAGATTTATACCTCCAAAAGGCTTCGTCAGTTTCTCGATTGAGGAGCGAATCTATGCTCTTATTATCCTGGGGAATCCACTCTGGTGTTATAATCCTAGTGAGAACCGATTTGCCTCGAGGGGTTCTAGGTTCTGTACCCATGTTTCCTTGCTCTAGGTCACCTAAGTCCGCTTCTGGGATCACATTTCCAAATTCGTCCGTCCTATCTGGGTGACTGGTGACTACGTATATGGTTCCTTCTTTGTCCAAGTATGCTCTGTTTTCAAACTTGACAGCTGGGCGCTCTAGTCCAATGGATTGATCAGGATTCTTGTAAGGGCCTTCTACTCTGTGCAAGTATGGCACTCCTGAACTTCCCGTAGGTCTGTCCATGCCTTGAGACATCTCTGATTCACTGGTATCAGAGCTAGGGTAATGCGAGTGGTGACTCAACTGCTGGGCCCACGACCTCGCAGTATGATTGACACTAGCCTCTAAAGACCTAAGGCTTTGTCTATCTCTTACTAGATGTCGTCCTGATCTAAGGTTCATATGCCGAACTGGTTAACCCAATTTTTCCTAGGTACAACCACGTTTCTGTGTCCTTTGTATCAATTACTTAATCCCCTGTTTATGTTGATTATCGTGTTTAACTCTTGTCTGATATCACGTCGTTAGGAATACTTAAGTTTAATTCCGCACTTTAGTTTGGTCGTTTCACGTTAGGTTCTTTTCCTTTAAGGTTGTCGTTCACACACACAGGTTATCTCTTGACTTGAACTTGATTTCTTAGATAGTCTTTGATTTATCTCGTGCCTATCGTTGCCTAGAATTACTTCTAACACTACCCGCACTTAGCCTAAACTAAGAATTGACAGAGGGTGTTGCGGGTTTTCCAACCTTGAGTTCCTTTCCTTGTGTTGTTGCCCTGGTGTGCCCAGGACGCGCGTTCCCAAGCCTGCACTTACTCTTGCTTTGCGTACCCTTCGATGCTCTCAAAGGACCTGTAAAAGGCCCACCGTTAGCTCAAGACTTAAATTCAAAAGACAGAACCAACCACTTTCATTCATGTAACACTTCACCAATTTGCACTATGACTTTTTTGGACACAACTCTAGAGATCCTTGAATTTTGTTCCCCCTGAGTATGGTCAACTTCAAAATACCCTATCTAATATTCCTGATCTTAATTTAACCGTAACCAGTCGATGTTTTTGTTGTACTCCCCGCGAGCTTTCCAACAAAACAAAAATCACGGCAAACGGATTTCGTATGAGAAAGTTATGCCCGTTCAGGGTTTTGGGGCTAAAACAGGATTAAACTAGGTTAACAGGCAAACATGAATTCTCGGGTTACTTGGGTCATGCCCTCGTAATGCAATACTACACCCTAGTGTTTGTCCCACACTTGGCCAAAATTTAGACCATTATTTTTGCCTTAAAAATTTGACCTAATTTGCCCTTCTAACGTGTTCGCAAAGTCTGTCGATCGCGATTGACAGGTGAGTCGCGATCGACGTGTCGATCGTGATTGACAGGTCCGTCGTGGCTGTCAGTCGCGATTGACTGGTCAGTCGCGATTGACTGGTCAGTCGCAATTGACAGGTGGCTCGAAAAGTCAATCAGTCATGGTCAAAGGGTCGTTGACTCTGTCAGTCGCGATTGATGGGTCGATCGCGATTGACAGGTCGGTCGCGAGGGTCTGTCCGTCATGGTCAAACAGTCGTTGACTGTGTCGGTTGCGATTGACAGAGCCGTCGTGGGCTGTCAGTCGCGATTGATGAGTCGATCGCGATTGATGGCTCGATCGCGATTGACACGTGTCACGCGTATGGTCCGTCGATCGTGGTCAATCGGTCGTTGACTCTGTCGGTCGCGATTGACAGAGCCGTCGTGGGCTGTCGATCACGATTGACAGGTCTGTCCGTCGTGGTTTGTCGATCGCGATTGACAGAGCGATCGCGATTGACAGAAATCTGAGGAGTTTCAAAATTCTAAGCACATTTTTGGGAAGCTCTAGGCTTGTAGATCATGGTTTTGCCCTTTGTTTGGCAGTTTGAGCATTTTTTCTGTCGATCGCGATTGACAGAGGTCGGCGACACACAGACAGTTACTGCGAATTCCGTACCTGCACAGAGTGCTGGGGACGATGATGCGGCCTGTACCTGCAATACAGCTCAAAAAACATGCAAAAACAGCACACACAATTTCGCTCTCTCGCTCTCTCTCACAAGTGAAATGAGGGAAATGAGGTGGAGAAGGTGATATGATCAAAAAACTGAAATTCCTGCGATGATGGGAATGGAGGTGGGAGATGGTGATGATGATGATGGTGATGATGATGATGGTGATGATGGTGGTAAGGTAAGAAAGAGAAAAATAGGAAAAGTAAAGAAATTACCTACAACGCCAACGTCTCCAATCTATGTCTTACCATCACACGCTCGTCCTCAAAGCTCGATCCCCGGCAACGGCGCCAAAATTTGGTGTAGCTCAGTGATGAGTAGCACCTCCTTTAATGTCAATCCGGGAAGACGTGAGGATGGTATGAAGACCTCGAGCAAGTGGAGGCACAAGTGCGTGAGTGAGAAGCACACAAACATGCACACACATACACACACGCGCACACACGGCAAGACAAAGAGTGAGAAGCAATGGAGTTCTTAGATTACTTTCAAATAGCTCTTACAAGTTCATTTCAATTACAATCTAACCTCAAAAATGAGCTCTCTAGCTCCTTTTATAGTTTTTGACTAGCTTTGGCACTGTTCAGACCTAGTGTCCGGCCTAGTTAAAAATTATGTTCCAGGGCTTATTAGAGGGCTCAAACGAGATCTAGAAAATATGAAAATTGGCAGGTAGATACTTCTAAAGCTCCTCAAGCTCAAGGACTCCTTGGCTTGCACAAAATGGAGCTACAAAAATACGAAATGATATTTACAATGGTTTTTAGTGATGAAAATCACTCTTTGTGTAGGGATTTCCTCTACTGATTTGTCATACACCTCTTTGAGCTCCCTACTTGCTCTTTCTTCTTGTGTGCTCAACTCCTTGATGTCTTGAAAAATTAGATGGCCTACTTGCCAGATCTTCTTTGACTGCCATGTCTGCTTGTGCTGTCCCTTCGCTCTGACTCTCTTCGTCTTGTGGCTCCTTCGGTTCCCTGATTGCTGCCAACGCACGGGAAAAGTTTGAAGCTTTTCACAAAGCTTTAGGCTTATTGCCTAGTGGGGGCCGACTTTTCACTCTCTGTATGTGTTCACATTATTCACACTAGGGGGAATTTTTACTTGAGTAGCTTTGATGTGAACCTTTTCCCAATACATGGGCACTATTTACTCTAGTGCTAGCTAGAGGTTTTTCTCCGTGTTACCACATACATGATTCACTCATATGTGGTGGTAATTTGTACTTAGGGATATTATTTAGCTCTTACTTCAGTTTAGTTCATTGTCAATAGAGAGAGCTATTCTAGTCATCTGTCCTTTCCATGTGTCTTGTGGCGTTTGTGCTCCTTTTGTGTGCTTCTTGTGTGCCTCTCACACTTCTAAACACACCCAACAATCTATTTATAGAAAGTCTTGATTGGCTCTCAAAATGTCTTGCTCTTCATCATGTGTTAATCCGTCTATGAGATGTGTAGGTTTTGCAAATTTGGGATTTGGCACTAATGGCACTTCGCGACTTCATTGAAAATGGTTACATATTCAACCATTGCTTGTACAAAGGACAATTGGTTAGTCACCCAATCTTGTATTACTTTGGCATGCTTGAACCATGGCCCTCTAATAAATAGATTGTTATCAACTTCTGACCGAATGATGCCTAATATCAAAAAATTCATCTTGAAAGCTGCTAATTGCATAGTAATTGGGACATTCCTAATTATTTCTAGGGGTTGCACATGAGAATCATCTACCATTCTTTTGAAACAAGGGAAAAGTGTGATGCTTTTCCAACCTAATTGATTACAAATCTTCAAGTGTAGAAATATTTATGCATGATCCACTATCAATTAGTACCTTGTTGATAAATTGGTCTTATACCATATCATAATTAAAGGTACTTTATGATCCACAAAGCCTATTTAAATCAGGGATACATTGTGCACTAGTGCAAGAGTGAGATTCTCATCTATTATCTATAAATGTTATCAACTAAATAATATACATAGTGAAAGCACATCTTGTGAGAATCAGACCTCAAATCTCTTTAAGAAGAAGGCTTGAAAATAAGAAACATGAATGTTGTGTGTGCAACTCACCTCGCATCCTTTATATCCTCTTGCACCTAAAATAGAAATGATCTGGAGTGCTCTAGTGTGGACATGTGGCCATCATGCACAGTCATTCCCATTACCCTTTAGGTACCTTAGGATTTCTATCACTCTTTCCCCTTTATAAAGATCATTTTCCTCAATGATCAATGAGGGAAAGTACTTGCAAACCAAAGCTTCTAATTCCCAAGTAGAGTCTGTAAAAGATAATCCTCCCCAAGCTACTAAATAGTCCAAGATGACATGGTTTCTCATCCATTTCTATCTCTTATCTACTATCCTATCTGGAGAATGATGTGTGCTTTTGCTTTCTTGCAAAGAAACAATACCCTCTATTAGATTGTTCTCCCTAGAAAATACTTTCTAACTTTACTAACTTGAAACATTGGATGGAGTCGGCAATATAGAGGAACCTCTAATCCATAAGCAACATCACTAAGATTCTTAACTATCTTCCAAGGTCCACAAAACCTTGGTACGAGCTTAGTGCACTTGCCTATGCATAGTGAAGTCCACCTAGCTCACACTTGAAGAAAAAATCTATCTCCTTCTTCAAAGACTCTATGAGATCTCTTCTTTTCAACATATTGTTTTCCCTATCAGCTTCTTGATGCATCTTGGGTTTAGCTATTTCTAAATTTTCTTGGAGATTTTCTAGAAACTCGAAGCACTAGGACATTTCTTTTGGCATTCCTATGGTACTAGGAGCAGTGGGATGCTTGGCATAGTTCATCTCAAAAGAAGACATTCCTATCACTTTATGAGGTCTATTATTATAACCAAACTCTACCAATGGCACATAAATATCCCAATTTGCCTGCCTCTCAGACACATATGCCCTCAATATATCCTCGAAAATCTGATTGACTCTCTTACTCTGACCATCTGTGTATGGATGGTCACCACTTCCATAAGTGTCCTCTGAATGTAACATCATTATCTAAAATTGTGGATGTTGGTAACCCATACAATCAAAAGAAATGCTCAATAAATACCTCCATAATCTGAGTTGTGCTCTAGAATTTGTAAAGGATGTAAAAGACTTGGTGTCTTGACTCTTTTTGCCTTGTTGACCTAATACATAAAGCATTTTTGAACATATATGTGGACATTTGTGGCTAATCAAGGCCACCAAAATGTTCTTCTAACTAGTTGAATGGTCTTGTCAATAGGTTGCCAAGCACAAGGAGCATCATGGTTATCATGCATGACTTTTCCTCTCAAAATATGAGAATCAGGTATGCAAACCTTTCCTTTCCATTTAACTATTCCATTCTCCATTGAGAAATGTTGATGTGTAAAACACCACAAGAAATGAATTAATGTGACACTAGACAACCTCTATGGTCACCACTAACTCATTGCCACTCAAAACGTTGAGAAATGATCGCCAAAACCAAGAACTTTACTTCTTCAGATTTTTCCAGTCACTAAAATGACATACCTTCAGCATTTTGTTAATTTCTCTTAAAAAATATTATTTGTCTAAGATTTTTTGGTGGATGAAAATAGAAGAGTAAAGCTTTCCAACAAGCTATGATATGCAAGAAACAGATCTCTAGAACTCAAGATATAAGCCTCACAAGATGACCCTGTATGAGTTCCAAAAATGGAATTTTTGCCTGTTTTGGTAATTCTAGTTGTCCAAAAATGGAAATTCGATGCCTAGCATCGACTTCCAACTGAAAGTCGATGCCTGGAACTGAAAGTCGATGCCAGGCATCGACTTTCAGCTTTTTTCAGCCACTTTTTCATTCCTGAAATAGGCGCATGTAACCAAAGATATGAATGAAGCACTTTTCTGCTAGAAGTCGATGCCAGGCATCGACTTTATGCTGAAACTTGATGCCAGGCATCAAGTTGCTCCACAAACTTCATGTTTTTAGAAGATTCACCAACAGGTAACACTCAGAGAATGAAACCAATGACTTATCAGCCAAGATTCGATGCCAGGCATCAACTTCCCGCATAAAACTCAACCTTTCAACACACATTCGATGACAGGCATCGACTTGCTTGAAAACTTCAATTCCTCAAAACATTACACAGAAGACAAACACTGGAGATGGAAGAAGAAGACTTATACACAGAACTTTAACTAGTTCATATCATAGCTATGAAAACTCAGAAGCTTACAAGTGCTTTCTCACTCAGAGAAGCCCGACTATACTCAGTCATACAAAATGAGTACTAACTCACTTTCTCATTGTCTTCCTCATCGCGTTAGTTGATAATAACTAACTTATATAGCTTTTCTTATTCTCTTGATTTTTTAAAAAACTTCTAGAACTAAAGTGAACTAACTTTACAAATATAATACACTTGTGAATTTGTCCCTTCACATAGGCATGTGGTTTTCTTCGAAAGCTTTGACCTTCAAATATAGGTGCAATTAGTGATTGTTTCTCCAACAACTCCCCCTCAATCACTAATTGACATTCCCTATTTCTTCATATCATCTTCTTTTCTTTTACTCTTGCCATGCTTTTGAATTTGCTGGTCTTCACACCATCCAAGCTCTTTGTCATTATGTCTGCTATCTGATCTTTTGTAGAAATGTATTCCACTTCAATTACCTTGCATGAAAATGATAATGTATCTCTATATGTTTTGTTCTTGCATGAAATACTGGATTTGCTGCAAGATAAAGTGAACTCATATTATCTCCATGTATTGTAGGTATACCTTGATCAATGCCCAAGCGTTTGAAGAATTTCTGCATCCATATGACCTCCTTAGCTGCTTCCACAAGTCCTTTGTACTCAACTTCAGTTGATGATAATGCTACTGTATGTTGTTTCTTTGAACACCAACTTACAAGCTTATCACCAATGTATATCATGTAGCCATGAGTTGATCTTCTGTCATCCTGGCATATTGTAGCATCATCAATGAAAAGAACATAGTACCTTGAGCCACTGATAGATCCTTCTTTTGTTGGTCCCCATACATCTATATGAATGAGCTCAAGTACTCCATCATGTTTGAATCCTTTCTTCTGAAATGGTAACCTGTGTGCTTTTCCCATTTAACATGCTTCACATTTATAAACCATATGTTGACTTTGCACATTTGGTAATCCTAGTACAAACTGATTTTCAACCATAGCTTTAATTCCTCTTTCATTGAAATGACCTAATCTCTTATGCCAGAGATCAAGTTCTGTAATCACTCCTTCACCATGTGTGAGCAAAGCTTGACCAATGTTCCCTTGTACTCTTAAAGTAAAGAGTCTACCTTCTTTCTTACCAGAGACAATCTGATTATATCCATTCTCTGGATCTTCAACAAATACTCCTTCATTTGTAAACCTGACTTGAAAACCTTTTTCAACTATCTGTCCCACACTAATCAAGTTTTTAGGTATTGTAGGAACATACAAAACATTGGTTAGAAAATCTGCTCCACTCTTGCATTTCACTTTTCCAATTGAATGTACACTATGTCTTGTATTATCACCTATTTGAACTGTATGACTAGAAATACCTTTTTCCAATTCTGACATCAATTCTATGTTTCCTGACAAATGATTAGAACATCCAGAGTCAATTTAAAATACCTTTAGATCTTCTTTATCTGATGTGCTGATTGAATTCATCATCAATGATGTATGACTTTCATTCTGTGTGTCATTTGCATAGTTGTAGTAGGTGGTGTTGTAGGATTGATTCTGTCCCCAACTTCGTCCCCCACCTCTACCATAGCCTCGTCTTTGACTTTGTCTACCTCTTTGAAAATTACTTTGATATCTTCCACCTCGGCATCTACTATTTTTGTTTTGATTCTCGTTTGATCCTTGTTGATTGTGCCAACAATCATGAGCTAAATGATTACTCAATCCACAGATCCAACAAGCCTTCTTATTGTTATTTTGATTACCTCTTCCTCTTCCAAAACCTCTTGCTCTTCCTTTGCCTGTGCCTCTACCTCTTGAAAAATAAACTTGAGAACTTGACTCTTCTTCATCCTTTGCTTTACCTTTATCTCCTTTCTTCTTATTCTTCATGTACATTGCAGAACTTTGTCCTTTATCTCCATCTCCCTTCAAGTCTTGCTCAAATGTGAGCATCAAACCAAGCAACTGGTTGAAATCTGGAACATAATGATTTAATGAAAGTTCTGTTGATTAGACAAAAGGTTTCCACCTTTCATCTCCTCTCAAACCTGTAAGTAATTGAGCAATCAACTTGTGATCCTCAGTATCTTCATCTATGGATCCAAGACTATCTCCTAGATCCTTCATCTTAGTGACATAATCACTAATATTTTGACTTGGCTTCTTCTTGAATGTTGTAAACTCTGACCATAGACTTGCTTTCCGTGCTTCAATAGTGCTTTGGAAATGATACTCCAATGCATTCCAAATATCTTCAGATGATTCCAATTGTTAAACGATAATACTTTCTATCCAACTTTCGGAAGAGTATTATCGGGTCCTCGGGTTCTTGGGAGTGGTAGGGGTCTATTAGATAGAGGCCCTGTACTATTTTCCCATCTAATCATTCCACATCTTATCTAATCCTTCATCAATATCCAAAATAGATTTGCGGACAATTCACAACAGTAAAATCGTTCTTAACACGGGTCAGGTGCGTCAGTTTATTGCCATACTATCGTTCTTACTATTTAAAAGTTCTAACATCAAAGTTGTTGTTATCTTCCTCGTCCTCTCAACAAAGGTAAACAGAATATACCGTCTCTTATTCTATATTCTGATTATAACAGAATAAAACGTCGTACACAGTACTGTAACACCACAACAGATTACTCAATGGTTCACGATACTACACTTTCCAAACCGTCATATTCATCTTCAATCACACAATCCGTTATACAAATGGTGTATACCAGAAAATTATTATCAACAGTGCGCACACATACCGTCAAAAAATGATATGACAGTATACTGAACGTCATCTACTGTAACACTTAATTCACTCAAAAAGAGGTATATCCCAATACATTAATCAGATTCACTACTACAGAGAATAGTATCACAGTTTCTTGCAGATATCGACTAACCTTTCTTCTCAAGAAGTACTCAATGCTATGCACTTACAAAATAACAATCGTGACACAAACAACAGTTGAACTCTTGCTTTCTCTTGACGTCTCTAACTCTCTGTTTCTCTCGAGTAAATTCCTGTTAACCTTCACATACGCAATTCTCTTCCACCTTTCTCTCCCATCTCAACTATCAATCCAAAACGTTCTCTCTCTCTCTTTCTCACACAGTGATCTCTGCTCCCACCAGCCAGACGGAGCGGCGGAAGTTCTCTCTCTCTCTTTCTCACACAGTGATCTCTGCTCCCACCAGCCCAACGGAGCGGCGGACGTTCTCTCTCTCTCTTTCTCACACAGTGATCTCTGCTCCCACCAGCCCAACGGAGCGGCGGACGTTCTCTCTCTCTCTTTCTCACACAGTGATCTCTGCTCCCACCAGCCCAACGGAGCGGCGGACGTTCTCTCTCTCTCTTTCTCACATAGTGATCTCTGCTCCCACCAGCCCAACGGAGCGGCGGACGTTCTCTCTCTCTCTTTCTCACACAGTGATCTCTGCTCCCACCAGCCCAACGGAGCGGCGGACGTTCTCTCTCTCTCTCTTCTTCTTCCTACTTTTTATCGCTTCCGCATCCTTCATTTACCGACTCTTGCGTAATTTCCTGCATCTCCGTCATTTCAGCCAAAATTCTTGTTTGTCCTTCTTCTGCGGTTGCGGTTGTCTCGCTCCGTCGGCCTTGTAACACTGGCACGCACGGTGGACTCGAACCCGCAAGATCGACCTGAATCTTATCAGAGATATCATTATCTGCAATCGAGGGTGTTTGTTTTTTGGGACTACCTGTTCCAGATTTCTGTTGCCGAATTTCTTTCTGTAATTGATTTATTTTCTGTTTTTGTTGTTCCAACTGCTGCTTCTGCTGGTTAATTATATCTACCAAATCATGGTCGTGTTGGGAGACAAAACCTGAGCGTATGTTTTCCATTTTTGGAATTGTAATGGCCAACCATCTGCGACGAAAAAGTTTCCAACTGTTATGTACATGAGTGCTCAACTTTTGTTTTAATGCTTCGATATCGATTTTTGTCATTAAAGTGGCATCCAGATTAATTCCTTCGCCAGTTAAGACCTGTTTTTCTAAATCCTGCAAGACCTGTATTCTAGATCGTAAGACTTCAATTTCGTTCTGTAGAGTGGCATTCATTGCCGAAAAATTGGTCATTTCGTCATGTATCTGTTTCTGCACCGCTTCCTGGTACTGTTGGAATTCCTTAATAGATTTGGTAATATTAACTAATGTAACTATCAGTTGATTATGTTCATTCTGTACTTCTCTCAGTAGTTCTGTTTTATCTTCCAGTGCGTTTTGCAATTGTTGATTTGATGTTATCAAAGAATTAAAATGGTTCATATTGGCCAATGCCTGATCTTTTCCCAGTTGTAGCTTCTGTTCTTGTTGTATTAAAAAATCTGAGACTTCCCGTAATTTTTTCTGCATGCTATATACCTGATTTCCGGTTCCGGCAATAGAATCATTAGTATTCGACTTCTTCGAATTTACTGGTTGGGGTGACTGCTGTAACTTTCTTTTTGTTATCAACGAAAAAGGTGTTCCAATCACCTTTGCCTGTTCAGTGCCGTCTGTGGGGCATACATCCTCAGAAGAGTCTAACAGTGTATCGGGTTCATCTTGTTCATTTGTGTAGTTATGCTCTGAGCTGAGCATACCGTGTTTTTCAACATTTGGTCTTCTAGCTTGTATGAATTGAAAAATAGCAGCTAAATACACTGGTAAACGAGTGTATTTTTGGGACCTGCGTTTGTCCCCAACAAAAAACTGTTTGTGTAAATGGTTGTACAACCAGTGAGCCCAGCTCACTTTTCCTCCTGTCTCCGCTTGTACTAGAGGCGAAAAATTTTCTCTAGACATAAGATCAAATCTGACTATAAAGTAGAGCCTTTCTAAGTACCATTTAAATTGTTCACGGCGAGTATATGTGGCATTCTTCATCATAAAATAGCATCTGCGACCTTCGCCCTTACCAAATTCTTTTCGCAGGTCGTTATAAGAACATTTGGGAAAGTTTGCCTCTTCATACAACGGTAATTGAAATACTGACGAAACTAATTGTGGTGAACATTGTACCTGATTTATAAGGAGACCTTTTGTTTGTCGCATGCTGTGTAACTGATTCTCTGCATCTTCATTACCTGTCCACTGTTCCCAGGGTAACTTAGCAAACTGGAGGAGTCCGATTCTCCGTAACCAGTTCTCATTTCTCCTAGAATGGATGTCAAGCTCTATTTTAAATTCTGTGGAAAATAATATGTTGTTATGCTGACCCGGTGATGTTGCCGAAGTTCTTAAGTCATCTTCATCATCCTGTAAGGTAGTATCTGTTGTAGTCACAACACAGTTCTGTGCAATTGCGCGCTTCCTGAGTCGCCATCTTAGTATATCCGATTCAGACATAGTTGTAAGGCTCGCCGAAAATAATATGCCAGAAGTTTTGTTAATTAGTACGAGAGCTCGCAGAATACTATACAGAAAAATACTATGCTGGGCATACGCATTTTATAAGCACTAGAACTTGAACTGCCGTTTGCTTGAATGATGATATTTCATTCGGGCATGACACTTCATACTTCTTACCGAAATTGTAGCATCAGAAATCATCATTCTATATTTTATCCCGTAGATCGATGCTGGACTTGGAACGTCTTTTACATGTGCGAAGAGTATTATGCACAAAAAAAATCGTGACTTTTAATAAAAATCATCAGTACAATACAGGATTTGTAGGACCGAATTTTACAGTTCTGCTGCGAGACCTTCTAAATACATACTTCTAGCTGATCGAAAGATACGGGCAATCTTTTTCTTAAGAGTTTCTAACACATTTTTCAGGGTGTCGGATTCTAATAATTGGGCATCTGTGCGCACCGAACTGAGCACAATAGCTTCCGAAAGTAAATTTTCAGCCTCGGTTTGTAAGAATGCTTCCTGTAAATAAAATTCATTGGCCAATGCTGCATCTCTGGCTGTCTTCATGTCTGTTACTTGTTGCTGCATTCGATGGATGTAATCATTTTGGTTGCGTACTTGATTGTCGAGCCTTTCTAACTGTTGGTTGAGGAACTGGATCGTTTTATGATATGCATCTCTTTCCCTTTTCGTATCTGCTAATCTTTTCTGTTTCTGAGGCTCTTCAACGAGATACTTATGCAGCATGTCGTTAACTGTTGATAAACTGTCTTTTGTAGTATGCAACTGGAATTCTTTTTGCTTCAGTTCTCTTTGCTGTTTTTGGTTTTGTTGATCTTTTTGGGCCAGCTGTAATCTAGTTTCTTCCAGTAAGTTACCTAATGCTACTCTAACATCTTCTGCATCTTTGAAGTTCTGTGTTAACTTATTGATTTCTGCATTGGCTACTATCAACAATTCTTTTTGATTGTTCATTGTTTTCAGAGCTTCATCCCGTTGTTTTGTTATGTCTTCTTGGTCACTGAGTCGTTCTTGCAGCTGCTTCACCTGTTCGTGTAGGGCCTGATTTTCTGCCTTTACTATGTATAATTCTTCTTGAAGAGGAGTAATATCGGCTTCCAGTAATTCTACTTTATGCTGCAACTCCTTGTAGATATTGTCTGTATCAGCTCTTATCTGAGCAGATAATTGCTGGGGGAGATTAATAAGAAACTGTCCGATCGATGCTAATTCAGAAAATACCTGAACATATTGTGTTTGCAGAAATTGTCGTGGTTGGGCAAACGTATCGGTGAGTAATTGTTGAGAATTCGGTGGCGAGTAGTTAGGGGAAGATGATGATGAATCGTCGGGGTGGTCTTGGATGGGATGTACTTCATTTTCCAGTGGTAAACTGGGACGAGCTGCGTTAGAGCTTGTTACCTTATTTGTATCCTGTTGTTCATTCGCTGCGGTGCTGGCATCTGTTGCTTCTGCTGCCTTCAGGAGCTTATCCAGTGCATCATTAGTAGGTTGTTGTTCATGGATTTGTTGGTTCTCTTGATGCTGCTGCTGACAGACTTTATCAGTTGAAATTGCTTCAGTTTCAGTTTGCTCCTGCGTTTGTTGGTGCTCAAACGCTAATGAATACGCTGCTGATTCCTGGTGCATAGACGTATTTGTATCATGGAATCTCTCTTCATCTTGATACTTGGCCTCTGTTTCTACTTCCTTGTCTTGCTGATCAGCTTCATTCTCTACTGCTTTGTCTTGTTTACTGGCTTTCCCTTCTTTATTTTCGTGTTGTTGTTCTGTGTCGTGTTGTACTTCTTGCTGTTGTTCGGCTTCCTTTTGTATTGCTTCACCTGGATGCTGATCGACCTCCTGTTGTACTTCTTCGTCTTGTCCGACTGAACCTGCAACCTTACTTTCAGAAGAACTGATTCTGATTCGTTTACTTCTGAATAACTGATTAATCTCTTCTTCATCTTCTTCGTCTTCATCTAAAGGTTGCGCTGATTCTTCAATCTGCAGTACTGGTCCTCTTGGTGGTGGTTGTGCTTGCATTATAGTTGGAAACAGAAATGACAGAATGTGCGGAAGTCGAGACCTAGGAGTTTTGCCTTTGCTAACTTGCTTCATGATTGAGACGCACTCCTTATGAATACGTTGAAAGAAAAACGACGCGAAGTTAACAGGTTCTCGGGCAGCTATATCGATGGCAGAATAAAATGGTCGAGAGATACCATAAGTTCGTTTCTGGAAATTGAGTATAGCAACTAGGAATTGTAATGCAGTTCTTTCGGGTTCTGGTCGGCAGAGAATGGCGTATTCATTAGATGAATAACGAGGGAACAATTCTGCCATTCGGGTTACAGAAATCATGGGGAGATTCTCGCGGCCTTGTGGAGTCAAATGGTATACTTCAGCAAAAGTTTGGAATGTGATTACAGTTCTGGAAGGTAAGGAGAGGAAAAGCCATTGTTTTTCGGTGGGAGATACTCGAGCGATAGCAGAAATGATCTGTGCGAAGAAGGGGTGAGCTTCTACTGAGTGCCAGGGCAGCTCGGCGAAATTACCCAATCCTCGTACACGCAGGTAATTTCCTACTTCAGCAGGGATACCATCAGCAAAAGCTGTATAGTTTGCTAAGGATTCCATTGCGCACAGATACAAGACACAAAACACGAGTATTCAGAAAATACAGCCGTGATCGCAAGATACTATATTACCTATCCGACGAGTTTAAGTGAGTTATATAAGAGATTTATACAAAGAATATTTTAAACGGTACTAATTACACAAAACGGGCAGTAATGTTTATATCTGGTGTGCATGCATGCAAAGAGAGAAAAAGGAGCGGGCGGCTTGACATAAATAGATATTAAAATACGGCGATTACACTTACTTTATTGATTATACCAAATTAAAACAAAAAGGAACTAAAAGACAGAAAGAAAATTAAGAACTTGCGGTACCCTGTGTACCCTTGTTATCGCAACTGTGACGTTACTTGATACGGCCGTAGCTTAGAACCGTTTATCACTTTTGGAAGTGGTTGTCCAGTCAATGTAGTCAATCGAAAAGTAGCCGGACCAACTTGTTCTGAAATCTTGAATGGACCGAACCAACGTAACTTGAATTTTCCTGCTGATCTGTTGGACTTCGCATTGTAAAAAAGAACAAGCTGTCCTACCGAAAATACTGGAGTCTTTAAATTACGGTCATGTGTCCTGGCCTATCTTAGTTGGATTTCTTTCATAGTTAAGAAACTGAGCCATCGGTGCTCATCTAATTCTCTAAGTGTTTCCAACCGAAATACCAATGACTCTTCTAGTAGAAGCTTCTGAGAAATTGCTACTCTTAAACTTGGTATTACAATTTCCATCGGGGCGATTGCTTCTAGTCCATAGGCTAATTTGAATGGTGTCAAGCCGGTGGTTACCTTATATGTTGTGCGATAGGCCCATAAGACTGCAGGTAGCAACTGATCCCATCTTTCCGGTGTTTCTCTAGTCAATTTCTGAAGCATGTTCAGCAAAGATTTGTTGGTACTTTCTGCCAATCCATTTGCACGAGGATAATATGGTGAGCTGAATTTATGACTGATCTGGAACGACTGTGTTGATGCTTTCATCAAATTGTTCATAAAATGGGTGCCCTGATCTGAAACAAGCTCTAGTGGCAATCCAAATCTTGGAAAGACATCTGATAATAGACATTTTGCTACTGCAACTGCTGTAGCCGAACGTAAAGGCCATGCTTCTGCCCACCTGGTTGCGTAGTCTGTGCAAGTCAATATATACCGGTTGTTACTGAATACCGCGGGAGGTGTGATTGGACCAATAAAATCTAGACCCCACTTCTGAAATGGTTCTAAAGGAAGTACTGGATGAAGTGGAAAGTAATGGCGTTGTAGTGGTTGTCCAGTTCTTTGACAGCTATCACAAGTTTTGATAAATTCCAATACATCTCTGTACATAGTTGGCCACCAAAGTCCACTTTGCAGAATTTTTCGGTGAGTAAGATCTGCTGCAAAATGTCCTCCTGTTGGACTTGAGTGAGCCAGATTGATGTCTGAGTTTACTTCATGTGTAGGGATACATCGGAGTAAGGTTCCTGTATGATCTGCATAATAAAGTTCTCCAGCAAGTAACCGGAATCTTCGACTAAAAACTGCAATTTTTCGGCGTGTAGTTGTAGGGACTTCAGAAGGTAGACATCCATCCGAAAGGAAGGTCAATAACTGATCATAATACGTAGTTGGTACTGGTTGGTTCGACAATTCCTCAGTAGTTGGTTCTGAAGTATAGATGGCTGGCGTTGTATCATTTATGCCGATCGGAGGTTCACCTGAATCTAAGCGTGACAAAAAGTCTGCTAAAGCATGTGAACTACCTGGCCGATGAGTGACATCATAGTCGAATTCCTGCAATAGTAGGACCCATCGTGCTAGGCGGCCACCTATATGTTGCTGCCGAACCAAGTAAACAAGTGCAGCGTGATCGACATGAAATGTAAATTTTCGGCCCAGTAAGTAATGTCTGAATTTTTTTACCGAATACACTAGTCCTAAGCATTCCCTTTCTGTTACCGAGTAGTTCTTCTCTGCAGGTGCTAATCTTCTGCTAGCATAGTATACTGGTCTAAACCATTTATCGGTTTGTTGCATCAGTACACTTCCTATTGCTATATCAGATGCATCAACGAATACGTGAAATGGGTGATCCCAATCTGGTGGCTGTAAAATGGGAACCTGTGTTAATAACTGTTTCAGTCGATCAAATGCTATCTGACATTCCTGAGTCCATTCGAATTGTCGTGGAGTCTTGGAAATTAATTTGTTCAGTGGTATTGCCACATGAGCAAGCCACCGTAAATGTCTTCCATGCCATCTCACTTGACCCATAAACCGCATTACTTCTTTAGGTGTATTAGGCACCGGAGCTTCTAATACTGCTGAAATTTTATCAGGATCGACTTGAATACCCTGTCCCGATATGATGTGACCAAGTAACTTACCACATGAAACCGCAAACACAGATTTGTTTGGGTTTAAACACAATCTATATTCTCTACATTTCTGAAAGCAACATCGTAAATGTACCAGATGTGCGATCGTCTTACCAAAAATTGAAAAATCGTCAAGGTATACTTGCATAAATGAGGTGAGATAAGGAGAAAATATCTCCTGCATACATCTTTGAAATGTGCTTGGTGCATTCCTCAATCCAAACCACATTACTGTACAAGCAAAGACACCCCAATTTGTAATAAATGCAGTTTTTGGTATATCCTCTTCAGCCATTCTTACTTGGTTATATCCACTGTATCCATCTAGAAATGAATACATCTCATGACCTGCTACTTTGTCAAGCATAGTATCCAAAAAGGGAATCAGAAAAGGATCCGGTACTGTTGCAACATTTAATTTCCGATAGTCTACGCAGATTCTCAATTGCTTGTTTTTCTTCGGTACAATCACAATCGGTGAAATCCATTCCGCATGTTCTATTGGTACTATGAATCCAACTTTTAATAACCTATCAAGTTCAGCCTTTACCTGTGATGCATAATGTGGGTTCATCCGGTAGCTGGTTTGCTTTATCGGTTTCACTTCTGGTTTTAGCATAACTCTGTGTTGATAAATACGAGGATCCAAGCCCTTCATGTCTTTGAAATCCCATGCAAAGACGTCAGTAAATTCTTGGAGTAACTGAATTAAATCTGCTTGAAATGCTTCCGGTAAGTTTTGCTTTATCTTTACAGGACGAGGGTGATCTTCATCTCCAAGATTATAAGTAATTAACTGGTCTTCTGGAACATAAAATTGTTGATATTTCTCTGTATTAGCTGATGGTTCGAGAAGTTGCTGTAGTTCATTATCGTGAATCGAAATGGTATCTTCCTCCTTAGTTTCTTCGGCAATGGGTATTAGTGTACATACTGAAGCATTCCAGGTATCTACAATAGACTGTAGATCAATAGTTCCTAATGTCATTAAATCAACATTATTCTTTAAAAATTCTTCTTCTTCATCATCGGACAACCCATCTAACATATGGACTGGTTCGGCAAAATATGGTCGAGCATGTAACTCACAGGGTTGTATCGCGTCTAACTTTACAACACATTTGCGATTTTTATCTTTGAACGTAAGTTCCTGGGCTGACCAGTCTTGAATTACCTTGGCTTGTTTCAACCAAGGACGACCGAAAAGTAGATTGTAATCTAGGGTGGATTCCGGCAAATTTAGAACAACGAAGGTCATCTTGAATGTTGTGTCTTGCAAGGTTATGGGTATATCTCGGACAAGTCCTACTGGATGGACTCTAGATTGATCAGCCACCCTAACAAAGAATTGAACTAGTTCTATCTTAGTCCATCCCAACTTCTTACAAAGTGACGCAGTGGCAATATTCACGCCAGACCCCCCATCAATTAAAACTTGTGTGATTTGATGTTTATTAAACCATACCGTAATCAGAGGAACTGAGTGATCTACCGTAGAGTCTGGCTCTGGTTGTACTGTTGCGGTAGCCGGGATGCAAGCAGATTTTGTAGTAAACTGCTGTTGAAATTGTTGGCGTATTCCTGGTACTAATGCCAGTAATTGCCCGAAAGGCAGTGTGATGGATGATTTTGACAATATATCCCATGCTGGTTGCAATTGATTTGCATTTTCCTTAACTGTTGAAGATGTAGCTTGGTCTGAAGAGGGTAATTCTGCTGCAGATGATGTACCTGCTTCTGTATTGTCAGCACGAGCTTGTGTCGTATCCGGGGACTGGATTACTGGAGTAGGTTCTGGAAAAACAGGTGGTTCTACGGTGGTCCATTGACTAGCTTTATTATACATTCTGTGTTGTTCACGTATCCTTGGTTCAAATAATTCTGCTGTTGGTTGCAATTGTTTACCGGAACGAGTTTGAACTGCTGCTGCCTGCGTCTCTACAGGTGTGATTGTTACCACATTGGCCATTGGGTTTTGACGTTCCTTTTTCCTTTGGTCATATTCCGCTGCATCTCTACAGAATCTTCTAATATGGCCCAATTGTCCACAGAAATGACATCGTGGTGGTGGTAAATTATGGTTTTCCGGTGGTGGTCCATTCTGCCAGCGCGGTGTATTAAAGGCGTGTTCAAGAAATTTGGGAATTATTCAAGTCCCATTTATATTACTTAGTGTGTTTTCTTGTTATATTTTAGGTCCACCTTCATACCCCATTTACAATAAAATTATCCTCAATATTAAAGTGTCAATTTAATATACTCTAATCAAGAGATAATAACATGTTTTAGTGTGTGAATGAGTCAAAATGTAAAACATTGAGACACAAAGAAATGTCTCAAAATCCTGTGTAATTCCCATTTTTCCTGAATAGGCCTTATTATAGTTATTGTTCCTTTGTCCTCGATAATGTCGATAACCTTGTTGTTGATTGTTTCTCAAATATGGGGGTACATATTGATTGGTTAGCTGCCCTTGTTCCTGAATAATTGCATTAACTGTTGCTGTTCCTTGTCTTCTGGCATTGTATGCACAATTCTTAGTGGTATGTCCAACAATGTTACAGATGGCGCAATAGGTCTGATTTAACGCACACTGGGCACTAGTATGTCCTGAATTCTTGCATGTGGTGCAATATACTTGCTTAGTTATATCTTCAGCCACATGTTTGTTTGTTTTTATCCATTCCAAATCCTCTGAAAATCCACCCACTTTGTTTTCCAGCTGAAGGGTCATTGCTATCACTGCATCGAGGGTCATGGCTCCTACACATCTTATAATCATGATTTGCCTAAGTTGAGGAAGTAAGCCATTGATAAACCACTGTGTAATAACATCGTTTGGTAAATTAGCATGAGCCTGGGGTAACTGTCTTAAATGTGTTCTGAAAAGGGTAGCATACTCTTGTACAGTTTGATTTGGTTTCTGTCTGTTGTTCTGTAAATAATCAAAGATCTCTGCAGGATTCTTTTTCAGCCTGAATCGCTGCAAAAAAGCGTCTCGTACTGCTTCATAAGTACCGAAATGATTAATATCGTATTCAGTAAGCCATCTTGCTGCTTCATTCACAAGTGTAGATTGAAAAACAAATGCTTTGTATGCCGGGTCCGGTGGATGGTTGAGGACAGCGTAACTGATTTCAAAGGTGCGTACGTGAGCATCTGGATCATCTCCTGGAAATCCACTAAACTTTGTGTATGTTACTCCCGTTGGAGCCGATCTGGGTTGACCTAACTGTCGTTGCGGTTGTTCGTTCATCGTGAGTGTATTATACCTTCCTTCTGTATTTCTGTTTTGAGTTTCTGAACTACCGGAATTTGTTTCACCAAATGGCACACTTTCCGGTGCAATTAGCTTACTTACTATATTGCAAATTTCTGTTTCAAATAGTCTTCCTTCCTCCTTGATATCCAGAGTAGGAGGACTTGCTTCCAAGCGTTGTAGTTGAGCGGAAGATTCAGCCGAAACTGCTGAGTCGTCACCGAAAAACTGTGTTTTTCTTACCGAAATTCCACCGGAAGGATTCGAAATTGTGACTGGATACGGTGTTGATTCACCTGTGTTAATTTCCTTCCCTAAAGTGTTTCTAATCGTATTTGAATCTATTCCGAAAACGTTTAGACTAGATTCCAACTGCGTCTTGGTAGGTTCCAAAATTGCTGTATTTTCGACAGTCTGCACCGTAGTGATACCAGACAGTTCTAGAGATGTAATACGTTCTACCGTAATTTCACCGGAATCAGTTTTATCGTTCGTCACTTTTTCGACAACTGGGTCAGGTCTAATTGCACTAGTACCTCCCAGAGTTGTTCTTAATACCCCTAACTGGTGATTCTTGGGATACTTTTCACCTGATCGAGTAATCGGCATGTAGCATTTCCGTACTGATCATATAGTATTACGAACAGAACAGTCTTGCAACAATTTGATTCTGTTGCTACTGTACATCCAACAAAATTTAATTCGAACAAAATACCAGGCAATCTTAATGCCACATCCCCAGCAGGATCGCCAATGTTAAACGATAATACTCTCTATCCAACTTTCGGAAGAGTATTATCGGGTCCTCGGGTTCTTGGGAGTGGTAGGGGTCTATTAGATAGAGGCCCTGTACTATTTTCCCATCTAATCATTCCACATCTTATCTAATCCTTCATCAATATCCAAAATAGATTTGCGGACAATTCACAACAGTAAAATCGTTCTTAACACGGGTCAGGTGCGTTAGTTTATTGCCATACTATCGTTCTTACTATTTAAAAGTTCTAACATCAAAGTTGTTGTTATCTTCCTCGTCCTCTCAACAAAGGTAAACAGAATATACCGTCTCTTATTCTATATTCTGATTATAACAGAATAAAACGTCGTACACAGTACTGTAACAACACAACAGATTACTCAATGGTTCACGATACTACACTTTCCAAACCGTCATATTCATCTTCAATCACACAATCCATTATACAAATGGTGTATACCAGAAAATTATTATCAACAGTGCGCACACATACCGTCAAAAAATGATATAACAGTATACTGAACGTCATCTACTGTAACACTTAATTCAGAGTACTCAAAAAGAGGTATATCCCAATACATTAATCAGATTCACTACTACAGAGAATAGTATCACAGTTTCTTGCAGATATCGACTAACCTTTCTTCTCAAGAAGTACTCAATGCTATGCACTTACAAAATAACAATCGTGACACAAACAACAGTTGAACTCTTGCTTTCTCTTGACGTCTCTAACTCTCTGTTTCTCTCGAGTAAATTCCTATTAACCTTCACATACGCAATTCTCTTCCACCTTTCTCTCCCATCTCAACTATCAATCCAAAACATTCTCTCTCTCTCTTTCTCACACAGTGATCTCTGCTCCCACCAGCCAGATGGAGCGGTGGAAGTTCTCTCTCTCTCTTTCTCACACAGTGATCTCTGCTCCCACCAGCCCAACGGAGCGGCGGACGTTCTCTCTCTCTCTTTCTCACACAGTGATCTCTGCTCCCACCAGCCCAACGGAGCGGCGAACGTTCTCTCTCTCTCTTTCTCACACAGTGATCTCTGCTCCCACCAGCCCAACGGAGCGGCGGACGTTCTCTCTCTCTCTTTCTCACACAGTGATCTCTGCTCCCACCAGCCCAACGGAGCGGCGGACGTTCTCTCTCTCTCTTTCTCACACAGTGATCTCTGCTCCCACCAGCCCAACGGAGCGGCGGACGTTCTCTCTCTCTCTCTTCTTCTTCCTACTTTTTATCGCTTCCGCATCCTTCATTTACCGACTCTTGCGTAATTTCCTGCATCTCCGTCATTTCAGCCAAAATTCTTGTTTGTCCTTCTTCTGCGGTTGCGGTTGTCTCGCTCCGTCGGCCTTGTAACACAATCCTCTGATGTGTGGTAGCAAATGATCTGCGATTGTATTGTAGATGTAAGCTTTTGCACTTGCATCCTTCTTCTGCCAATGCTTTAAAGCATCTAGTTCTTCTTTCTTTGGTCGGCTTTCATCTTCAAATACTGGCTTCTCTTCTTCACATGTTACATATATCATGAGATCCTTACTCATAAGTAAGGCTTCCATTCTCATTACCCATGCGGGGTAATTATCTTTATCGAGTTTGTCAATGGAGATATGATCTGCCATGCTCCTTTCCTTCTGCTGCAACCTGTGAGCTTAAAGGATAAAGGATAATACCTTTTGGAGTTCTTTGTGTATGAAGATACTTTTGAAGTAACCTTTTGATGCCTTGTGTCTTCAAATGCTTCACCTTTCAAACTTTAATGGAAAACTTTCCAAAACTTCTCGTACCTTTTTTGCCTTCTGCTCTTTAGGATCTTTTTGCTCTGATACCACTTGTTGATGTGTAAAACACCACAAGAAATGAATTAATGTGACACTAGACAACCTCTATGGTCACCACTAACTCATTACCACTCAAAACGTTGAGAAATGATCGCCAAAACGAAGAACTTTACTTCTTCAAATTTTTCCAGTCACTAAAATGACATACCTTCAGTATTTTGTTAATTTCCCTTAGCACAAATATTATTCTTCTAAGGTATTTTGGTGGATGAAAGTAGAAGAGTAGAGCTTTCTAGCAAGCTATAATATGCAAGAAACGGATCTCTACAACTCAAGATATAAGCCTCACAAGATGGCCCTGTATGACTTCCAAAAATGGAATTTTTACCTGTTTTAGTAATTCTGGCTGTCCAAAAATGGAAATTCGATGCCTAGCATCGAATTGCAACCAAAAGTCGATGCCAGACATCGACTTTCAGCTTTTTCAGGCACTTTTTCATTCCTAAAATAGGCGCGTGTAACCAAAGATATGAATGAAGCACTTTTATGCTAGAAGTCAATGCCAAGCATCGACTTTATGCTGAAACTCGATGCCAGGCATCGGGTTGCTCCACAAACTTCATGTTTTTAGAAGATTCAACAACAGGTAACACTCAAAGAATGAAAACAATGACTTATCAGCCAAGATTCGATGCCAGGCATCAACTTCCCACATAAAACTCAACCTTTCAACACACATTCGATGCCAGGCATCGACTTGCTTGAAAAACTTCAATTCTTCAAAACATTACACAGAAGACAAACACTGGAGATGGAAGGAGAAGACTTATACACAGAACTTTAACTAGTTCTTATCATAGCTATGAAAACTCAGAAGCTTACAAGTGCTTTCTCACTCAGAGAAGCCCGAATATACTCAGTCATACAAAATGAGTACTAACTCACTCTCTCATTGTCTTCCTCATCGCATCAGTTGATACTAACTAACTTATATAGATTTTCTTATTCTCCTGATTTTTTAAAAAACTTCTAGAACTAAAGTGAACTAACTTTACAAATATAATACACTTGTGAACTTGTCCCTTCACATAGGCATGTGGTTTTCTTCGAAAGCTTTGACCTTCAAATATAGGTGCAATTAGTGTTTGTTTCTTCAACAAGAAATTAGACTATAGACTTGACTTGTTTGCTTTAATAGGGGAAGAAACAAACATAACTATCTTGTCTCCTATAATAGATTCATCACTGATGGCTCTAATGATCTATAACAAATGTGGATCTTCCACCTGTGCTTCCTTTATTTCTTGAAGCAATGAGCTTTCTAGAATTGTAATTCGATACATTATCCATGATAATGCATCGACCACAATATTCTTAGTGCCTTTTTTATATAGGATTTCCATGTGAAACTCTTGCATGAGCTCTACCCAGCGAGCCTATCTACATCGAAGATTTAGCTGACTAAAAAAATGTTGGAGTGTATGGTGATCTATGTATACCTTAAATTCTACACCATAAAGATAATGTCTCCAGACTTTGAGAGCATGCACCATTGCATACAACTCTTGTTCATGCACTAGCCAATTGTGTTGTGCACTAGTGAACTTTTTACTCTCAAATGCTATTGGCTTGCCATCTTGGCTTAATACTGCCCCTATGGCTATGCACTAGCATTTGTCTCCAACTCAAATGGTTTTTGTGGATCTACCACTTTGAGTATTGGAGCCTCTGAAATGGCTAGTTTGAGAGTATTAAAATCTTCTTGTTGTTCTTGAGTCCATGCAAAAAGTACTTTGCCTTCAAGAAGCTTCATCATAGTTGTTGCTATCGTTAAATAAGATGAAATGAATATCTGATAGAAATCAAAAAGTCCTAGGAATGACCAAAGTTGTCCCCCATCTTGAGGAGTAGGAAATGACAAAATAGTTGGGACCTTCTTGGGATCCATCTGAACCCCATCGATCGATATCAAATGACCTAAATGCTCTATCTTTGGAAGAAACAACTGAGAGATTTACAAACAATTGGTTTTTCTTTTTAGTTCATAGAACACCAATCTTAAGTGATTCTCATGCTCATCTATAGACCTACAATACCAACAAATCATCAACAAAATCCACAACAAATTTTCCAATGAACAGACATAAACTATCATTCATAAACATCATAAAAGAAGTAGGTGCAATGGTCAATCCAAATGGCATAAATAAATACTCATAATGCCCAAAATGGTTCCTAAAAGTGGTCTTATATACATCCTATTCTTTAATTCTAATTTGCTCATAGCCACTTTTCAAGTCTATCTTACTGTATACAATTGCTCCACCTAGAGCATCAAGAAGATCATCTATCCTAGGCATGGGGTACCTATGCTTGTTGGTAATCTTATTGAGTGCTCTATAGTCAATGCACATCCTGTAAGATCCATCTTTACTAGAAGAACTAGTGTTGGGAAGGGCGAATAGCTAGGTGTCATAAGCCCTTTCTCCATTTTCCATCCATGTTGCACACTTCATTTTTATGACTTCAATGTCCTTAGTTAAACTCCACAACAGCTAGAACTCATATGTGGATATGACGTTTTATTCTACATGTTCGTTTTTTATGGAAGTTTTAGCTCATTGAGAAGGACTAATTACAATTTAATGTTTTCAAAAAAATCATTAGCTTTTCATGCATCCCATGGATATCATACATTGGCAAAAAATTTTGTGGACATTAAAAATGAAACCTTTATATCTTAGTGATTGGATGGTGATCAAAGAAGTGGATTTATCCACATGGCAAAACAATCCTCTAGTTTAGTACCTATGAATGGTGTTTTTTGTAGTGATGCCTTCTATAACTATACCTAAATGTTTTATGAATGTGAAACATCTTTTTATATTTATTTTAAGTCTTAAATCTATGCATACAAGTTCATGGCCTTATTTCTTTGATCCTTACTAAGTACTTTCTTATTGCACATCTCGATTTTTGAGAACTCCAATAATGGTAGTAGGTCATTGAAAGAACACAAACAAGCATGGAAGGAGTAGATAGAGGACAAACATGTTATTTTCTTTCTTTCTAAATACATATCAAATTCAATGGTATTTCATAACTTGCCCACTTGAGGAGACAATCTTGGGACATCAAAGTGAGCACCAAGATACTCTTGCAGTTAGGAGCATACGTGAATCGACACTCAAATCAAGGCAAGGGCTATTCTTGGATCAAGCAAGTGTAAGCAAGACTAAGCAAGGTGAGCATAGTCTAAGTTAAGCAAGAGAGAGAAGTGCAAGGGACACACAGTGTGCGATGCAGAGAAGTGAAGTGCAAGGTGTGCATGAAGAGTGACTAAGGAAGTGTGCGGAGAGTGCTAAGCTAGTCCCCCAAGGATCCCAAGGTCTCATTGCAGTGTGCGCGTGCCGACAGAAGGTGTCCATCCCTCCCCCTTGTTGGAAGCTTGGTGCAAGGTGTGCACAAGTGCAGGCTTGGAGAAGGTGGAGGTCTGGTGCAGAGGAGGCTAGCAACAACAAGACCTTAGGCATTTGGTATTTTGTAATTGATCACTCTGTGGGATTTTGCACAGAAGCATTGGATTGTATTGTGCATCACCATTGTATTTGTCTTATTATAATCAATCGAAAGAGGCTTCCAGTGTGTATCTTTCTCCTTGTCTTTCCCTTTTCTTCTACAAACACTCAAATCCCTTCTCATCCAAGAATCCCCCAACAAAATCTGGCACACTCGGTGGGACTCCAAGGAGATTTGAGTATAGGAGAAGAAATATTGCAAAGTGGAGAAGCACTATTCAAGTGCCGACAGTACTACTTCATTGGGCTAAGAGGTACATATTCTTATCAATTGTCTTATACTAAGAGGACTATGAACAGCTCATGACTGCAACTCGGTCCCAAACATTGAGGGTCACCTGCAAGCAAACAAGAAGGAAGGTTGTTAGAAGATCCTCCAATCCACTTTCATCAACTTCATCAGTGTTGAAGAAACACTCACGAATTTGACGTACAGGCAAAGAAAAGAAAAGAAAGAAAAAAAAAAAAAAAGAGAAGTAGAATCAAGAAAATCAAAAGTCTTAGTGGAGGAACAAATCCACGACCGTTATGTACAGTACATAATCTTTCAGGATCAGAGTTTGTTACACCGAATCAAACTGTACATAGAGAGAACGTGCATACGAATAATAGAAGGGAAGTGCGAACAAGAACGTGCGTGAGAAGAGCGCGCAGTATAAATAAGAGCACATGTAGAAGAAGACATATAGAGATATAGAGAATGAGAGACTGAGAGCTTTAGTTATGAAGAAGACGCCAGAGATCGCGTATGTAGAAGAAGACGCTAGAGATCGCATATGTAAAGATGAATAACAGAAACCTAAAACGTCAGGTATTCATCTCAGAGAGATGGTAATAAGAAACTAATCAGTATAGGAGAGTTTCTGTAGCTTGAGCAAGAAGAGGCCAAGCTCACTTGTACACATCTTCTCTAATAGAAAACACATGTTCATGTGGATGTTTGTGCGTACTGTTTGTATGCGGAAGAAACAGAGTATGTTTTTAAAGTTAGTTAACAATTAACGTTTTCTCAGTAAACGCATTTTTGGTCAGTTACAGTTCTTACTGTAAACGTGTTTTTTGGTAGAAGAACGAAGTAGATCTCGCAGAGTAATGCGAAGTTTTGTGTGAGAGATAGCTCATTCTGTAGCTAGACATCTCTACTTTTAGTTGATTAAGTTTTCCAGTGGAAAAGATATCTACACATAGTACAAAGTCTGACCGGAAAAAGGTCGTCTGAACTAGTGGAGTTTCTTCTTAAACTTCAGAAAGAGTTCAGTAAGTTAAGGAAGCTTTTGCGTCACTTCCTTACTTCATGTATGTTCGCTTGAAGTAATTATAAACAGAATTGAAGTTCATTCCGGCACAATTCCGGTATGATTACGGTGTCAGTCCAGTGACAGTCTGGTGAAATTTCGGTGAAACTTTTCCAGTGAATTTAGAGCGCACTCTTATATGTTGAGCGTTAGACTTCTCTAAGCTATTGATTGATTACAGAGGTGTTCTGAATCACTCTAGCTTAGTTCTTCTTCGGCGTGGCGGTTTCCGCAAGGCTCAGCCTTCGTCGCGTCGTCAAGGAGTGGTATCAGAGTAAAGGAAGCATACCACAATTCCGCAACAGTGGTATCAGAGCTAGGCATATCTAATCAGAGCCCAGAGTATTCACCATTATTGGAAACAAGAGCCAGTTAACCACAACGAGTGGAACCAGAACGAGAAAGATTCTGAAGAGCAGAAAGATTCTCAAAAACTCACCGGAAGTAACAGAAACAAGAAGATCATGGCAGACCATGTTACTATTGATAAGTTGGACAGAGATAATTATCCCGCATGGGTAATGCGCATGGAAGCCTTACTTATGAGTAAGGACTTAATGATGTACGTGACCGGAGAAGAAAAGAAGCCGACTTTCGAAGATGATAGTCAACCAGAAAAAGAAGAGTTAGAAGCCTTGAAGCTGTGGCAGAAGAAAGATGCAACGGCAAGAGCTTACATCTATAATACCGTAACAGACCATCTACTATCGCATATTAGAGGTCTGGAGAAAGCAGAGGACATATGGAGTGCATTGGAAGATCATTTCCAAAATACTACGAAAGCCAGGAAGGCTAGTTTATGGTCCGAGTTTACGACATTCAGAAAGAAGTCGAGTCAAAGCATAAGTGACTATGTCACTAAAATGAAGGATCTAGCAGATAGTCTTGGATCCATAAATGAAGAAGTCGAAGATCATAGATTGATAGCGCAAGTGCTCACAGGTTTGAGAGGAGATGAAAGGTGGAAACCTTTTGTACTATCAACTGAACTTTCTTTAAATCATTTTGTGCCAGATTTAAATCAGTTGCTTGGTTTGATGCTCACATATGAGCAAGACCTGAAAGGAGATGCAGATAAAGGACAGTAATAGCAGAGGCAGAAGCGGAAGATATCAAAGAGGAAGACAAAATCAAAGAGGAGGCTATGGTAGAGGTGGAGTAAGAAGTTGGGGACATAATCAATCCTACAACACCACCTACAACAACTACGCAAACGACACGCAGAATGAAAGTCATACATCGTTGATGATGAACTCTATCAGCACATCAGATAATGAAGACCTAAAGGTATTTTACATTGATTCTGGATGCTCTAATCATTTGTCAGGAAATATAGAACTGATGTCAGAACTAGAAAAAGGTAGTTCTAGTCACACTGTTCAAACAGGTGACAATACGAGACATAGCGTACACTCAATTGGAAAAGTGAAATGCAAGAGTGGAGCAGATTTGCTAACCAATGTTTTGTATGTTCCAACAATACCGAAAAACTTGATTAGCGTGGGACAGATAGTTGAGAAAGGTTTTCAGGTCAGATTTACAAATAAAGGTGTATTTGTAGAAGATCCCGAGAACGGATACAATCAGATCGTTTCTGGAAAGAAAGAAGGAAGACTCTTTACTTTAAGAGTACAAGGGAACATTGGCCAAGCGTTGCTCACACATGGAGAAAAGGTAATTACAGAACTTGATCTCTGGCATAAGAGATTGGTTCATTTTAATGAAAAAGGAATTAAAGCTATGATAACGAATCAGTCAGTATTGGGATTACCAAATATACAGAATCAACATATGATTCACAAGTGTGAAGCATGCCAGTTGGGAAAAGCCCACAGGTTACCTTTCCAGAAGAAAGGATTCAAACATGATGAAGTACTCGAGCTTATTCATACAGATGTATGGGGGCCAACGAAAGAAGGATCAATCAGCAGATCAAGGTACTATGTTCTATTCATTGATGATGCAACAAGGTGGATAACTCTTTATGTTTTGAAAGAAAAATCAGAAGTATTTGGAGCCTTCAGGCATTTTCATGCATATGCTGAAAGGCTTACCGGACGAAAACTTAAAAGACTGAGGTCTGATGGAGGGGAGAATACTTCTCCCGAGAATTCAATGACTATCTTTGGAATGCAGGTATTAAAAGAGAAATAACCTGCAGATATACACCACAACAAAATGGAGTAGCAGAAAGAAGGAACCGAGTTCTAGTTGAGTTCGCACGAGCTATGCTAAACGAAAAAGATTGTCCAAATTATCTTTGGGCTGAAGCTGTAAACACAGCTACATACTTGGTAAACAGATTACCATGTACAGCATTGGAAGGAATGACCCCTTATGAAGCATGGTGGGGAAAGAAGCCAACACTTGATCACTGCAAAGTGTTTGGATCAGTAGCGTATGCTTATGTACCGTCTCAACTCAGACATAAGCTTGAACCGAAAGCAGAGAAATATGTGTTCGTCGGATACGATGAAAAACAGATGGGTTATAGGTTATGAAGTCCTCTAACGAAACAGTTTATTGTTTCTAGAGATGTTACTTTTGATGAACAAAAGGGCTGGTATGTAGATCAAAGTCATACGACTAAAGAAATTGAAGAAGAGGTAAGAAGGAAAGAGAAAGGGAAATCAATTGTTAAGGTAAACACAGATGAAAATCATATGCAAGCAAGTACGTCTAGGAACGGATCAGGTATGAGAAATGAAGATGATTCGAGATTTGATGAAGAAGTGCATTCAGATACATATGAAGAGTTTGAACCAAGAAGGTCGAACAGGAATAGAAGACAACCAGAAAGGTACTCGTATGATACTTCATACATAACTCAGAAAGACTATGCATATATGGTCAAAGATGATGAAGAACCACAGAGCTATGATGAAGCAAAAGGCAAGAAGAAATGGGAAGAAGCAATGGAAGAAGAAATCAGCGCACTGGAGGAGAACAAGACATGGGAACTTGTTCCGAAACCAAATGGTAAGAAAGTAATCGGAAATAAATGGGTTTTCAAAGTAAAGAAATTTGCAGATGGAAGGATAGCCAGATACAAAGCGAGGCTGGTGGTCAAAGGCTATGCCCAGACGCATGGCATAGGTTATGACGAGACGTTTAGTCCGGTGGCAAGGATGTCAACCATAAGGACAGTGATTGCTGTAGCAGCATCGAAAGGATGGAAGCTAAGTCAGCTAGATATAAAGAACGCATTTCTGTATGGATACATTTCTGATGAAGTGTACATGGAACAACTTGAAGGGTTCAAAAGTTCCGGATACCCGAATTTTGTCTATAAGTTAAGAAAAGCACTTTATGGACTGAAGCAAGCTCTAAGAGCTTGGAATTACAGACTTGTGAAATATCTAAACGAACTTGGATACCAAAGTTCGAAGGCAGATGCAAGTCTACTCATAAAGAGAACAGAAGAAGGTATGATCTACATTTGTATTTATGTAGACGACTTAATAATCACAGGAACATTAGATGAAGGAATTACAGAAGTAAAGAAACTACTCGAAAGAGAGTTCAAGATCAGTGACCTAGGGAAGTTGTCATACTTTCTAGGAATGGAAATCACATACACAGATCATGGTGTATATGTGTCACAAGAAAGGTATCTCCTAAACTTACTAAAGAAGTTTAATATGGAGAATTGCAGAGAAGCTTCAACACCGCTTGAAGTAAATCATAAACTCAGCAAATACAATGGTGCAGAGTTTAAAGATATGAAGAAATATCAGTCATTAGTAGGAAGTTTAATTTATGCTACGCTAACAAGACTGGATCTTAGTTATGCAGTAGGAATTCTCTCACAATTTATGCATTGCCCGACAGATCAACATTGGGTTGCAGGACAGAGAGTTCTTAGATATATTAAAAGAACTATAAAAGAAGGATTATATTATCCTTTTACGTCCGACATAAAGCTCAGAGCATACAATGACTCAGACTGGGCTGGAAGTCAAGATGACAGAAGGTCAACACACGGGTATATGATATACCTAGGAGATAAGCTGGTAAGCTGGTGTTCAAAGAAGCAACACACAATAGCGTTATCGTCAACAAAAGCCAAATACAAAGGACTGGTAGAAGCAGCTAAAGAAATAATCTGGATGCAGACCTTGTTCAAAAGCATGGGTATTGATCAAGGTATACCTATCATACATGGAGATAATATGAGTTCGTTATATCTTGCAGCAAACCCAGTATTTCATGCAAGAACAAAGCACATAGAGATTCAATATCATTTCCTGAGGGAAAAGGTAATGGAGAAGGAGTTAGAAATTGTATACACTCCGTATACTTTGAAACATGCATATCATGTGGAAGGTATAGTTTTGTTGATATATTTAGGTAGTGATGTGTGTGAACACACTAGGACCATCGGGGCACTTTTTTTCCTCTTTAGGAGGTTTTTTCCCTCAAATTGTATATACACATGTTACCCTATTGGGCTACTTATCTTCGTACATTCTCTAGTAATACATTCAGTATTGTGTGTTGTGCTCCAAGCTTCTTCTTCTTCCTTGTGCTCTTCGTGTGCTTCCGTAGACGTCTATGTTAGAGTATGATCAATGTCTACCCCTCATGATTGTATGCACATTTTGTAAGGCCCCCTTTATGAGGAGAAGCCAAGCGTGCATTACCCAATTGATGGGAATCCCAACTTGAATGTTGGATGAAGGTCATATTGGACCATGTAAGATATTATAAGGAAAGGGAGTTACCAGGGTCCCCAATTGTGGGGTCCGGGGCAGCGGTGAGCAGCCCCTGGCGCTGGCCCCCTGGTGGGGGTCCGGGGGCAGCGCCCCCGGCGCGACGGTAAAGGGAATATTCCATGGAATATTCCCTGTCGGAGTCAGAAATCATTTATATTTGTTAGGTCGGTTCAACCAGTCTAAGCCGTGTATGGCAATTACGCGGGCGGTGGCCGCCCACGCTCTACCGCCCATGTATAGCCGTCCATGGCAGGCCACCCATGATCCTATATATACATGACTTCTGCACTACCTAAGACATTGAGTTGAGCCAGCATACCTCTACCTTGTATCTCCCTATCTAGAGTTGTCTAGATCACCATTTAAGCTCTACCTTGAGAGCGCACGGGTGGACAACGCCATCATCTTTGTACTTGCTGCTAGTAGAAAATTGTTGAGATTCTCCTATATCTGTTATCTTCTCTGCTATTGCTCCTGTGTTATATTGCGTAACTATTGTCTTACATGGTATCAGAGCTGTAAGGTTCGAATAGCTTGAGAAGTATCATTATTTTAGCCTACTAGCAGACTAGAATATCAGTAGATTATTTGAGTGATTACATGATGGCTTCATCGTCGAACACTAGTCTTGGTGCTTCACCTAATGTTAATGCTGCACCTATTCGAATTCGTCCACACTGAAGGGAAGCTGGATGGAACCAACTATACACTCTGGAAGTTCAAAATTTCTGCAATTTTGGACTCCTATGAATTACTTGACACTGTCATGGGACCGATGGGATTGGATCCAGAGCCTATACCAGTTGAAGATCCAGCAAATTCAAGATTGATGATTCAGCCAGATCCAGATCTTCTACGAGCTTGGAAGAGGCGGAATGCTGATGCATTATGTGCGATTGTCACTAGTGTAAGTGATTCTGTGCTTACTTTAGTTCAACATACTACTAAAGCACATGAGGCTTGGGGCATATTGGCTCGACAATATGAGACCAAGAACCACACTAGGATACAGAATTTAGAAAATCAATTGGCAAATGAAAAGCATTCTGATTCTGAAAAGGCTGAAGATTTTATCAAACGGATAAAGCATCTTCAAGATCAATTGGCTGCAGTTGGTGTTGTTATAACACCAGAAGAGCTAGCTCGAAGATCTGTACGTGTTCTTCCAGCAAAGTATGATGGATTAGTAACAGCCCTTAACACTCAGGTAAGGCCAACTCCTCTTACATTTGAAGAGTTTTGTGCCATGCTTTTAGAAGAAGAGATGCGGCTGAAGAATCGGCAAAGTACAACTGATGCTGCATTCTCAGCAAATGCAAAAGGTAAAGGCTCTTCAGAGGGATCAAAGAAGAAGCCAAAGAAGAAAAAGTTCACAGGAAGTTGCTTCTATTGTGAAAAGAAAGGCCATGCCATCAAGGATTGCAGAAAGAAGCAAGCTGATGAACGGAATGGGACTGTAAAATCATCATGGAAGAACAAAGAGTCTGCAAACAACACAGAGCTGGAACTTTGGGTAGCTATTGAAGAGGTATGTTCATCTGCTCAAGCTCGTGTTGATGAGCCATGGATTTTAGATAGTGGAGCTTCTCGCCATATGACTAGTAAAAAGGATTGGTATAGTTCCCTAGTGCCTCTACGGGAATCCATCAATGTAGTGGTGGGAAACGACTCCAAGTGTCCAGCTGAAGGAACTGGAATCATCTCTTTTATCACTTCTCCAGGTGTTGAGAAAAAGTTATCCGATGTTCTCTATGTACCTACACTCAAAAGAAATTTGTTGTCAGTTTCTGCAATAACAGATCGTGGACTCGAAGTTCACTTCAATAAGAGTGGTGCGGAAATCATGGATTCATGAGGTAATGTTGTAGGTAAAGGCACACGACGGGATAACTTGTATGAGTTAAGTGCTTTAACTGCTACAGAAGATAAAGATGTAAGCAGGTTATGGCACCAACGATTTGGGCATCTCGGATTTGCAGTTTTGAAGGAGATGCAACGAACAGGGATGGTTGCTCATTTGCCTGCATTTTCAGAGTTGCAGGAACCTTGTGAAGCTTGTATGATGGGCAAGCAACAACGAAAGGCATTTCCAAGAGAGACCAGCAATCGATCTCAAGCTCCTCTAGAGTTGGTACATGCTGATCTCTGCGGTAAAATGTCTACACCTGCTTTAGGAGGATCTTTCTACTTCTTGCTGTTAGTCGACGATTATAGTAGAAAGATGTGGGTTTATTTCATTCGAGAGAAGGCTGATGCTTTTGAAAAATTTAAAGCGTGGCATAAGTATGTAGAAAGTGAATCAGGAAGGAAACTGAAGAAATTTAGAACAGATAGAGGAGGTGAATTCTTGTCAACAGAATTCAACAATTACTGTAAGGAGCATGGTGTGAAAAGGCAACTTACCACAGCTCATACACCTCAACAAAATGGCGTTGTTGAGCGCAGGAACAGGACAGTAGTTGAAATGGCTCGTTGTATGTTAAAGGCTCAAGACATGCCTGATTCATTCTGGGCAGAAGCAGTCAATACAGCAGTCTACATCCTCAATCGAAGCTACACAAAAGCTCTGAAGGGGATGACTCCTCAAGAAGCATATTCTGGTAAAAAGCCTTCAGTTTTGCATTTCAGAATTTTTGGTTGTTTCTGTTATGCACATATTCCTGATTCAACAAGATCAAAGTTGGATTCAAAAAGCAAAAAGTGTGTCTTCCGAGGATATAGTGAAGAGTCTAAAGCATACAGGTTATGGGATCCTGAGGCAAGGAAGATTTTTGTCAGCCGAGATGTGGTGTTTGATGAACGACCACACTTAGTAGAAGATAAAGGTAAATCTACTATCTCATCAAACGGAGAAATATCTCACCTTGTGCCTATCAAAAGACAGGTTAAAGTTGAGGAGGAGGAAACATCTGATGGAGAAATTTCCTCAATAAAAAGCCAACCAATTGTAGCTGCACAGCGTAAGCCACTACCGAAGTGGGCACAACAGCTCTTTGATGATCACAATCCACATGTAGATGCACCAGAATCATCATCGGATGGATTACGAAGATCAAAGAGAATAGAGGAGCAAAGAAGAGCCTCAGAACACATTGTTAACATGGCTCTAATGGCAGATATCATGGGTTCGATAAAGGAACCTACCACCATTGAAGAAGCCATTGATGATCCAGATTGGAGAGCGGCAATGCAGTCTGAGTATGATAGTATACTCAAAAATGATACATGGGATCTAGTCGACTTGCCGCCAAAGAAGAAGGTAATAGGTACTAAATGGATTTGGAAAGCTAAGTATAAAGCTGATGGAACATTAGAAAAGTATAAGGCACGATTAGTTGCACAGGGTTTTTCACAGATTGAAGGATTTGATGTTCAAGAAACTTTTGCACCAACAGCACGCATGACAACTATTCGGACGGTACTTGCAGTAGCTGCACAAAAGTCTTGGCCTATTTTCCAGATGGATGTCAAATCTGCATTTTTGAATGGTCACCTCAAGGAGGAGGTATATGTATCTCAACCACCAGGTTTTGAGGTGCCCAATTGTTGCTCTAGCACAATGGTAAGTACCACGTTAAGAAGCTTCACCTCCTTAATGTCAATCTGTGGGAGAGGTAGGAGTGATATGAAGATCGTGAACGTGAGATGATGTGAGAGTGAAGGTGAGAAGCACAAAGATGCACACACACATACACACACACAATGAAGAGACAAGCAAGACACAATGGAAGGTGGGAAATTAACTCTATTACTCAAGAATGCTCTTACAAGCTCAAACTAGCTCTACTCTCTTCTTTACTCCAACAAGCTAACTTCAAAAATGAGCTCTCTAGCTCTTTTTATAGTTTCTAGACTAGTTTTGACCGGTTTCACATCTAGTGGCTGGCCTAGTTAAAAAATAGGTCCTAGAGGCTATTTGGAAGGGTAAACGATGTCTAAAAATAACGAAATTTGGTACGAGCATTCTACCTAAGCTCCTCAAGCTCGAGGACTCCTCGGCTTGCACAAAATGGAGCTATGGATTACAAAATGGGGTTTTCTATGATACATATGTTACAATTAGTGATAATAATCACTGTTGAATGTTTGGAGAATTAATAAGAAATATAGTTGTTTGAAAAATTGATCCTCCTGGCTCCCTGCTTTGTCTTCACATGCTTCCGTGGCGTCTGTGCCTCTGGCTACTTCCAACACCCCCCTCCCTCTCGCTTCTGTCGTCCCTGACAGAACCTTGTTGTGAGGTCTGCCGGATGTAATTCTGTAGGAGGTCTTGAGCGAGGGTGTGCTCTGATATACGAATACCTCGGGCTAGATCAGCCTCGAGTTTCTCCCAATCGATAGGTTGTGGCTCGTCTGGTGGTGGGAGCTGATAATGTGTGGAGTACACCATTCGTTCACAGGCGAATAATTGCAATAAGTGTGTGGGCCTGCTTATAAATACCTCTGAATGGTACTCCCAGAAGCCGGTGGTGAACATTTCTTCGAATGTCTGCTTGTAACATGCCGGCAGGTATTTGATTCTGCAGTGCCAGGCGTAACACACCCGTAGCGATGGCGTTGTGCTCATATCATAGACTAAATCAAAGTTGCCATGCTCAAAGCCCGGGGTGTTAACATGGGGAGCCTTGATGCGTCGGAAGACTTTAAAGACCATCTGCATCATGTCAAAGATTTTGACAGTCATGTGCGCGGCAACATCATCCATATGTTTTAATCGAGGGAGCCAGTGGCGGATCGTCGCCATCATGTAGCCTACTGTGGGTAACTCGATTGGTGGCCTGAAATAGGGATAGTTCAGCCAGTCTTGGCACTGCTTATTGTTCTGTACCTTAATGGCGAAGGCAGTCCAAGAGCGGCGTCGTGGGACTGGTCCCCAGCATGGGTTAAATTTTAAATGTAGCGGCGCTTTTACCCATGTGCTCATCATCTCGGGATAGTTTTGCAATAAATCTCTGCGCCAGTCTGGTTGAAGGATTTCACCTCTCTGCGCCCTTGGTGGCAAGTCCTCTGGCTCGAATTGAGTGGCATGCGTGGGTTTCATGCCTGTTTCTTTCTCTATGGTTAACTGGTATTCGGCCATTAACATGAAGTACGGTTTATATTGGAGCTCATGCCCGGATATGTATCGTCGCGGGGCCAATTGAGCAAAGAATGGTGACTGTAAAATTTTCTCTTCAATTATGGCCATGGCATGTAGCTGTGCCTCTACTCTGGCCGAGTGTGTCGTTCCGAGTTCTTCCACTGTCTTCATCCACACGGGGGTAGGTAATTCGTAGGTCATCTGGCCTTCGGCCGTGACACGTCCGCCTGGGATGGGTATCGGTTCATAAGCCTCTTCGAATGTCTCCTCCACCGGGATAGTGACGGTTTCTTCCTCAGCTGGTAGCTCAGGTGGGGAGTCTGGCCTTGGTGGTGCTTCATAGACTGCAATTCTTGATTCAAGATTTGTTACCTGGGCCCGGAGTGCGTTGAGTTCCTCTAAAACTTCAGGGGCAGGGTCCACAGGCGCTGGTAATTCTGCTGCTACGTGTACTTGTTGTGTTGCTGGTTCTCTGAGCTGTAGCAGTTTGTGATCTTCCTTTAACTTTTGATGTTCTTCGTTCATACGATCATAGTCCTCGAGCAATCTAACATGGTCGTCTAGCAACATCCGCATCGACTCAGATGGGATTGCCTTGAATCTGCTCGGACTGAGTGGCTGTTCTGGATGATCTAAAGCCGCTTCCAAGTTCTCTCTATTTTGCTCTTGGAGTCTCTGGTTCTCCTCTTTTGCTGCGGCTAAGTGTCTTCTTAGTAAGCCCATATTTCTAGTAAGCGTTGCATTGCGGACAGTCTGGGCTCTAAGTAGGTTATCCAAATCCGCGGTGGCCTCTTTGGTTTTCTCCTCACTTTCTAGTTCTAACTTGTGATAGGCCTCTCGTAAATCTTGGTATCGGCTGTTCAGTGAGGCATTCTCAATTGATAGTGAGTTAAGCTGCGTTTGTAGTTCATTCGTTGTCGTCTGCAGCTGTTGATAGTTGGTGCCGAGTGATGCAAACTCCTCGCGGACTTGCGTCATGCATGCGAACATGTGTTGAAATGCGGTGTCTATGGTGGGCGATAGTAGTAGTGAAGTGCTAAATGAGGATGTAGTGGGAGTAGATGCAGTGGGAATGGGAAGTGGGGTTGGGACAGTGGATGCAGTGGTGATTGTGGAAAATTGTGACGTGCCTAAATATGAGGGTGTTGTGAGTGGAGTGGGTGGTGGTGAGGTGGATGGTGATATGTCCATGCCATTGGACGTGTTTAGTGTTGTGACTGTGAAAAGTGGTGTGATTGTGGGTGGTTGTGTAGGTGTGAATACGGGATTTACAAATGTAGAGTAGTTTACAGGGGGGATGGTTGGAGTAGCTTGGTGAAACGGGGAAATAGGGGTTATGGTAGGTTGGGGAGGTGAGACTGGTGAGAAGGTTAGTGGGGTTAGAAAGGGGAATGGGGGTCTTAGAGGTGGGGGAAACGCGGGGAAAGATGAAGGGGTGAAGGGGTTAACATATGGATGCGGAGGGTTGGGTGTGGGCATGGTGGTATGAATGGGTAAGGAAGAGGTTGTGGCTATGTTGCTTTGTACAGGTGTGGATGTGAGGAAAGCAGGTGGGTGTGCGGGTGATACGGGATGGGTTGGTGAAAGATGAGGTGAGAGAGGAGTCGAAGGGGTGGATGTTATTTCGAGGATAGTAGTGGTATGTACAACGGTGGTATGGGGTGGCGAATCTACAAGGATGGTTTCTGCGGTTAATGAACGTTCTGGGGCGAGGCGTGCCTCCCTGGCTTGTGCTGAGGATTGAGCTCCTGTTGGTACACGAATATACTCTCCGGGTTTTGAAAGTAGTCGCACTCGGCGGGGATCAAACTGTGGTAGTTGCTTTCTTTGTAAAAATCTGAGTGCTTCATGGGAGCCTACTGATTTGACTAACTCCCTGAACCCTCTGATGTATGCGTCTTCGAATCCTCCGGAGATGAGTTCCTGTTCAATTAATGCCTGGCTCTCCTCTTCAGTTAACTTCTTTCGTGCCCAGACTTTCTCCATGGTACGATATAATTTTTTGATGGCCAGCGTGTATGCTGCGGCTTCGAAAGTTTCATCTTCATATGTGCTGGTGTCGCCGTGTGTGTCAGTCTGTTGGCCTTGGCCATCTGTCTGTCCCTCTTGTGAGCCCTGGCTGGCTTCATCGTCGCCTTCCTCGTTGTCTGTTTCGGTTCTCTCTTCTTCAGAGCTTGACACAGCTTGTCCCTGTGGCAAGTCTCGCGGCGTGGTAGGGTAGCTGGGGCGTTCATATTCCTGGGAGAACAGTTGCGCTTCTGAATACTGGAATTCGTTTGAGAATGCATCGGGCATCTCAAAATCAAATGTCATTTTTATGGGGTCGGCCTCCATATGTGGTATCGGGAAAGAAAACGCTTCCGCACCAATAGTGGTGGGAGCTTCTGTTGTTGTGGTGGTGGGTTCTGAGGTGGCAGCTGCGTGAGGTGCAGCGGTACTAGTGGTGGCCTCTGTAATTACTAGTCTGGACAACCGTATGCGAATAGGTTGTACAGTGGGAGCAGCTTCTGTCTGTGGTCGCTCTGGAGATGGTTGTGGTGATGGCGACTCTGGCACTTGAAGGCAAGGGATGGTGCCTCGCATGCGCTTACCTGCCCGTGTCCTACTGGGCTTCCTGGCTTTCTTCGTTGTGCCCTTGAATGCCTTCAGTTCTTCTCCTGTTAGTGCACGCTCAATTGGCAAGTCATAAGCCAAACACATGTACACAATTCTAGTGAGCGCACAACATCCGTTAAGCACCTTCTTGCGCTCCCATCTGTGCTGTGCCAGATACATTTGATCTATGATCCAGCTTGCCAGATCAACTGTTTGAGGTCCCGTACATGCCAAATACAATCCGAACCAGATTCGTTTATGGGGCATGGTAAATCTGTCCTGAGCTGGAAATGCGAAATGTTGCATGCATATCCTTAGTGGCTTTGACAGCTCAGGTGTAATGGCCGAAATCTCCTCCCACTTCGTGACATCCCCACGTTTCATCGGTTCTGGAATTAATCTCTCTCGATCTGTGGGTGTGTGGGTTCCATGAATCTTGATGGCTGCTCTGATTAAGTCCTTAGAGAGATAAAATCTCTTGTAAGGTGGATCATCCACTAGAGTAGGCAATATGAAGGTTCCTGGGATGTCCTTATTCTCTGATGCCAGTAGGGTAGTGATTAAGTAATAGCACCTGTAAAAATCCGGTTTGGGCAGAGGATCACTGAAGTATTCTGTGAAGCCTGCTCTGGCCCAAACATGAGTTAAATCCTGGGTGCTTTGTAGGGCTTCGAACTCTCTAGAGAAAAACTGGTACTTTCCCCACGTGCGGTCATCAAATGTCAGAGAGGATTCGAATATAAAGTCCGCGTCCGCAAGGGGTCCTGCAAGGCCCTGAAACCAATGAGAGTTTCTGTGTATCTTTTCGGTGTAGCCCATGGGTGGGTTGTCGATAGGCATTGGCCCTGGAAATCCCTGAAATTCCGGCGGTGGAGCAGTCGGGTGGGACTCTGCTCGTAGCACGTTGAGGGGCACAGCCGCTACACTGGGGCCTGCTCCTGATGTTCCTTCGTCGGTTTGCATGGTGGCTGATGCGCTAGTGAGAAAGATCTGCTACAAAAGATTAACACATTAGCATGGAAATTAATTATGATCCCATTAAAGTGAGACCGCAATCCCTTTCCATAACTGATGCGTAACCCGTGTAGCCAAGTGCTGTGATGTGATGGATGCAATGTTTCTTGCAGCACTAGTGCAGGTCTCTAGACACCTATACGTTTCAGATCATGCATACATTTCTTGATGAGATGAGATTACGAGAGGTGTGTGATGATGGTGTGTGAATTTATACAAGGTTTAAAGGTTAGTGATTTAGTACAAGGTTGTATGTTAGTCGGGGGGTAGTTAGACAATGGGTTAGGGGAAGACGGTTGGACACGTTTCGGTATCCATTTCCTAAAGATCTTGGAGTGGGTGGTGGGTTTCTGCTGAGGGGTAAAAGGTGGTGTCGGGTTTGGTGGTATCGAGGGATGAGATGAGTTATGGGGGCTATATATTACATGGCTTATGGGTTGAGCTATGATACATGATTTGGGTACCCAAATCTGCGTGGGCGTGGGTCTATGGGTAAGGTACTTCTTGGCGATCCACATTTGTCGAATGCTCGGACCCGTAGAAGAAGGTTGAGGGGATGGTGGATATCGATTCTGTTTCTGTTCTGCCTTTTTTTTGTCGATTTCTGCTTGGCTGGAGTTCTTTGGTGCTTTTTGTCCTTTCGGCACCCATATTTGTCTGGTGCCGCTTCCTTTGGGTGGCCTGAACTGCCTTCCTTGTTGTTTCCTCCGATACTGCAGTCGGTCTGGGTTCCTTTGTCGTGGTTGACTCTGTTGTTGTTGAGGTTGAGAGGTCGGATGGACACTCTGCTTTGGAAAAGAAGGGAGATTCAAGACTTGCGTGACCTGCCCATTAGGAAGTGATGCCTTATTTAACTTTAATCTAGGCCAGTCCGCAACAAGTTTGGAAGGATGAGCACCGCAGGGTGTCGTGCTCATTTGGCCGCTGATGCAACCCACCTGACCACCGATTGTGTCCATCTGCCCTTGTGGTTGGGTAACTGTCTCTTCTAGTTTGCAGGAAGTCCCAGGGAAGATCTCCTGTCGTCCTTCTGATTGACAACTGTCCCTAGCCAAGCCCGAGTGGGTTGGTGTAGACGTACCGTGACTGATCTGATCAAAGATCTTCCGGTCTTCCGTCGCATGCATGTCATAGGGTTTAGGGTCACAACCGTCAAGCGGAATGCCGTTAGGGAAGTCAAGCAGTATCACTCGCTTCTGCTCTAAGGTTCCAATCTGTAAGGAGCCTTGTCTAAGATTTAGGTCCACTGAGTGATCGTATAGCCAATCTTGGCCAAGGATTAGGGGTTCTATCAGGTCGTCATCATGGCACACCAGTAGCTTTGCCGTCATGGTCACATCCTTTATGAGGATAGGAAGGTCCACCTCACCCATGCAAGGGGTTTCCATGCCTCCTAGGCCTATGAGGTATGCCTCAATTGGCCGCATTTCTATTCCTGAATCCTTATAGTGGGACCATCTAATCGCACTAGTCGCAGCGCCTGAGTCAATTAAAGCCCTGAGTTCTTGGCAAGGATTGCCGTGCTCTAGCCTAACTGTAATGAATGGTCTCCTGTCAACTATGCTAAGATGAGTGGTTGACCTTACTTGACACATGGCCATGGGGTATCTGGGTGATGTCTCCAGATGGCTATAATGTTCTCTCCCTAGTCCTTGTCTTCTTAGCTTCATGCGCTTAATGCGTTCTATGGCTTCTGCCTGAGCTTCTGCTCGTATTCTATTTTCTTCCTCCTTACGCTTCTTTGCCAACGTGAGTCGTCTAAGCATATCCTCAGTAAGAGGTTCTTGATATAACCTGACTCTACAGCCACTAATGTAATTAGGCATTATATCTCCTTCTAAGGTGGCTAACTGTACTGCCCCGCTCATCGAGAGTCTGTTAATGATCATAGGTCCATAACCTCGCTTTTCTAACTTCCGTGCATGCTGTTTCAGCGTATATACTAGAACTAAATCTCCTTCTTTTAGGCCTTTATCTTTCACATGTGCATCAAAATATGCTTTCTGTCGCTTCTTCGCTGCGTATATTCCTGCTGCTGCCCTCAGCCTTGTTTCTCCTAATCGTTCCAAGTCCATTATTCTTGCTGATAATTCATGGCCGGTCCACTGATGTTCTTGTGCAACCTTAAGGGTCGGTATCAAGAAGTCCAAAGGAAGCACTGCATTCTGACCAAAAACCATCTGAAAGGGAGTTGCATTGAGTACGGTCTTGTAGGCCACTCGATATGCCCAAACAGCGTGGTGTAGCTGTTTGTCCCAATCTGAACGTTTGTTGTTCACGAGTTTCGTCAGTACGTTACAAAGTATCTTGTTAGTGCTTTCAGCCTGACCATTGGCCTGAGGATGATATGGTGCAGATTTCTTGTGAATCACCATAAAATCCTGTAACAGATATTCAATGACTTGGTTTAGGAAGTGAGTGCCTCGATCGCTCACTAACTCTATAGGCAGTCCATATCTTGTAAAGACGTTTTCAAATAAGAATTTTGCAGTCGTGTGAGCATCATTCTTTTTTGTGGCTTTAGCCTCTACCCATTTCGTCAGATAATCTGTAGCAACAATAATGTATTCCGCATGTGTACCTTTTGCAGGGGGGTTAATGGGTCCTACAAAGTCTATACCCCACTTAGAAAATGCACGTCCGCCCATCATGGGTTTCAATGGCATTTCATCTCTGCAAGTAGGAAACTGAGTTCTTTGGCACACATCACATCTCTTTACATAGGTATGTGCATCCATGTGAAGAGTGGGCCACCATAATCCTGAAAAGAGGATGGCTTTGATTATCCTATCGGGTCCAAAGTGACCTCCTGCAACACCTTGGTGTGCAGTCTCTAGTATGCTCAGATAATCGCTCTCATGAACACATTGTCTCAAATATCCATCTCGTCCTCTTTTGTATAGATTATCGCCAATAAGTGAGTAGTCTTGAGCTTCCTGCTCTAGACTGCGTTGTCGAGCTAAGGTCATTCCTTGAGGGAATGTGTTCGTCCTCAAGTAGGTCACCAAAGGTTCACTCCAGTCTGGTGTGAGAGACACGTGATATAGTGTAGCATGTTCTACTGGTGGTCTTTCACAACACACGTTGCATTCCTCACACAACTTGTAGACATCTGCTTCCATCGTAGGCCAATATACACCTAATCTATGCAGAGTCTGTAATGTTCGATGTTTTGAATGATGTTGCTTTAGTGCACCTATGTGTGCTAATTGCAACCAATTCGCATGTTCTGATTCATCTACACAACAAGCAAGAATCTTTTGATTATCTTGTTTATATATGCTTCCTGCCATTATTTGGTACCTCTGAGACTTGGTAATCTCTCCTTCTTTGATCTTTATCCTAGGATTCTTGGGTCCGTATGTCAGAATAGGGACTATAGGCTTAGCCCATTCTGGTGCTATCTCAAGGTTAAACAAGTATGCATCTGGTAGATCGTCCGCTACTCGTTGAGGAGCTTCTCCTGAGGTTAATCTTGAGAGGTGGTCGGCTCTAAGATGTGTCTTTCCTTTCCTGACTACCACTTCAAAATCATACTCCATGAGTAACAGAAACCAACGTATCAATCGTCCTGTGTTACATGGTTTGTTGACTAAATATAATAGAGCTTGATGATCTGTAAAGAACTTGAATTTGTTGGCCAACAAGTAGTGCCTAAACTTCTTTACAGCGTAGATCATCCCTAGTCCTTCTCGTTCCGTCGTGGTGTAATTTCTTTCTGCTGCGTTCAGTTGTCTGCTAGCGTAGGCTATGGGGAGATCGATGTTACCTTCATTCGTGGGTTGTGCTAACACACATCCTATGGCGTAATTGGATGCATCCACATGTACATGGAATGGCTTACTCCAATCTGGGGTAGTCAATATAGGTGCTGAGCACAAGCGTCGTTTAAGTTCCTTGAATGAATTTTCACATTCATCTGTCCATTCAAAATTGGTTAAAAGAGAGTACAAAGGCTTGGCTATGATTGCATACATGTGTATGAATCATCGATAATATCCACAATGGCCCATAAATGCCTGTACCTCTTTCACATTAGTTGGTCTTGGTAATTCTGCAATTACCTTCACCTTTTCCTCGTCCGTAGAGATTCCATTTTTTGACACAATGTGTCCTAGAATTTTGCCTTGTCTGACCATGAAAACGCATTTTTCTGGGTTCAAACAAACCTGATATTCTCGACATTTGTCAAATATTTGTCTTAACTCTGGAATATGTGTCTGTCTTACATTTGAATGAGCACATAAGTCATCGACATAAACTTCCAAGCTCTTGCGTAAGAATTCCTTAAAAACATGACACATGAGTCGCTGGAAAGTGGCGGGTGCATTTGTTAAGCCAAATGGCATCACACGAAATGCAAATATGCCCCATTCTGTGGCAAAAGCCGTCTTGTGTTGGTCTTCTGGAGCAATGGCTACTTGGTTATAGCCTGAGAATCCATCAAGAAAGCTGTAAACTTCCTTGCCCGCAACTCTCTCCAATAGGTGTTCCGTGATAGGAAGAGGATAACTATCTCTAATCGTGGCGGCATTAACTTTTTTAAGGTTAATACACACACGTAATTTTCCATTCTTCTTGGGCACAACCACAATGGGGGATACCCATTCGGTATGCTCAATTTCGTAAATGAATCCTGCTTCTATCAATCGATCTATCTCCTCTTTAATCTTCGCAGCGTAATTATCATTGTACGTGTAAGGTTTCTGTTTTGTCGGTTTCGCATCTGGAGTCATAGGGATTCTATGAGAACATATATCTGGGTCTACTCCTTTCAAATCTTTGTAACTCCACGCAAAAACATCTCTATATTCGCGCAATAGGGCAACTAACTCTTCTTCTTCTTCAGTCGTCAAATCGTGCCCTATGTAGGTGCATTTTTCTTCTTCTCCTTCTATGGCAACTATTATTTTCTTGGTTTTCTCTCGGTTATCATATACTTGTCCATCCTTCTCTTTTCTATTAGGCATTCGTACCATGATTCTTCTATCTTCGATTTCATATTTCTTGAAATTCTCGGGTACTTCAAACAAAGATTCTCCTTTTTCTGACATGGCTTCTTTCTTCTTTCTTTTCTTGCCTTCACTCTTATCAGTCACTTGAGTGGCTAATCTCACTTCATTCGTAATTTCCTCGTGTCTCTGAGTGTGAGTCTCTACTTTGTAGAAATATTCTTCCTCTGATGCAAAGGGTGGGTCCATAATAATTGATTCTAAATCAAAATCGCTCGCATCCTCAAATGCATCAGTGTCTGGTTCACACTCTTCTAAAATTGCATCGCCCATGATTGGCTCTATCGTGAAAACTGAAATGTCATAGCCATCCTCGTCACAGTGGGGTGTCCATTGTTCTTCATTGATGGCTACATCCATGGTTGCTAGGATTTCCGCCCAACCATGGGGTTCAAACTCCTCGTCTGGGAATACTACAGGTGCGTAGGCTGGATCTTGAAGGGTTCTTGGATGTTGTTCCACACCTAAGGTCCTGGCTTCTAACCGCTCTTCCTCTTGCTTGGCTACTTTACACATCCATAAATGGGTATCCTCATGCAACCAAGAAGGATCTGATTCTAATGAGTGCACGGATTCCGTCTCTGCTGGTGTCTTATGGATGGTATTCCATTGTATTGGGGGTACATCTCTGTGTGAATAGTCCTTAAGATTGACTTTGGTAGTCACTCCTAAATGTTGCAAGTACAAAGAATTAGTTCCCCAATCTTGTACAATTTGCAACTGACGCATGAATGGTCGTCCCAATATCATCTCATATGCATGATTTTTCGCGAAGTCACAAATGGCAAAGGTATGCTCAAATTCTACACCACAAGTGGTGAGAGATATGCCTTCTAGTAAGCCTAATGGTTTCTCTATGTGTCCATCAGCCATTTGTAGTTTCATCCTGGTGGGTCTGAGTGCTGGCTTACCCCAACGTTTCCATAAAGCGGTAGTAGCGATGGCTACTCCGGCTCCTGAATCTAAGATGGCTTTCGTGGTGTAGCCCTGATGGGTTATTGGAAGATATGTGTTACCTTCCTCTCCTTCGCTTACGTCTCCAATCTTTTCCACGGGTATCTCTGGTACCTTCTTATGTGATCCTCTCTGAGAGGGTGTGGTAGCTAGCTCAGGGAATTGATTTGCTACGTGCTTCCACAATTCTGGTTTTACCTTTAACAATTCCTCCAGGGTGAGATTACACTGTACTTTGGTATTCTTGATCACTTCCGTACTTCTAGGGATCACTGATTCTTCATTCCTCACTATTATCGTGGGTGTTCTCATACTAATAGACTTAGCTTCCCAAGGTCCGGTGAACTGAGGTAATTCTTGTAAAGAATTAGATTCAAATCTTGTGGGTTCACACAGGTGTTCCACCTCTACATCATCGTAAATAGAGGGGATGTCTTGGGGAAATTGTTCCTGCAAATCGTCTATTTCTTGAATAGGAGGATGAGTTCCTTGTTCTTTTCTCCATTTCTCTTCTTGGATCTCCCTCAAAAATTCATGTGAGTACCTATGTATAGAAGACAAATTGTCTTGACTTTCTGTATTAGGCACTTGAGACAGGGATGGTGGATTCCTTTCCTGTGTCTCTGGGACAATAGGGTTCCTATGCTGATCCTTTTTCTCTTTGCTTTCTATTAAGTGTTCTAGCCTCTCCATTAGTCCTTGAAAGTGTAATTCCGGTTTTGCCATGTTATTCCAATCAAGATATCTAGAGGCTTCAAACAAAGCTTGTGATAACTCTACCATTTTCATGCAAAGTTTAGTTCTCTCAATTTCTAGATCAGCTCGAGGGTAGTTTTTACTCATTTCCGTGACTTGAGGTCCCTCTTTTATTCTAGCCTGATATGCACGAAACATCATGTCTAGATCTTCTGGTATGGGTTCCGCTAAAACCGATCCTGATTTCTGAGCTGGGTTTTCTTGATTTAATTCTTGTGAAGCCAATTCTTGTATTTTGGCTCTAGATTCCCTTAGACTTCCTTCCAACTCACTTATCTTTTTACTCCATTTTCTCTTTATTCTTTCTCTGGAATCTTTCCAAGATTTTGTCTTTTTACTACTCGATTCTGCAACTTCACTAGTTACGGCTACTTTCTCTTGATTGAGCTGTTGGTTTTGTAAGAGCGCCTGGGCTCTGGTTATAGCTTGGATAGGCACGTACGTAGGATTGGATCCATCTGCCTTGTTTACAATACCTATCACATTGATCGGTGTCACATTCGAAGCGTTAACTGGGTTCTTAGGACAATCTTTGATTATGTGCTCTTTGCCACAGTCGGCACAAAAGCCTTGGATGCTATAGTACTGTGATTGCCTTGCTATTGGGGGATGTGGACAGTCCTTTATGAAGTGATCTCCTTGGCACCTAAAGCATGGTCCTCTAGGGCCTTGTGGTCTTTGTTGTCTCAGTTGGGGCCGTGGGTTTGGGTTTGCGTACATCACATTAGCATAGTCTGGCTCCCAACTAGGTTCCATTGGTGGACTATCATAATGATATGTCTCCACATGTTCTGGTGACTCCGTGTAATAAGCTGGTGGACTAGTTACATGAGTAGAGTCAAAACTGTTTGAGTTCGGGTCACTTTCTGTGATCAAGGGTGAAGAAGGCACTAAGGCCCTACTTAGGTTCTCTTCTGCAGCAGCGTATTTGACTGAGATGACATTCGCTGGTGGGGGTGGCTGCTGAGCTAAGACAGGTTGAGGTCTCTGTTGAGCCTGGTACGGGTAGTTCTGGGGAGGCCTATAGTAATAAGGCTGAGCATTGTATTGGCCTTGATACCTACCTGGCTGCTGGTATGTTTGCGGGTAGTTCTGTCTCACGGTTTGTTTGTTGTATGGGCAGTCCTGAGCCGCATGATTAGTATATCTTCTCTCAATTGTGCAATATTGGCCACTAGGGTTGGCGTGAGGTTGAGGTGCATTGGGGCACATGTTTGCCAAATGATTTCCACCACAAGAGTAACAACGTACGTTAGTTGGTAGCTTGGGCACCTGTTTACTAGAAACTCCTAGTTTTTGGGCCACTTTTTCTGCTAGGTCCTCTATCGAATTAGACAATTTTGTGGATGCTAGAGAAGAACAATCTGAGTCCTTATAGACCTTCGAGAGCTCTAATTCCTCTCCTAGGTTATCCTCTATGTCTATACATATTCTTACACACTCCTCTAGCGTTCTGGGTTCTTTTAGGTACACATAGGAGCGTAGTTTAGCGCTCAACAAGCCATCTAGGAACAGTGATACTTGTTTGGCTTGTGAGGGTAGCTCTTGCATTGGACATCGTTCGACATATTGTCTGAATCTACGACCTGCCAGTCTTACTGTTTCCTGAGGGGTTTGTTTAAAACTATGAATCAACGAAGACGTGTCATGTCTAACCCCACTTTTAGAGAATTTCGTGATGAATGACTCTAAAAAGTGATGGATGTCTCTGAATTGCCTTTGTTGCAGTGGTTGGAACCAAGTTAAAGCGGTATTCTTTAACGTTAGTCCAAATGCGTTGTACTGCGTGAACATGTCCTCGACTTGTTCTGCTCTCAGTACTTGCTTGAATTCTGCGACATGGTCATAGGGATCTCCTGTCCCATCAAAGTAATTCTTCATTGATTTTACCAACTGTGTGGGTCTCAATACTCTTGCGTGTTCACGTGGTCTAGGTAGAGGAAAATCATCTCTACCACCTGGTATTCCATGTTCTCTTTGTCTATCCGTCCTATTAGTGTTCGTGGTTGTTCTATCTCTCCCTATGGGGTGATTGAAGCTTACTTCTGGTCTCTCGTGATTTCCTTCTCTTTGATTTCCCTGGGCTGAGGAAGTTCCTGCCCCTTGTTGATTTGCATTCATGTTTGTTCTGGATGGAGGGAATATCAATTCACCTCTCCAAGTGTAGGTGCTTTTAGCGCGCTCAGGCACCACAAAGACTCTTTCTGAAGTCTCATCCAGGTATACCACCTTTCCAGGTGTATCTGGGTCCTTGAATTCATAGATTGTAATGATGCCTACCTCACTGGGGTTTTCCTTCCTGTACCTCCAAAAGGCCTCGTCTGTCTCTTTATTTACGAACAACTCGGTGCTCCTGTTGTCTTGAGGGATCCACTCTGGGATGAGTACTCTTGTTAATACGGATTTCCCTCTCGGTGTTCTAGGTTCTTCTAACGGTTCTTTTCCTTGAAATTTTGTTTCCGTCTCTGATTGAATTGTGCCAAACTCATTAGTATCGTTTGGCTGCGTACTTAGGATGTACATGGTTCCTTCTTTGTCTATGTAAGCGTCTCTCTCAAACTTCACCACTGGTCTTTCCAATCCAATGGGTTGATCAGGGTTGTGCAGTTGCACTACTTGCCTTTGCAAACCATCCTCATAGATGCGAGCACCTAATCGGTTGGTTCTGAGAAACTCTAGCTGCGTTCTATAGGGTCCTTCGGGTTTTTCTAGGTATGCTACATGGGACCCTCCTTCTGGTCTGTCTGTGCTAAATGCCATTTCTGATTCACTTGATTCTGAGCTCAACTCGTAGGGATAACTACTATTCAATTGCTGAGCCCAAGATTGAGCTGTGGTTCTTACACTAGCCTCTGATGATCGAAGGCTTCTTCTGTCCGACTTACCTATATGTTTGCCCGATCTAAGGTTCATTAATTTCCTTCCTTGCTCACTCAATTACACACTTAGATCGTCAATGGTCCTTTGTTATTATTCTCTTAATTCTTTTTAATTTTCTTTGGATTCTTGTCTTAATGAATACGTCAGGAATTCGACTTTCGTTATGATTTTGAGTTCTCGTTCCGTCAGACTTATGTTCTTTTCTTTAGGTTTTCGCGTCACACACACCTTTACTTTAAGTCTTAAACTTGATAGAATTAGGTATCTTGAACTTGAGGCGTTCCTATCGTCGTTAATCCACAACTACCGTTTAGCCTAAGCTAAGAATTGACTGAGGGGGTTGAGTAATCTTCCAACCTCAAGTCGACCTTTCTGGTTGCTCTGATGCCCTGTTGCCCAAGAAGCCGTGCTTCCCAAGCTCTGCTGTCTTCACTGCCTTGCTTGCTTGCCTTTGCTTGCCCTTGCTAGACCTGGAAAAGTTCCAATATTAGACCAATTCACAGTAGGATGATCAAATGCTTGAGCATATACACCTTTTAAGTCCCTCCCCTTTTGCCCAAAATTTCAATACTTGCCCCCTGGCTTCCTAGTCCCAAACTAGGTGAACCTCAAAATATCTTATCCAAAAATAGATGTATTCTTTATGAAAAAAACAGTTGAGGTCACGTAGTACTCGTCACGATCTTTCTAACGAGCTATTAAGCTCAAAAAACGGACTTCGGATGAAAAAGTTATGAGCGTTCAGGCCCTGGGGGGTAAAAACTGACAATCAAGTTTTTTCTTCAAATATAGGCTAAGGGGTCTCCTATGAGTCTAACGGTCCAAAAATTTCTAAAAAATACCCTCAAATTTGGTCAAAAATTGAAGTCCAAAATTTGCGATGGGGGTGGGCAATCGCGATGGTCTGGGACCGTCGCGATGGTCCGAAAAAGGCGAACCGTCGCGATGGCGCGGGATTTGGACAATCGCGATGGCGCGAAAAGGCGAACCGTCGCGATGGTCCGAAGTGAACGATCGCGATGGCGTGGAAATGGACCGTCGCGATGGTCCGAAAAATGAACCGTCGCGATGGCGTGAACAGGTGGACAATCGCGATGGCGCGGTCAACGGTCAACGGTGGACAATCGCGATGGTCCGAAGTGAACCGTCGCGATGGTCCGCGATGCGATGGCTTGAGCCAATCGCGATGGTCCGATTTTGGGCTGTCGCGATGGTCCGAAAAGTTGAACCGTCGCGATGGTCTATCGAGACACGTGGCACTATCGTGGCGATGGCATGAGCCAATCGCGATGGTCCGGGGTCAACTGAACAATCGCGATGGTCCAAGTGGACCGTCGCGATGGCTCAAGTGAACCGTCGCGATGGTCCGAAAAAGCGAACCATCGCGATGGTCCGGCCGAGCCGTCGCGATGGCTTGAGCCTATCGCGATGGTGCGACACAATCGCGATGGTCCGAGCCAATCGCGATGGTCCACCAAATAACGAATTTTTGAAATGCAAAAATGGTTCCGTGTATGCGCAAGTATCGCCTATCTAGTGGTGTGGTCGCCTACCTCAAAAACCGAAAATTGCAGACCATCGCGATGGTCCGCCCTGCTCGGAAATTTCTGACAGAAAGTACATTTTTTACCTTTTGGAAGCTTTCCTGATGCTCTGAAGCTCTGTACCTGCAAGAAAACTCAAGAAAATGCAAGCACATACAATCGCAAAAACTCTCTCTCGCTCTCTCGCATGCACAAATGAGGGGAAATGAGGTGAATGGGGGGATATGGTGAATTTTTCTGATTTTTTTGGATATGGAGATGATGATGCGATGATGAAGATGGAGTATGGGGAAGGTGAAAAACACTAAAAACTAAGTAAAAACAACAACAAAAACTGAAATTTTTACCTTCCAACGCCACTTCTTGCTATACTCTTACCATCACACATTCGTCCTAGACTCGATCCCCGGCAACGGCGCCAAATTTGGTGTTGCTCTAGCACAATGGTAAGTACCACGTTAAGAAGCTTCACCTCCTTAATGTCAATCCGTGGGAGAGGTAGGAGTGATATGAAGATCGTGAACGTGAGATGATGTGAGAGTGAAGGTGAGAAGCACAAAGATGCACACACACATACACACACACAATGAAGAGACAAGCAAGACACAATGGAAGGTGGGAAATTAACTCTATTACTCAAGAATGCTCTTACAAGCTCAAACTAGCTCTACTCTCTTCTTTACTCCAACAAGCTAACTTCAAAAATGAGCTCTCTAGCTCTTTTTATAGTTTCTAGACTAGTTTTGACCGGTTTCACATCTAGTGGCCGGCCTAGTTAAAAAATAGGTCCTAGAGGCTATTTGGAAGGGTAAACGATGTCTAAAAATAACAAAATTTGGTACGAGCATTCTACCTAAGCTCCTCAAGCTCGAGGACTCCTCGGCTTGCACAAAATGGAGCTATGGATTACAAAATGGGGTTTTCTATGATACATATGTTACAATTAGTGATAATAATCACTGTTGAATGTTTGGAGAATTAATAAGAAATATAGTTGTTTGAAAAATTGATCCTCCTGGCTCCCTGCTTTGTCTTCACATGCTTCCGTGGCGTCTGTGCCTCTGGCTACTTCCAACACCAATTCAGAAAATAAAGTTTGCAGGTTGAAGAAAGCTTTGTATGGACTTAAGCAAGCTCCACGGGCTTGGTACCAACGAATTGATCATTTTTTCAAAAATATGGGTTTTGAAAGAAGTACTTCTGATGCTAACTTGTATGTAACGAAAAGGGATAGCAAGCTAGTTGTTGTCATTGTATATGTAGATGATTTGATCATTACAGGAGATCATCAGGAACTCATCAATCAAACTCGGATCAGCTTGGGAACTGAGTTTGAAATGACAGACTTAGGTCTACTCCATTTTTGTCTGGGAATTGAAGTATGGCAAAGGAAGGATGGCATTTTCATCTCACAACAAAAATATTCCAAAGAAATTCTCAAGGCATTTGGAATGATGGACTGCAAACCAACTAGCACACCTATGGAGGTAAATCATAAGCTATCTATGGATGATAACATGCCTGATGTAGATGCTAAGAAGTATAGGAAGCTCGTTGGAAGTCTTATTTTTCTGTGCAACACTAGACCAGACATTTGCTATGCTGTTGGAGTGTTAAGCAGGTTTTCCAACAAACCTAAGGAGAGTCACTGGAATGCTGGAATGCGAATTCTAAGGTACATTGCAGGAACCTTGGATTTTGGTATTTTGTATACCACAGGTGATACACTCCAAGGATATTGTGATTCAGATTGGGCTGGAGATTGTGATTCTAGAAAATCAGTTTCTGGATATTGTTTCTCACTTGGTTCAGGAATATTTTCTTGGGTAAGTAGGAAGCAACCAACTCTCGCACTCTCCTCCACTGAAGCAGAGTACAAAGCAGCTTGTTTTGCTTCTTGTGAGGCAGTCTGGTTAAGGAGAATTCTTGCAGATATAGGCTTTCCATCAAATATGCCAATTGTACTCAAGTGTGATAATCAAAGTTGTATGGCTATTGCAAAGAACCCAGTATTTCATGCTCGCACCAAGCACATAGAAGTACAGTACCATTACATTCGTGAGCTAATTGAAGATGAAATTGTGGAGCTAGAATATTGCCCAACAGAGGCAAATTGTGCTGACATATTCACTAAAGCACTTGGAAGAGAGCAGCTCAACAAGCATCTTCAACAGATGGGCATAGGACCGAGACCTACTTGATTTATCATCGGTAAACATTGAGGGGGGGTGTTAGAGTATGATCAATGTCTACCCCTCATGATTGTATGCACATTTTGTAAGGCCCCCTTTATGAGGAGAAGCCAAGCGTGCATTACCCAATTGATGGGAATCCCAACTTGAATGTTGGATGAAGGTCATATTGGACCATGTAAGATATTATAAGGAAAGGGAGTTACCAGGGTCCCCAATTGTGGGGTCCGGGGCAGCGGTGAGCAGCCCCTGGCTGGGGGGTCCCAGGGGGCCAGCGGGCCCCTTGGTGGGGGTCCGGGTGCAGCGCCCCCGGCGCGACGGTAAAGGGAATATTCCATGGAATATTCCCTGTCGGAGTCAGAAATCATTTATATTTGTTAGGTCGGTTCAACCAGTCTAAGCCGTGTATGGCAATTACGCGGGCGGTGGCCGCCCACGCTCTACCGCCCATGTATAGCCGTCCATGGCAGGCCACCCATGATCCTATATATACATGACTTCTGCACTACCTAAGACATTGAGTTGAGCCAGCATACCTCTACCTTGTATCTCCCTATCTAGAGTTGTCTAGATCACCATTTAAGCTCTACCTTGAGAGCGCACGGGTGGACAACGCCATCATCTTTGTACTTGCTGCTAGTAGAAAATTGTTGAGATTCTCCTATATCTGTTATCTTCTCTGCTATTGCTCCTGTGTTATATTGCGTAACTATTGTCTTACAGTCTAACTCCAACAATTGGTATTAGAGCAGGCCGTCGCTTCATCTAGGGCATCATCAACACCTCTACAGTTGTAGTCTTAGAATCGCACAAATTTTGGTGAGCATACTCAACGTGTTTTTGAGCTCGTTTCAGCGTCCAAATGCATTATCGCAGCGCTTGTGCATGTTATTCCATCTTTTTGTGCCAAAGGTATATACCAATTTCGGTTTGCAAGCATAAGCATCTCAAAGTCTGCCACACCTTTAGCAGAATTTGTTTGGGTAATTCTGTTCAACTATTTGAGATACAGTCATTTTTCTCCATCAAGGTATTTTAGTCACCGGCCATGGTTGAAAGCAATGATGTATTCTATATGTTGGCTATTGAGGATAATTTGGATGGTACCAACTACCCGTTATGGGCTTATATGATGCGATATGTATTGGTTGCAAAAGGACTATGGAACATTGTGTAGGGTGTTGAGAAATGTCATATCACACCTGAACTATTACAACTACAGGTACTGCAGCTGATGTAAAAGGTGTCGAAGATGATGATATTCTGCATATTCCTGTTTGTGCTGCGGTTTCTGCTACACCTACTACGGAGCAAATTCATTGGGATGGCAGAGATGCCCAGGCACATGCATTGATAGCTTTTTCTATCAAACATGCCATTATTCCTCACATTCGCTCTTGTAGAATAGTTAAGGATGCTTGGGATACACTTACCACATTATACCAAGCTAGGAATGAGGCTCGTGTTGCTTACCTCCGAAAACAGTTGGAGAGTGATCACATAAATGAAGGTGATTCTATGGACAATTTTCTAACAAAGATCAAAGACTTGAAGGAACAATTGATTTGTGCTAATGAAGTTATATCAGATAGCTCACTTGTGCAGACTGTTCTGAATGGTCTTCCTCATTCATATCAGAGTTTTGCTTCTACACTTCGGTTGATGATGAAAGGCAATCCAAATGCCTTATCATTTGAGGAGTTAGCCTTTGTTCTGTTGTAGGAAGATCAGTCGAGGCAGAATAGGTCCATTATGCGTGTTGTAGATCAAGCTTTCTTGGCTAGTCAAAAGGGCAAAGGAAAATGGAGCTCTTCAATTAGCAAGTAGAAATCTGAAAATGTTGCACATTCGAAGAAGGAAGACAAAGATGAGAAGAAATCACAAAAGTAGAAATTGTTTTGCAAGTACTGTAAACGAAATGATCATATCATAAAGAACTTTCATAAACTGGCTGCAAAAGAGGCAAAGAAAAAAGAGGTTGGAATGGTTGTTGCAGAGGCCTCTACTCCAAAAATAGAGTCTGCTAACCTTGTGCAGGATGAAGAATGGGCGTTTACTGCAGTTTGCAGGTTGGAGCCATCTTCTCATGAGTAGTGCATGTCTGCAGTAGACTTAGATGTTTGGTACTTTGACAGTGGGGCGACCAAACATATTACCTCACAGTGCAGATTCTTCTCTTCACTCGAGCCTGTCCCTATCGTGAATATTGTTACATGCGCCAACAACTCCTCTTATCCTGTTATGGGAGTTGGTAAGATCATTTTGACTACTACTGATGGTAGTTCTTTCACTTTGTTAGATGCTTTATTTGTGCCGGGGATTAAGAAAAAATTGTTATTAGTTTCTGCATTAGCCAAGATTGTCTTGGTTGTGAAATTTGTTGATGATAGATATACAGTTCATGATCTATCAAATGATGATGTGATCATTGCTTTTGGAATTTTATGTCATGGGTTGTATAAGCTCATAGACTATGAAAGATCTTTAAATGATTCAACATGTGCAGTACATGATTCTCAAGCTATGTCAGATGCAAAGCTTTGGCATGCTCGCTTTGGTCATCTGAATTTTGCTAGTTTGCTACACCTATAGGAATTTGAAATGGTGTCCTCTTTGGCCAAATTTGAGGCACCCGATAAACATGTATGTGAAGGCTGTATTTTGGGCAAAATGCAGCGTTCCTCATTTCAAAAACATGGTTCAGTTCGGGCTACTCAGAAATTGCAGCTTGTTCATAGTGATGTATGTGGTCCTATGCAAACACCCTGTTGCTCTAGCACAATGGTGAGAACCACATTAAGAAGCTTCACCTCCTTAATTGTCAATCCGCGGAAGAGATAGGAGTGATATGAAGATCGTGAATGTGAGATGAAGTGAGAGTGAAGGTGAGAAGCACAAAGATGCACAGACACATACACACACACTACGAAGAGACAAGCAAGACACAATGGAAGGTGGGAGATCAACTCAATTGCTCAAGAACACTATTACAAGCTCAAAAGAACTCTAACCTCAAACAAGCTAACACTAACCAACCTCAAAAATGAGCTCTCTAGCTCTTTTTATAGTTTCTAGACTAGTTTTGACCGGTTTCACATCTAGTGAGCGGCATAGTTAAAAATTAGGTCCTAGATGCTATTTGGAAGGGTAAGCGGTGTCTAAAAATAACGAAAATTGATACACTTGTTCTACCTAAGCTCCTCAAGCTCGAGGACTCCTCGGCTTGCACAAAATGGAGCTATGGATTACAAAATGGGGTTTTCTATGTTACATATGTTACAATAGTGATGAAAATCACTGTTGGAGGTTTTTGAAAAGTATTTCTAAAACATGATTCTTTGAAAAAAGATTCCACTAGCTTCCTGCTCCGTCGTTACATGCTTCCGCGTCGTCTGTGCCTCTGGCTGCTTCCAACACCCCCCTCCCTCTCGCTTCTATCGTCCCTGACAGAACCTTGTTGTGAGGTCTGCCGGATATAGTTCTGTAGGAGGTCTTGAGCGAGGGTGTGCTCGGAGATACGAATGCCTCGGGCCAGATCTGCCTCGAGTTTCTCCCAGTCGATTGGTTGCGGTTCTTCCGGTGGCGGGAGCTGATAGTGTGTGGAATAGACCATTCATTCATAGGCAAATAATTGTAATAAATGTGTAGGCCTGCTTATGAATACCTCTGAATGGTATTCCCAGAAGCCGGTTGTGAACATCTCTTCGAACGTCTGCTTGTAGCACGCCGGTAGGTACTTTATTCTGCAGTGCTAAGCATAACACACCCGTAGCGATGGCGTTGTACTCATATCATATACCATATCGAAATTGCCATGCTCAAAGCCCGGGGTGTTGACATGTGGTGCCTTGACGCGTCGGAAGACTTTAAAAATCATTTGCATCATGTCAAAGGTTTTGACAGTCATATGCGCCGCTATATCGTCCATATGCTTTAATCTAGGGAGCCAGTGGCGAATTGTAGCCATCATGTAGCCAACAGTTGGTAACTCCATGGGTGGCTTAAAATAGGGGTACTTCAACCAGTCTTGGCACTGCTTATTGTTTTTTACCTTAATAGCAAAGGCAGTCCAGGAGCGGCGTCGTGGCACTGGTCCCCAACACGGGTTGTACTTCAAATGCAAAGGTGCCTTTACCCATGTACTCATCATCTCTGGATACTGCTGTGGTAAATCTTTGCGCCACTCTGGTTGATAGATCCTTCCTTGCTGTGCATCTAGTGGCAAATCATCCGCCTCGAATTGAGTTGCATGCGATGGTTTCTTACCTGTCTCTTTCTCAATGGCTAACTGGTATTCGGCCATTAACATGAAATACGGTTTATATTGTAGCTCATGCCCAGATATGTATCGTCGCGGGGCCAAATGAGCAAAGAATGGAGACTGTAATATTCTTTCTTCTATCACCGCCATGGCATGTAATTGTGCCTCTACTCTCGCTGAGTGCGTTGTTCCAAGTTCCTCAATAGTCTTCATCCACGCGGGGGTCGGAAGTTCGTACGTCATTTGACCTTCGGCCGTGACGCGTCCGCCTGGGATGGGTTGTGGCTCGTACGCTTCTTCAAACGTTTCCTCCACCGGAATGGTGACCGTTTCTTCCTCAGCTGGAAGCTCAGGTGGGGAATCTGGCCTGGGTGGTGCTTCATATACTGCAATCCTTGATTCAAGGTTCGATACCTGGGCCCGTAATGCGTTGAGTTCCTCTAAGATGTCAGGAGAGGGGTCCACAGGTGCTGGTATGTCTGGTTGTGCCGGTGCTCGTAACTGGAGTAATTTATGATCTTCTTTGAGTTTCTGTAACTCCTCGTTCATGCGGTCGTATTCATCTAGTAATCTTACATGATCGTCTAGTAGCATCCTCATCGAGTTTGAAGGAATAGCTTTGAACCTGCTAGGACTGAGTGGTTGGTCTGGGTGGTCGAGCGCTGCTTCTAAGTTTTCTCAAATTTGATCCTGTAAGCGCTGGTTTTCTTCCTTGGCGGCTGCTAGGTGTCTTCGTAGTAAGCCCATGTTTCGTGTTAGCGTTGCATTGCGGACTGTCTGGGCTCTTAATAAGTTATCCAGGTCAGCAGTGGCTTCCTTGGTCTTTTCTTTGCTTTCTAGTTCCAATTTGTGATAAGCCTCGCGTAATTCCTGGTAGCGGGTGTTCAGAGAGGCATTCTCAATAGACAATAAATTAAGCTGCGACTGTAAGTCATTGGTTGTCCTCTGCAGCTGCTGATAATTATCACCAAGAGATGTGAACTCATCTCTTACTTGCGTCATACACATGAACATCTGTCGGAATGCATTATCTACAGTGGGTGATAGTATTAATGGGGTGCTAAATGAAGATGCAGTTGGTGTAGATGCAATGGGAATGGGGAATGGGGGTGGGAAGGTGGATGATGTAGTGATTGTTGAAAATTGTGATGTGCCTAAAAATGTTTGTGCCGTGAGTGAAGTGAGTGATGGTGCAGTGGGTGGTGAGATGTCCATGTCAGTGGACGTATCTAGTGCGGTGACCGTGAAGATGGGTGTGATTGTGGGTACTCGTGCTGGTGTAAATACGGGATTTACAAAGGTTGAGGGGTAATTTACAGGGGGGCTGGTTGGAGTAGCTTGGTGGAAAGGGGAAAGAGGGGTTACAGTGGGTCGGGGAGGTGAGACGGGGGAGAAGGTTAATGGCGGTGGGAATGGGAAAAGGGGTCTTGAAGTTGTGGGGAAAGATGGAAAAGATTGATGAAGGAAGGGGTTGGATAGAAAGGTGGGTGTGGGAGGGGGTAGACTAGGGCTAATGGGTGCGGGAATTGTGGGGTTAGTGGTCGTAAAGACAATTTCTGCAACACCACCGACGAATGAAGATGTTGGTCTGGGGGAAGGAGGGTGAAGAGGGGAGGCTGGATGGACGGGCGGTGAGAGAGGAGCGGTTGGGGTGGTCGGTACTTCAGCGACTACTGAGGTTTGTACAGCTGTAGCGCGGGGTGGGGAATCTACAAAGATGGTTTTTACAGCCAACGAACTTTCGGGGATGAGGCGTGCCTCCCTGGCTTGTTTAGAAGACTGTGCTCCTGTTGGTACACGAATGTATTTGCCGGGCTTTGAGAGTAGTCGTACTCTGCGGGGGTCAAACTGTGGTAGTGGCTTTCTTTGCAAGTACCTGAGTGCTTCGTTGGAGCCTACTGATTTGACTAACTCTCTGAATCCTTTGATGTATGCGTCTTCGAATCCGCCTGTGACAAGTTCTTGTTCTATTATTGTTTGACTCTCTTCCTCTGTCAGCTTTTTGCATGCCCAAACTTTTTCCATAGTTCTATACAGCTTCTTGATAGCTAGAGTGTAAGCTGCTGCTTCGTAAGTTTCATCTTCATGGGTACTTGTATCACCATGTGTGTCTGTTTGTTGGCCTTGGCCATCTGTCTATTCATGCTCTTGGGATTCCTGTGTTCCTTGGCTAGCTTCGTCGTCTCCTTCGTCGTCATCGATTGCTATTCTTTCGTCATCAGAGCTTGACACGATCTGTCCTTGTGGCTGATCCCTGGGTGTGGTAGGGTAGCTAGGCCTTTCAAATTCTTGAGAAAACAATTGTCCTTCTGAAAACTGGAACTCATTGGAGAATGCATCGGGCATCTCAAAATCAAAAGTTTGGTCCAGTGGCTCTGCTTGTCCTGATTCTAAATGGGGTATTGGAAAAGAGAAAGCTTCCGCACCAATAGTGGTGGGAAGTTCAGCTGCTGTGGTGATAGGTTCTGTGGTTGTGGCTGCTTGGGGTGCAACAGTACTGGTGGTGCCCTCCGGCGTAACTGGTCTTGATAACCGTATACGAATTGGTGGTACCGTGGGAGTGGCTGCTGTTGGTGACTGCTCTGGAGATGGTTGTGGTGAGGGTGATTCTGGGACTTGTAGGCACGGGATAGTTCCTCTCATGCGTTTTCGGGCTCTGCCTTTGCTAGCCTTTCTAGCTTTCTTAGTGGTCCCTTTGAATGCTTTCAGTTCCTCACTTGTCATGGCACGCTCAATCGGTAAGTCATACGCCAAGCACATATATATGATCCTGGTGAGTGCACAACATCCATTGATGACCTTCTTTCGTTCCCATCTATGTTGTGCCAAATAGAGCTGATCAATTATCCAGCTAGCTAGATCAACCGTTTGGGGTCCAGTACATGCTAAGTATAAACCAAACCAGATTCTTTTGTGGGGCATGGTAAAACGATCCTGAGCTGGGAAAGCAAAATGCTGCATGCATATCCGTAATGGCTTGGAAAGCTCAGGGGTTATGGCTGAAATATCCTCCCACTTAGTTACGTCACCACGTTTCATCTTCTCTGGGACTAGCCGTTCTCTCTTCGTCGGAGTGTGTGTTCCATGTATTTTCAGAGCTTCGCGAATTAAATCTTTAGACAAATAAAACCTTCTGAATGGAGGATCATTTACCAAGGATGATAACATGAATGTGCCAGGTAGATCCTTGTTTTCTGAAGCTGTTAAGGTGGTTACCAAGTAAAAACATCTGTAAAAATCGGGTTTAGGTAGAGGGTCGCTAAAATACTCTGTAAATCCCGCTCGTGCCCAAACGTGCGTTAGATCTTGTGTATTCTGTAGTCCTTCAAATTCTCTTGAAAAGAACTGGTACTTGGCCCATAAATGCCTGTGCCTCTTTCACATTAGTTGGTCTAGGTAAATATGCAATTACCTTCACCTTTTCTTCATCCGTAGAGATTCCATTTTTTGACACAATGTGTCCTAGAATTTTGCCTTGTCTGACCATGAAAACGCACTTTTCTGGGTTCAAACAAACCTGATATTCTCGACATTTGTCAAATATTTGCCTTAACTCTGGGATATGCGTCTGTCTTACATTTGAATGAGCACATAAGTCATCGACATAAACTTCCAAACTCTTGCGTAAGAATTCCTTAAAAACATGACACATGAGTCGCTGGAAAGTGGCGGGTGCATTTGTTAAGCCAAATGGCATCACACGAAATGCAAATATGCCCCATTCAGTGGCAAATGCCGTCTTGTGTTGATCTTCTGGAGCAATGGCTACTTGATTATAGCCTGAAAATCCATCAAGAAAGCTGTAAACTTCCTTGCCCGCAACTCTTTCAAATAGATGTTCCGTGATAGGAAGAGGATAACTATCTCTAATCGTTGCGGCATTAACTTTTTTAAGGTTAATACACACATGCAATTTTCCATTCTTCTTGGGCACAACCACAATGGGGGATACCCATTCGGTATGCTCAATTTCGTAAATGAATCCTGCTTCTATCAAGCGATCTATCTCCTCTTTAATCTTCGTAGCGTAGTTATCATTGTACGTGTAAGGTTTCTGTTTTGTCGGTTTTGCATCTGGAGTCATAGGGATTCTATGAGAACATATATTTGGATCTACTCCTTTTAAATCTTTGTAACTCCAAGCAAAAACATCTCTATATTCGCGCAATAGGGCAACTAGCTCTTCTTCTTCTTCAGTTGTCAAATCATGCCCTATGTATGTACATTTTTCTTCTTCTCCTTCGATAGCAACTATTATTTTCTTGGTTTTCTCTCGGTTATCATATACTTGTCCTTCATTCGCCTTTCTATTAGGCATTCGTACCATGATTCTTCTATCTTCGATTTCATATTTCTTGAAGTTCTCGGGTACTTCAAATAAAGATTCTTCTTTTTCTGACATGGTTTCTTTCTTCTTTCTTTTCTTGCTTTCACTCTTGTTAGTCACTTCCGTGGCTAACCTCACCTCATTCGTAATTTCCTCGTGTCTCTGAGTGTGAGTCTCTACCTCGAAAAAATATTCTTCCTCTGATGCAAAGGGAGAATCCATGATAATTGATTCTAAATCGAAATCACTCACATCCTCAAATGCATCAGTGTTAGGTTCACACTCTTCTAAAATTGCATCGCACATGATTGGCTCTATCGTGAAAACTGAGATATCATAGCCATCCTCGTCACAGTGGGGTGTCCATTGTTCTTCATTGATGGCTACATCCATGGTTGCTAGGATTTCTGCCCAACCATGGGGTTCAAACTCTTCGTCTGGGAATACTACAGGTGCATAAGCTGGGTCTTGAAGGGTTCTTGGATGTTGTTCTGCACCTAAGGTCCTGGCTTCTAACCTTTCTTCCTCTTGTTTTGCTACTTTACACATCCATAAATGAGTATCCTCATGCAACCAAGACGGATCTAATTCTAATGAGTGCACGGATTCCGTTTCTACTGGTGTCTTATGGATGGTATTCCATTGTATTGGGGGTACATCTCGATTTGAATAGTCTTTAAGATTGACTTTGGTAGTCACTCCTAAATGTTGCAAGTACAAAGAATTAGTTCCCCAATCTTGTATTTTGCAACTGACGCATGAATGATCGTCCCAATATCATCTCATAAGCATGGTTTTTTGCAAAGTCACAAATGGCAAAGGTATGCTCAAATTCTACACCACAAGTGGTGAGAGATATGCCTTCTAGTAAGCCTAATGGTTTTTCTATGTGTCCATCAGCCATTTGTAGCTTCATCTTGGTGGGTCTCAATGCTGGCTTACCCCAACGTTTCCATAAGGCGGTGGTTGCTATGGCTACTCCGGCTCCTGAATCTAAGATGGCTTTCGTGGTGTAGCTCTGATGGGTTATCGGAAGATAAGTGTTACCTTCCTCTCCTTCGCTTACATCTCCAATCTTTTCTACGGGTATTTCTGGTACCTTATTTTGTGAGCCTATTTGTGAGGGAGTAGTAGCAAGCTCAGGGAATTGATTTGCTACATGTTTCCACAATTCTGGTTTTACCTTTAACAACTCCTCTAGAGTGAGATTACATTGTACTTTAGTGTTCTTGATCACTTCCGTGTTTCTAGGGATTACTGATTCTTCATTCCTCACTATTATCGTGGGTGCTCTCATACTAATAGACTTTGCTTCCCAAGGTCCTGTGAACTGAGGTAATTCTTGTAAAGAATTAGATTCAAAGCCTGTGTGTTCACTCAGTTGTTCTTCCTCTACATCATCGTAAATAGAGGGAATATCTTGGGGAAATTGTTCTTGCAAGTCGTCTATTCCTTGAATAGGAGGGTGGGTTCCTTGTTCCTTTCTCCACTTCTCTTCTTGGATTTCTCTCAAAAATTCATGTGAATATTTATGTATGGAAGACAAATTGTCTTGACTTTCTGTGTTGGGTACTTGAGACAGGGATGGTGCATTCCTTTCCTATGTCTCTGGGACAATAGGGTTCCTAGGCTGATCCTTTTTCTCTTTGCTTTCAATCAAATATTCTAGCCTCTCCATTAGTCCTTGAAAGTGTAATTCCGGTTTTGCCATGTTATTCCAATTAAGATATCTAGAGGCTTCGAACAAAGCTTGTGCTAGTTCTACCATCTTCACGCAACGTTTAGTTCTCTCAATTTCTAGATCAGCTCGAGGGTAGTTTTTGCTCATTTCAGCTACCTAAGGTCCCTCTTTTAATCTAGCCTGATATGCACGAAACATCATGTCTAGATTTTCTGGTATGGGTTCCGCTAAAACTGATCCTGATTTCTGAGCTGGATTCTCTTGATTCAATTCCTGTGAAGTCAATTCTAGGATTTTGGCTCTAGATTCCTTCAAACTTCCTTCCAACTCAGTTATCTTTTTACTCCATTTTCTCTTAATTCTTTCTCTAGAATCTTTCCTAGATTTTGTCTTTTTACTGCTAGATTCTGCAACTTCACTGGTTTCGGCTACTTTCTCTTGATTAAATTTTTGGTTCTGTAAGAGCACCTGGGCTCTTGTTATAGCTTGGATCGACACGTATGTAGGGTTGGATCCATCTGCGTTATTTACAATACCTATCACGTTGATCGGTGTCACATTCGAAGCGTTAACTGGATTTTTAGGACAATCTTTGATTATGTGCTCTTTGCCACAATCAGCACAAAAGCCTTGGATGTTATAGTACTGTGATTGTCCTGCTATCGGGGGATGTGGACAATCCTTTATGAAATGATCTCCTTGGCACCTAAAGCATGGTCCTCTAGGGCCCTGTGGTCTTTGTTGTCTCAATTGGGGCCGTGGATTTGGATTTGTGTACATCACATTAGCATAGTCTGGCTCCCAACTAGGTTCCACTGGTGGACTATCGTAATGATATGCCTCCACATGTTCTGGTGACTCGGTGTAATATGCGGGTGGACTATCTACATGCGTAGAGTCAAAACTATTTGAGTGTGGGTCACTCTCTGTGATCAAAGGTGAAGAAGGCACTAAGGCCCTACTTAGGTTCTCTTCTGCAGCAGCGTATTTGACTGAGATGACATTTGCTGGTGGGGGTGGCTGCTGAGCTAAGACAGGTTGAGGTCTCTGTTGAGCCTGGTATGGGTAGTTCTAAGGAGGCCTATAGTAATAAGGCTGAGCATTGTATTGGCCTTGATACCTACCTGGCTGCGGGTATGCTTGCGGGTAGTTCTGTCTCACGGTTTGTTTGTTGTATGGGCAGTCCTGAGCCGTATGATTCGTGTATCTTCTTTCAGTTGTACAGTATTGGCCACTAGGGTTGGCTTGAGGTTGTGTTGCATTGGGACACACATTTGCCATATGGTCACCACCACAGGTGTAACAACGCTTGTTCATTAGTACCCTAGGTTTGCTAGAAACTCCTAGTTTCTGGGCCACTTTTTCTGCTAGGTCTTCTATCGAGTTAGACAATTTTGTGGATGCTAGAGATGAACAGTCTGAGTCCTTATAGACCTTTGAGAGTTCCAACTCATCTCCTAAGTTGTCCTCAATGTCTATACAAATTCTTACACATTGCTCTAGCGTTCTGGGTTCTTTTAGGTACACGTAGGAGCGTAGTTTAGAGCTCAACAAGCCATCTAGAAACAATGACACTTGCTTGGCTTGTGAGGGTAGCTCTTGCATTGGACATCGTTCAACATATTGTCTAAATCTACGTCCTGCCAGTCTTACTGTTTCTTGAGGGGTCTGTTTAAAGCTATGAATCAACGAAGACGTGTCATGTCTAATCCCACTTTTAGAGAATTCGGTGATGAATGACTCTAAAAAGTGATGGATGTCTCTAAATTGCCTTTGTTGCAAAGGTTGGAACCAAGTTAAAGCTGTATTCTTTAACGTTCGTCCAAATGCGTTGTATTGCGTGAACATGTCTTCGACTTGTTCGGCTCTTAGTACTTGCTTGAATTCTGCGACGTGGTCATAGGGATCTCCTATCCCATCAAAGTAATTCTTCATTGATTTTACTAACTGTGTGGGTCTCAATATTCTTGCGTGTTCGCGTGGTCTAGGTAGAGGAAAATCATCTCTACCACCTAGTACTCCATGATCTCTTTGCATATCTACTCTATTAGTGTCTGTGGTTGTTCTATCTCTCCCTATGGGATGAGTGAAGCTTACTTCGGGTCTTTCTTTATTTTTCTCTCTTTGATTTCCATGGGCTGATGATGTTCCTGCCCCTTGTTGACTTGTATTCATGTTTGTTCTAGATGGAGGGAATACCAATTCACCTCTCCATGTGTATGTGTTTTTAACGTGGTCAGGCACCACAAAGACTCTTTCTGAAGTCTCATCCAGGTATACAACCTTTCCAGGTGTATCCGGGTCCTTGAACTCGTATATAGTGATGATACCTACCTCACTAAGTAGTTCGGTCTTGTATCTCTAAAAGGCTTCACCAGTTTCTTTATTTACAAACAACTCTATGCTTCTGTTGTCCTGAGGGATCCAATCCGGGATTAGTACTCGTGTCAGTACAGATTTCCCTCTAGGTGTTCTAGGCTCTTCTAATGGTTCTTTTCCTTGTGATTTTGTTTCCGTCTCTGGTTGAATCACGCCAAACTCGTTGGTATTGTTTGGCTGCATACTTAAGATGTACATCGTTCCTTCCTTGTCTATGTACGCGTCTCTCTCGAATTTCACCACTGGACGTTCCAATCCAATGGGTTGATCGGGGTTGTGCATTTGCACCACTTGCCTTCGCAAACCATCCTCATAGATGCGAGCACCTAATCGGTTGGTTTAGAGAAACTCTAGTTGTGTTCTATAGGGTCCTTCTGGTTTTTCTAAATAGGCTACATTCGACCCTCCTTCTGGTTTTTCTGTGCTAAATGCCATTTCTGAATCACTAGTATCTGAGCTCTCGTAGGGATAACTAGTGTTCAATTGTTGAGCCCACGATCGTGCGGTAGTTCTTACACTTGCCTCTGATGATCTAAGGCTTCGTCGGTCTGACTTACCTATGTGTTTGCCCGATCTAAGGTTCATTAATTTTCTTCCTTGCACACCCAGTACACGCTCAGATCGTCAATGATTCTTTGTTATTACTTTCTTGATTCTTTTTAAATTTCTTTAGATTCTTGTTTTAATGTATGCGTCAGGAATTCGACTTTCCGTGGTACTTTGAGTTCTCGTTCCGTCAGACTTATGTTCTTTCCTTTAGGTTTTCGTGTCACACACCTTTACTTTAGTCTTGAACTTGATAAATTTAACTCTCTTGAACTTGAGGCGTTCCTTTCGTCTTTAATCCACAATACTACCGTTTATCCTAGGCTAAGAATTGACTGAGGGGGTTGAGTAATCTTCCAACCTGGAGTCAGCTTTTCTGGTTGCTCTAATGCCCAAGAAGTCGCGCTTCCCAAGCTTTATGCTCTTCACTGCCTTGCTTTGGTTGCCTTTGATTGCCCTTGCTAGACCTGGAAAAATTCAATATTAGACCAATTCACAGTTGGATGATCAAGCACTTGAGTATATACACCTTTTAAGTCCCTTCCCTTTTGCCCAACTTTTCAATGTTTGCCCCCTGGCTTTCTAGTCCCAAACTAGGTCAACCTCAAAATAGCCTATCTAAAAATAGACGTATCCTTTAAGAAAAAATAGGTCACGTAGTACTCGTAAAGAGCTTTCTAACGAGCTATTAAGCTCAAAAAACGGACTTCGGATGAAAAAGTTATGACCGTTCAGGCCCTGGGGGGTAAAAACTGACAAACAGGTTTTTCTCCAAATATGAGCTAAGGGGTCTCCTATGAGTCTAATCACCCAAAAATTTCCCCAAAATAGCCCCAAAATTGGCCAAAAATTGAAACCCTAAAATTTGCGATGGGGGTGCACAATCGCGATGGTCTGAGATGATCGCGATGGTCTGGGACCGTCGCGATGGCGTGAGGGTGAACAATCGCGATGGCTCGATCGGGCGGACAATCGCGATGGCGTGAAAGTGGACAATCGCGATGGCTCGATCAGGTGGACAATCGCGATGGCGTGAAAGTGGACAATCGCGATGGCTCGATCAGGCGGACAATCGCGATGGTCTGAAGTGCACCGTCGCGATGGCTCGATCAGGCGGACAATCGCGATGGCGTCAGTCAACGGTCAACGTGCACAATCGCGATGGTCCAAAGTGAACCGTCGCGATGGTCACAGATGCGATGGCTTGAGCCAATCGCGATGGTTTGGGCGCGATGGCGTGAGCCAATCGCGATGGTCCAAAATTTCGGGTTGTCGCGATGGTGTGAGGTGCGAGCCGTCGCGATGGTCCTGCTTGCCACGTGGCACCGTCGGCGCGATGGCGTGAGCCAATCGCGATGGCATGAGCCAATCGCGATGGTGTGGGGTCAACCGTGATGGTCCGCGAACCGTCGCGATGGTCCAAATGAACCGTCGCGATGGCGTGAGACCGTCGCGATGGTCCGGCCGAGCCGTCGCGATGGCGTGAGCCTATCGCGATGGTGTGACACAATCGCGATGGTCTGAGACCGTCGCGATGGTCCACCAAACTGAGAATTTCTGAAATGCGTCTGTGGATTCGTAGATGCGCAAGGGTCGCCTACACGCCTGTGTGGTCGGTTACCTCAAATTCCGAAGTTTGCAGACCATCGCGATGGTCTGACACACTCGGAAATTTCTGACAAAAGGTGATTTTCTTACCTTTTTGCAGCCTTCCTGATGCACTGGAGTACTGTTCCTGCAAGAAAACTCAAGAAAGCCAAAGCACACACAAGCACAAAAGCTCTCTCTCACTCTCTCGCATGCACAAATGAGGGGAAATGAGGAAAATGGGTGGATATGGTGAATTTTCTGATTTTTTTGGAGATGAAGATGATGATGAGGTGATGAAGATGGAGTGTGGGGGAGGTGAAAAACACTAAAAACTAAGTAAAAACAACAACAAAAACTGAAATTTTTACCTTCCAACGCCACTTCTTGCTATACTCTTACCATCACACATTCGTCCTAGACTCGATCCCCGGCAAGGGCGCCAAATTTGGTGTTGCTCTAGCACAATGGTGAGAACCACGTTAAGAAGCTTCACCTCCTTAATTGTCAATCCGCGGAAGAGATAGGAGTGATATGAAGATCGTCAATGTGAGATGAAGTGAGAGTGAAGGTGAGAAGCACAAAGATGCACACACACATACACACACACTACGAAAAGACAAGCAAGACACAATGGAAGGTGGGAGATCAACTCAATTGCTCAAGAACACTATTACAAGCTCAAAAGAACTCTAACCTCAAACAAGCTAACACTAACCAATCTCAAAAATGAGCTCTCTAGCTCTTTTTATAGTTTCTAGACTAGTTTTGACCGGTTTCACATCTAGTGACCGGCATAGTTAAAAATTAGGTCCTAGATGCTATTTGGAAGGGTAAACGGTGTCTAAAAATAACGAAAATTGATACGCTTGTTCTACCTAAGCTCCTCAAGCTCGAGGACTCCTCGGCTTGCACAAAATGGAGCTATGGATTACAAAATGGGGTTTTCTATGTTACATATGTTACAATAGTGATGAAAATCACTGTTGGAGGTTTTTGAAAAGTATTTATAAAACATGATTCTTTGAAAAAAGATTCCACTAGCTTCCTGCTCCGTCGTTACATGCTTCCGCATCGTCTGTGCCTCTGGTTGCTTCCAACACACCCTCTTTTGGAAATTATCTTTACTTCGTGACTCTCATTGATGATTATTCTAGGCATGCATGGGTATATCCATTCAAAGCAAAGTTTAAAGTGTTCATGTGCTTCAAATAGTTTTTGGTTTTGGCTGAAAATCTATCAACATGTAAAATGGGCACCCTTTGTTCTGATCGAGGGGGGGAATATATGTCTTCTTCTTTTAATTTCTGACTAAACGTGGGATAAAACACCAATGTACAATGCCATATACACCTCAACAGAATGGAGTTGCTGAACGGAAGAACATGTCACTCATGGAGATGGTGAGGTGTATGGTCAAGAGTCAGGCTCTACCACAGTTTCTAGCTTGAGGCTATTATGTGTGCAGCATATGTACTTAATAGGTGTCCCACTAAAGCACTGCAGTCTATCACTCCATATGAGGCTTGGCATGATCGCAAGCCATCTATTGCTCATCTGCCTATTTTTGGTTGTCTGGCATATGCATTAGTGCTTGAACAACATCACAGAAAATTGGATGATAAAGCAGTAAAATGTATTTTTTTTGGGTACAGTTGTGAAAGTAAAGGCTATCATCCATATCATCCACAGAATAAATGTATTCTGGTTAGTCATGATGTTGTTTTTGTGGAAGATGCTATTCAGCCATTGCATTCATGTACTAAGGAGACATCTATTAGCTCCAAAGACATGTATGATACTTTGCTTCCTCTTTTTATAGGTGGAAATTCTAATATTGGTCCTAATGAGGCAACTTCTCAACCTTTGCAAGTTTCATGTGATGATGCAAATCATCCCATTTCTGATGCAGATTTACATGATGCACTTGTTGATGAGAGAGCTGATATTGAGCAGGCAAAAACTATGCCAAAATGGCTGGTGGAGACTTTGCGTGACCCCAAATTAGATGCACCTCTGTCATATCATACTCGTTCAGGCTCTCGTAGTGCCTCTTTTGCACGAGATTGCTATGCTATGGCTGCATCTAGTCTTTGTGATGAGAATGAGCCTGTTTCATTTGATGAAGCACAAAATTTAGAAAATTGGATGGCTGCTATGCAATCTGAATATGATGCTATGATGAAGAATGGTACTTGGTCTTTATGTGACTTGCCTCCTGGCAACAAGGCCATTGGCACTAAGTGGGTTTACAAGTTGAAGCGTAAGCCTGATGGAATAGTTGACAAGTATAAGGCTAGGCTTGTTGCAAAGGGTTATGCACAGGAAAGCGGTGAAAAATTTGCACCTACATGTCGAATACTATTGGTCGTAGCATCTGTGCACTTGCAGCTCATCATGGTTGGAATGTACATCAATTGAACATTAAAACAACATTTCTGAATGGTGACTTGCATGAAGAAGTGTATGTTTTTTAGCCTCGTGGCTTTGTGCAGAAAGGGCATGAAAAACAGGTGTGCAGGTTAAGAAATGCTTTATATGGTTTGAAACAAGCACCACGTGCTTGGTATGAAAAGATACATGCCTATCTGATTGCACATGGTTTTGAGAAGAGTCCAACTGAAAGCACCTTATATGTTAAGTGGGCTAATGATGTACTTCTGATCATTGTGGTGTATGTTGATGACATGTTGCTCACTGGTCCTCATGTTGCTCATTGATTTAAAGGCTCGTTTACATATCATTTGAGATGTCTGATTTGGGGCATCTGCATCATTATTTGGGCATTCAGTTTATGCAGGTTGATGGTGGAATAGCTTTGTGTCAAACAAAAAAATATTGACACATTATTGCAATAGTGTGGCCTTGAAGACCATAAACCTATTGCCACTCCTATGGAGACATGTCTACGATTGAGTCTCATGATGCTGGAGATGCATTTGATGTTGTTTTCTATCAATAGGCTGTTGGATGCTTGATTTACTTATGCATTACTCGCCTAGATATTTAGTTTACTATCTCACAAATGAGCAGGTTTATGCATTGCCCATGAGTCAAGCATTGGCAGGAGATTAAGCGCATCTTTCGCTACTTGAGTGGTACTCGGCTACTTGGGTTGTTTTATCCCAAGGGGGGATCACTACCGCCAGATTTGCATGCTTTTTGTGACTCTGATTGGACTAGTTGCTATGACACTCGTATGTCCACTAGTGTCTTTTGCTTCATGCTTGGTAGCTGTTAGCTCACACAATGGTTGGTTTTTATGCACTAATGTGGATCTAGTTGGCAGGAAAATAATTCTTATTTCAGGTACTTGAAGAGTAATTAGATGATTGATGGGAAGTATTTGAGGCTACCCAATGACTTCTTGGTCAGAGAGCATGTTCAGATTGCAGAATATATTGAAGATGTGATGGAGTGGTGACTGCATTGAAGAATGGTGGAGGAATGAGAAAATTGGGGATTGAAGGAAATTACTTGATAGATATTGCATAGGCTCCCTAAAACTGGGAGAGAATCCGTATACAGATGTTTGTTCTGTCCATTACAAAAATTCAGGAGAAGAAGATTTTTTCGTACACTTAAAAGCCGTGTGGAAAATCATTTCAGAACGATGAAGGTGAATTCAAGGGTGCATCCTCACATGTTTATGAAATCGATTCTATTGTTGGTTATTTACATGATGAGCTATCTCTTCACCTTTTACTGGGGAGGAAGTTTCTTGCTGTCGATTTTTTTTCTACAGTTCTCATGAGATTTATGGTGGTTAAAATCGGTATGTGTATACCACACGATGCCAATCATGTAGCATATTCAAATTGTAAGGCATTAGGCTATCTGAGGAGCACATCTCTGGACCTTGTTGGAGCAAGCAACTTTATCGTTCCTTTCCGTTGTTCTGAAAAAGAAACAGAAAAGGGGGAAATGGCAGTGAGTTGTGGTCCTCTGTCAGACATGGGAAAAATGAGTAACGTTGCTGAGCAGAGATGCCACCTGATGTGCCTATGATGGTCTTCAATCATCTCTGGGTGGAAGAACGAATTCATGCCATATCGTATCTGTGCGGACATTGGGCATGTGTCTCCCAGGTGCTACTTGTTGGCAGGACATAGAATTGTCACCATGGTATTGGTTCAGTTCAGTTTTCTATGATGAGTTCCTACCTCTCCGTGTGAACAAGAGTCCGAAGGGTCTGTGTACCATACTTACAAAACGACAGTATGCTTCTTCTGGTAGCTCCAAAGAGAGCATGCCCAAAGGTAGCAGCCAAAGTTTGCCATTGCTGCTCATATAAAGATGAGCAAGTATATAAAGATTTAGAATCCGTTAGAGGGAAGCTTGTACTGAAAGAGCTCTTTGGAACCATCGGCTGGAAAATACCAAGGAGGGGGACAGATTTGCAGAGAAGCTACCATAAAAGAGATACTGGCTGTAACATGTCGCGCCTAGGAAGGCTTCTTCATCGTTTGGAGTGCAAAAATGGAGGAGCAGTATGGTAATTATCAATGGAATATCTCCGAAGGACCAACTTTAACTATCGACTGTTTTGATGAATGACTTTTGTTCACAGGTAAACTTGATCATTAATTTGTGAGGTTCTTATGGAAATGTTTGTACATGAATGATTTTTTTCTGTGCATTGTTTTTTATGGTGACCCTGTTTTTTTTATTATGAACTTTCATAGTTCTATCGCATATTTCGTCTCAGTGTACTACTTTTCTCTTATGCTACAAGAATGACTATTAAAGGCTAGCATTTGGGATTTTTCTTTTTTTGCATGATGGCGTACTATTCTGAATCTATAAAGTTATGGCAACCAAGCATGAAATTCGTTTCTCATCCTTTCTCCAATCACTCATCAAAACGCTGCAAAGTGTTTGTTCTATCTGGAAGATTGATGTGAATATTCATTCGTGATATCACATCACTCTGAAAACAAAGATTCTACATGTAGGAAATATAATGCACATAGTTATTCGATTTAAAAGAATTGTTTATGCAATACCTTGCATTTTGTGGTTTTTTTAATTTGTTTTGTTTTGCAATCATTTGTAATCTTTTGTTTCAAGAAATGTAAGATGAAATAAGTCTTCCTCTTAGGAGGCTCCGATACTCACTTTACTGTTGACAAGATATCTAAGCTTTTGTTTAGAGATTGAGAAGTGATTCAAGGACTACAGATTATCTAACATTTGTTAGTCGTGGATGGAAAGAGATGTGAAGGCCTCAATAGCAGCCTGATTTGATGAATACATGACGGTGACTCGGGTTTGGTTCTTCTACATGGAGATATATGACATCATCATTTCTAGTGCTGATGGTCTCCTCGGGCAGTGTTTGCGGGAGTAGATGACCTTCATCTGATGCAAGTGGAGACGAACCAAAAGAATACAGAGGGTTTAAAGGTATCTGGCACGAGCAAAAGAGACCAAGGATAATCCTTTAGAGTTCGGAAGAGAAAGATTACCCTGTGCAACGATTAGGACTGCTCTTGATTGCAAAATAAACTTCACATCTTGTGGCGAGAAGTGAAAGTGAAGGGGAAAAAGCTTGCACGAGTGAGAATAAGAGTGCTAGAAAGAAAAGAGAAAGAGAGAGAAAGAGAGGCTAAGAGCAAGAGTAAGAGAAAAGAGGGGAATCGAGAATTAAGTAGCACAGGAGCAGGTGAGCAAGGAAGCCCTTGGTAATACATGCACATACAAATTAGTGATTTAAAGAAAGGTAATTGACGTAATTTTGGGAAGCGGGAGTAAAACACAAGCGCGTAGATGCAATTTCCCCTGGGCTTAAGGACCGAAAACATTTTGGTGCGTTTGCCGGGAAGCATATGAACTAGTACATATACAAAGGAAGGATTCCTTGAGGGATAATTATGGGCTCCAGGTAATCCAATTGGACCAATTCCGAGGGGTTTGAACAAAATAAAGTCTCGTATAATTCACTTTTTCCTTGGGCATTAGAACGAAACATTTTGGTGCGTTTGCCGAGAAGCATATGAACTAGTACATATACAAAGGAAGGATTCCTCGAGGGATAATTATGGGCTCCAGGTAATCCAATTGGACCGATTCGGAGGGGTTTGAACAAAATAAAGTCTCGTATAATCACTTTTTCCTTGGGCATTAGAACTAAACATTTTGGTGCGTTTGCCGGGAAAAGCTTGGCACGTCTCTATAAGAGAGTGCCATAGGTTCGCCTAGCACCACACGTTGGCCGAGCTTGCGGACCCCAGATCTAGTACATGAGCGAGGGGAGCTCATCCTCAGGAGCAACACAAACGCAAAGAGAGGAACGCGCTCAGAGGAGAGCCCTTGAAAGAGAAAGGAAGAGGTGGGAACCGCCAGGTGAGTCGACCTCGACTAGCTCAAGGAAATCTGCCAAAAATGTGTACTCCCGTAGGAGAGTCGCGAATCAAGTGTGGAAGTTTGAAGGAGGGATCCTGAGGCCACGTGCGCTAAATCTCTGGGATCGAAGTGATATTGACATCACACCTCTATTTGAAATGGCTCAGCGGATTTCGGTTCACTTGGGGGACTTCACCAAGTTCTCAGGTGCTTGGGACAAGGATCCAGATAGTTTTATCCAATTGTTTGAGGTTACTTGTGAGGCCAATGAGGTAGTTGACCAGGGTCAAAGGTTGAGGATTTTTCCGGCTATTCTCCGTGATGAGGCAGCCAATTGGTATGGGAATCTGACACCACAAGAGCGTGGAACTTATCAAATGCTCAAGGAAGCCTTCTTGGCAAAGTTTCGACGACAAGGCTTCCAAGATAGATTGGCACAACAGATGGATTACTTGCGACAGGGAGTCAATGAGAGCATCGATAACTACATTCAGAGAATGGAAACATTGGTAAGAAAGATGGGCGCGAATGCCCCAAATGATGAGACATTGAAGAGAAGATTCATTGTGGGATTGAGAGATCCTACGGCGTAGCAGCGTATCAGCCTCACAAGACCGGCAACCTTAATAGATGCTAAGGAACAAGCAAGGCTTTGGGAGGAAGTACAATTATGCCAACAGAGGAAGATGGAGCTCTTATACAAGCCAATGGGAGGCCCATGAAACATACCAATGAAAGATCCTGGCCAAGGAAGTCCCGCATTGACGACCCTAGCTTTTGTAGCTTCCACTAGCACGCTAGGCGAGATAAAGCCTGCGCTAACTGAAGAACGAATATTGGAGTGGGTCACACAAGCTATAAAAGCTGCCACAATGACCCAGGAAACATACATAGTAAAACCAGAGGTAACTACAAACCCCAATCAAGTGTTTCGATCAAATACATGGTGTGGAAAGTGCCATGGTTACGACCATTTGGCTTCAGAATGCCCTACAGTCTCAAGAGTATTCACAGATAGATCACCACCTAGAATGCGTTGCACTTTTTGTGGAAGAACAAATCACACAGAGGACCGATGTTACAACAAGAGAGCCTATGAAGAGAGGACCATGAAATCGGGAGATACAAGAGAAAGACCTTACACAGGATTGCCCGCTCAAAGTGTCCCACCTACATCTTGTTGGCAAAATAGACCGACGTATGGATATGGTGCTCAGGGTCAAGGAGGAGATTATCCGAGAGGAGTCGCAAGTGATCAAAGGAGAGATGGTCCAATCCAGTGCTGGAGATGTCATGGCTTTGGCCATACTCAATCTAGATGTCCAAATGAAAAGAAACCAATTGATTATACCCCACTATGTAGGTACTGTAGTGGAGAGGGCCACTTTGATGAAGATTGTCCAAAACGAAGAGCTGCCACTGGCAAGGAAAAAGGACCAGTAGGGTCCTCGAATTATGTTGATACTCAGATGCATTCCACATCGAGAGCTCAAGAGCACGTTCCTATGATCGGAGTAGTGTTCAAGACACCGAACCCTCAAGAAGGCTCTAGCTCGTCAATGCACTTTGTGGATGCTTACCAGGCCAAGAAACCGCACAAAGAGCCAACTGTGGCGGTAGTCACAAGAACTCAAGAGTATTTGAAGAAAAATCCAGAAGGTGAAAACGGAAAAGCAAGTCAAGAGAAGATACCCGAACAGGAAGAGGTAGAGAACCAACTTGGAGGATTTGTTGAGCAGCAAGAGTTTGAGGATGGGGAAGAGATTGAGATCCTTCCACCAGTGACCAAAGAGTTTGTGCCGGGCATAGCACCATTCCCTGAAAGATTGAAGGCTCCTAAGAGTAGGAAGGAAAGACAAAGTTTGGAGGAAGTGGACATTGTAAAGTTGCTCGCGGACACGGAAGTCACGCTAGACATTGGCACATTGCTGAAATGTTCACCTGCATATAGGAAACAATTCTACAACGAATATATTAAGAAGCCGAGGAAATCTCGAGATAAAAAGAGACAAGATAAAGATGTCCAAGGGATCATTCAAAGTATTACGACGCAAATTGATTCGAATGCTCCAGCTGTGATGGTCGAGATTAAAGGGTATGCAGTCCCTGGTGCTCAGTTAGATAGTGGAGCCGCAGTCAACCTTATGACTGAGTTCATGATGAAAGCTTTGGGCCTCAACCACATGGAAGAAACTCCGATGTCCTTGAGAATGGCAGATCAAACACAAGTGAAGCCTGCGGGCCTTTTGAAGAATGTAAGCACAGTTGTGGGCGGTCTAGAGTTTAAAGTTGATTATCTGATAGTAAGACCAAGGACCTCAGAGGCTACCTTCTCGATCTTACTTGGACGGCCATGGCTGGTGCAAGCCGAATGTGTGCACGATTGGCGCACATGATTTATCACAATTGGACCAAAGGCTGATCGAATACAACTTCAAGTGTCTCCAAACTTGATCGGCAAGAAATCGACAACAGCTGAGGAAAGGGAGCAAAAAGCAAAGGAAAAGGTTAGACAAGAAATGGCGCGCGCAAGATTTGCCCTACACACGGAGACTTCTAAGGACCTTTCACAGGATGGATTTAATCTGCAATTGGCCAACCTCCAACATGCGAAAGTGGGCGAGTACAAAGATCCACTATGTTACAAGGATGACTCAGACCAGGAGTTGCTAGGATGGTTGACACATACAAGTGAATTTGAGTTCTACATGTTGAGTATAGACACAAAGGAAAATAAAGCTACTCAATCCCTGGAGAAAGGAACTTCAAAAGAAGAGTTGAAACTGGAGTTAGCTCCGATAATGGAAGTGCAACAGTTGAGAGAAAGGGTTAGAATGCTAGAAGAAGAGCTTCTAAGGAGAAGTCGACAATCAGACAGAGAAGCGGAAAGTAAACCTAAAGTGCGGGAAGCCATTGCAAAAGCTGAACTTAAGAAATTGGGTGTGGTTGAAAAAGAACAAAACAATGATTTACTGGCCAACCATGCACGCATGATTGGAGAGCATGTTCCAATCACAGTGTCATCAAGGAATAAGGAATATTCGCGAGAAGCTCAGTTGGAAAATGGGAAGTTTTTCCACAAAAGTTCTTGAGTGTGGGGTCAGAGCTACCAGATGAAGTACGAGATTGTATTAAATTGGCACTCAAAAATTTCAGCAAGGCCTTTGCATGGTCATACAGTGATCTGAGAGGAATTGATCCCCGAATCTGCCAACATTATATAGACTTGGAAGAAGGTACCCGACCAATATGTCAATGACTCAGGCGGACGAATCCAGTCTACTCGGAATTGATCAAGCCGGAATTGACTAAATTATTGGAAGCAGGATTCATATATCCCATTGCATCCAGCGAATGGGTATCACCAATTGTAGTTGTTCCGAAGAAAAATAAGAAAATCCGTATTTGCATAGATTATCGAAAGTTGAACGAGCACACAAAAAAGGACCACTTCCCCTTGCCGTTTACTGATCAAATCTTGGACAGAGTGGCTGGCCATAAATTGTACTCATTTTTAGATGGTTTCAGTGGGTACAACCAGATCCAAATCCATGAAGAAGATCAATCAAAAACTACTTTCACGACAGAATGGGGCACATACGCATATCGTGTGATGCCATTTGGATTATGCAATGCACAGGCCACATTCCAGAGGGCAATGATAGCTGCTTATCAAGACTATTTGCAGGATTGGATGGAGATATTCCTCGATGATTTTGCAATCAGGGGCAATGATGAAAACGTGGGAGAGGATCGAAGCTATTTTAAGAAGAAGCATCGAAAAAGGCATCGCATTAAATCCTGAAAAGTGTACATTTGGAGTACAAAGAGGATTGCTTTTGGGACATGTTATTTCCGAAAAAGGGATCGCGGTTGACGAGGATAAAGTGGAAAAAATTGGACAACTTCCACCTCCGCAAAACTTGCGGCAACTCAGAGGATTCTTGGGGCATGTTAATTATTATCGACGATTTATATTAAATTTTGCATCAATAGCAGCACCACTGACGAATCTTTTGAGGAAAGACCAACAATACCAATGGACTGGAGAGTGTCAAGTTGCATTCAAATTGATCAAAAATAAATTGATAAATGCACCGATTTCGGTAGCACCCGACTGGACGAAAGAATTTCATGTGCATACAGATGCTTCTCATACTGCGGTTGGAGCAGTGCTATGCCAAGCCGATGAAAAGAAGTTGGACCACCCTATTTATTACGCAAGTCGCAACTTGAATAGCACGGAAAGAAACTACACAACTATAGAAAAGGAATGCCTCTCGATGATCTTTGCAGTAAACAAGTATCGGCATTACCTGATGGGAAAGCATTTCACGTTTTATGTGGATCACGAAGCCCTAGAGTATATCACTAATAAACCCGAGCTATCAGGGCGATTGGTGAGGTGGATGCTACTCCTCCAAGAATTTCAGTTCACAGTGGTAACCAAACCAGGCAAAGCACATATATTGGCCGACCATTTATCTCGAATTGTTAATGAGGAGCCAACCTCTGGTGTGCCCGACGATGCTCCTGATGGGCATCTATTCCAGGTTGATGCTAAAGTACCTTGGTATGCCGACTTGGTGAACTTCTTGTGCACCACTAAATATCCGCTAGGAGCAAGCAAGAGAGAGAAGCAAAAATTGTTAGCATTGGCGAAGCACCATAGCATCATTGGTGGGCAGCTCTATTGATATTTTGTACATGAGAGCGTTTATCGGAGGTGTCTCGAGGAAGAAGAAGCGACCCTAGTGTTGAGGGCATTACATGATGAACCCTGCGGTGGGCATTTTGCTGGTGAGCTGACGGCAAGAAAGATTTTATTGGCTGGGTATTGGTGGCCAACGCTGTTCAAAGACTCTCATACATACTGCAAGAAATGCAACAAATGCCAAAGAATGGGCAAACCAACATTAGCACATGCTGCTCCTCTTACGCCGATGCTTGCTCTTAAGCCTTTCGAAAAGTGGGGAATTGATTTTGTGGGGCCTATTGATCCTCCCTCAAGATGTCGGTCTAATAGGTATATTTTGGTCTGCACTGACTATGTTACCAAGTGGGTAGAGGCTAAAGCTCTGAAGACTGACCGAGCTGTTGATGTGGCCAAATTTTTGTATGAACAAATTATCACCCGATTCGGATGCCCGTTGGAGATAGTGAGTGATAGAGGAACGCACTTTGTCAACGAATTGATCGAGGAGTTAATGGAATTATATAAGATTAAACATAGAAAAAGCACTCCATATTACCTGAGAGCGAATGGACAAGTGGAGGTTACCAACAAAGTTCTTGAACAGATTCTAACAAAGACAGTAGTTGTGCATAGGCGAGACTGGGATGAGAGACTTTTGGAAGCTTTGTGGGCGTATAGAACATCCTACCAAGTGACGACCAAGAGCACTCCGTTCTCCCTAGTATATGGCGAGGAAGCCATCTTTCCCATCGAAAAAGAAGTGCCGACATTAAGAGTGGCCATCGAGGCCAGGCTGGGAGAGGAAGAGTCATTGAAGGAGAGGTACATACAATTGGTCAAGCTAGAAGAAAAGAGACTCATTGCACAACAAAGTCTGGAAGCTATTCAGAGAAGACGTAAGGAGAGGCACGACAAGAATCTCAAGACCTATGCGATTCAAGAAGGGGATTTGGTGCTAGTCTATGATAGTAAATATTATAAATTCCCGGGGAAGTTACAGACAAGATGGGCAGGACCGTTTAAGGTGGTGGAACTCAACTCCAGTGGTTCCATGCAAATTCAAGATTTAGGAGAAGAATGTGCTCTCGTGAAGGTTAACGCGCTTAGAGTTAAACCATATTTCAAGTGACATTAGGACGGGAGAAGCCAGACGAGATCCAAGCAGAAGGACGTAGTAGACTCCTTGTACATAGATGTATAGTTATATATATATATATATATATATATATATATATATATATATATATATATATATATATATATATATATATATATATATATATATATATATATATATATATATATATATATATATATATATATATATATATATGCGCATATGTAAGCTATGATTTGTGTGTCATAAATATTCTTCCTTGCTAGCTCAAGAATTTTGGACTTCTAATTATTTTTTGTGTGTTGCGCAAAGACTGTTAGGAGCTAGGTAACAAAATGGCAGATCAAATAACTCAACTCTATTTGTACGAGCTAAGGATATATTTCTCAGACCAAACATTCGCCCGCATGGACATAGATGTCGACGACTTTGAGACAGAATATGATGTGGAGGAAGCGCACTGGCTGGTATGCTTTATAAACCACGGTTTGGATGTTATGTTTTATATTGAGTGCTTTGAGGAATACCTGACCCGACATGTAGGATGGGCGGGGGATCGATATTACTATTTCGATCCTTTGAGGGAAATGCCTAACGAGGAAAACGATATCACTTGGGCTTGGGTAGATGTGTTAACGATAGGAAGTGATGACGGAGCTCCTGAAGTTGAGCCTGACTCGCCCTAGGGAAGTCGTGGGGATGCGAGTATGAGGTGAGGCTACATGAGACATCCAGGAGACCCACATTCTAGATCGTCTAAGGATAGGTACATGAGGGACTAAGGCATAGCTGGTTGTAGTTACCTAGTGAAAAGTCAAATCGATGAATACATATGTAGTGTCTGTAATTGAGAGAATGGAGTGAAGAGGTGGTTGATCTGTCAAAGGCTAGAGTGTATATGTTTGCATGCATGTGTGGGAAAAGCGGGGAAAAATCCCTTTCTTCCTCTCCCTAATTCTCAGGACATGGGTAAATTAATTAACTATGAAGGAAGAGAAAAAAAAAAAAAGAAAGGAAAGAAAAAATTTGTGTTGCTATGATCGTACCCATGCGCTATGGTGGGCTAGTAGGTGGGTGGATTTATCCTAGCCGGGTGGTTAGGACCACGAGCCGTAGCTAGTTTCGCCATAGGCTTGGGATGTATATGTTATGTCTTGGCTACGCGCCATAACGGGTTGGTAGGTAGGTGGAGCCATCGTGGCTGGGTAGTCACGACCACGAGCCGCATCCAACTTCGTTATGGGCTAGCTGATATCTGTTACTTGTCTCTCGTTATGTGTTTGTGTGTTGTGCACTGCATTGCATTGGTAGATGGGTGGAATCAACCTGATCGGGTGGTCAGGTCCACGAATCGCATTTAGTGACAACGTAGGCCAACGTGTGATTATAAATAAAATTATGAAATTATTCCCCACTCCTGAGTGGGAGAGAGAGAGAGGAGAGGGCGATGATTGCCTGGAAGGGAACGTTATTTTCTTGTGTGATTGGTATGTGATGGCTTGTGACAGATCAGCTCACTTTGAATCAACATTCTTGAAGGCAGGGAGACTCTATATGTACTTATGGATGAGGCTTTAGCGAGGTAATGCAACGGTCTTGCTTTATAGCTTGTGTGCTCTATCCGAGGGTTTTCCAGTGTGTGGGACACTCCAGGTTTTTTATGTAGGTCCTGACTGGTACTCGATTCTTGATGACTTTTGTAGGACGACGATGGGGATTCTTAGGGAGTGTCTGGTCATGAATATGTGTAAATAGCGAATAATAGGTCAATAAAAGGGGTATGCATTTTGGGTATGTTGCATCTCCTGTTGAATTCGTTTCAGTTGTTGTTTATTTCGGCATTTTTGTTTCTGTTTTTTTGCAATGACAGTTGCATGTGTAAAACATGCAAAGGTATGCATGTATTATTTTGGCTGAGACTATTTTCATAATGGAATGCATGAGCAATTTGATGCATGCTGGAATGGGAATTGCATATATGTGCATGTTCTTGGATCATTTGGAAGTGACCGATTTGTATGTATTCATGAGTGATTTTTTTTTTTTTTGAGCACTAATAGCTTCAATGAGTGCAGGTTCAGTGGAAGTGACGGCTTGATGAAAAGGTATGCAACCAAGTTATAAACTGACATGTTCATGGCTGAATGGATATTGCAGCATGTAGTGGCTCGTCGAGGACGACTTCGCAAATAAGAAGAGGGGAGTATGTTAGCTCACACAATGGTTGGTTTTTATGCACTAATGTGGATCTAGTTGGCAGGAAAATAATTCTTATTTCAGGTACTTGAAGAGTAATTAGATGATTGATGGGAAGTATTTGAGGCTACCCAATGACTTCTTGGTCAGAGAGCATGTTCAGATTGCAGAATATATTGAAGATGTGATGGAGTGGTGACTGCATTGAAGAATGGTGGAGGAATGAGCAAATTGGGGATTGAAGGAAATTACTTGATAGATATTTCATAGGCTCCCTAAAACTGGGAGAGAATCCGTATACAGATGTTTGTTCTGTCCATTACAAAAATTCAGGAGAAGAAGATTTTTTCGTACACTTAAAAGCCGTGTGGAAAATCATTTCAGAACGATGAAGGTGAATTCAAGGGTGCATCCTCACATGTTTATGAAATCGATTCTATTGTTGGTTATTTACATGATGAGCTATCTCTTCACCTTTTACTGGGGAGGAAGTTTCTTGCTGTCGATTTTTTTTCTACAGTTCTCATGAGATTTATGGTGGCGAAAATCGGCATGTGTATACCACACGATGCCAATCATGTAGCATATTCAAATTGTAAGGCATTAGGCTATCTGAGGAGCACATCTCTGGACCTTGTTGGAGCAAGCAGCTTTATCGTTCCTTTCCGTTGTTCTGAAAAAGAAATAGGAAAGGGGGAAATGGCAGTGAGTTGTGGTCCTCTGTCAGACGCAGGCCATAACAATCACGTAACAGTTTTTGGCTCGTAGTTTTTTGGAGGAAGACTCTCCATAAAGAAGCGAGGGACTTTTGTTTTGTTCTTCTTCATCAGCAGTGATTGACAATTTTTTGTACACAGAAGCAGAGAAGAGGGGCGTTAAGGAGGAGAATGAAGGGGGGAACGTGAGGCTTTTTTTTTTTTGGGAATGTTGCTCTAGCACAATGGTGAGAACCACGTTAAGAAGCTCCACCTCCTGAATGTCAATCCGCGGAAGAGATAGGAGTGATATGAAGATCGTGAATGTGAGATGAAGTGAGAGTGAAGGTGAGAAGCGTCGAAATGCACACACACATACACACACACTACGAAGAGACAAGCAAGACACAATCGAAGGTGAGAAATCAACTCTATTACTCAAGAACACTATTACAAGCTCAAAAGAACTGTAACCTCAAACAAGCTAACCTCAAAAATGAGCTCTCTAGCTCTTTTTATAGTTTCTAGACTAGTTTTGACCGATTTCACATCTAGTGACCGGCATAGTTAAAAAATAGGTCCTAGATGCTATTTGAAAGGGTAAACGGTGTCTAAAAATAACAAAAATTGATACGCTTGTTCTACCTAAGCTCCTCAAGCTCAAGGACTCCTCGGCTTGCACAAAATGGAGCTATGGATTACAAAATGGGGTTTTCTATGTTACATATGTTACAATAGTGATAAAAATCATTGTTGGAGGTTTTTGGAAAGTATTTGAAAACATAATTCTTTGAAAAAAGATTTGATTGGCTCCCTGATCCGTCGTTACATGCTTCCGCGTCTTCTATGCCTCTGGCTTCTTCCAACACCCCCCTCCCTCTCGCTTCTGTCGTCCCTGACAGAACCTTGTTGTGAGGTCTGCCGGATATAGTGCTGTAGGAGGTCTTGAGCGAGGGTGTGCTCGGAGATACGAATGCCTCGGGCCAGATCGGCCTCGAGTTTCTCCCAGTCTATTGGTTGTGGTTCTTCTGGTGGCGGGAGCTGATAGTGTGTGGAATAGACCATTCGTTCATAGGCAAATAATTGTAATAAATGTGTAGGCCTGCTTATGAATACCTCTGAATGGTATTCCCAGAAGCCGGTTGTGAACATCTCTTCGAACGTCTGCTTGTAGCACGCCGGTAGGTACTTTATTCTGCAATGCCAGGCATAACACACCCGTAGCGATGGCGTTGTACTCATATCATATACCAGATCGAAATTGCCATGCTCAAAGCCCGGGGTGTTTACATGAGGTGCCTTGACGCGTCGGAAGACTTTAAAAATCATTTGCATCATGTCAAAGATTTTGACAGTCATATGCGCCGCTATATCATCCATATGCTTTAATCTAGGGAGCCAGTGGCGAATTGTAGCCATCATGTAGCCAACAGTTGGTAACTCGATGGGTGGCTTAAAATAGGGGTAATTCAACCAATCCTGGCACTGCTTATTGTTTTGTACCTTAATAGCAAAGGCAGTCCAGGAGCGGCGTCGTGGTACTAGTCCCCAACATGGGTTGTACTTTAAGTGCAAAGGTGCCTTTACCCATGTACTCATCATTTCTGGATACTTCTGTAGTAAATCTTTTCGCCACTCTGGTTGATAGATCTCTCCTTGCTGCGCATCTAGTGGCAAATCGTCTTCCTCGAACTGAGTCGCATGCGATGGTTTCTTACCTGTTTCTTTCTCAATGGCTAACTGGTATTCGGCCATTAACATAAAATACGGTTTATACTGTAGCTCGTGCCCAGATATGTATCGTCGCGGGGCCAAATGAGCAAAGAATGGAGATTGTAAAATTCTTTCTTCTATCATCGCCATGGCATGTAATTGTGCCTCTACTCTAGCTGAGTGTGTTGTTCCAAGTTCCTCAATTGTCTTCATCCACGGGGGAGTCGGGAGTTCGTAAGTCATCTGGCCTTCGGCCGTGACGCGTCCGCCTGGGATGGGTTGTGGCTCGTACGCCTCTTCAAACATTTCCTCCACCGGGATGGTGACAATTTCTTCCTCAGCTGGTAGCTCAGGTGGGGAATCTAGCCTTGGTGGTGCTTCATATACTGCAATCCTTGATTCAAGGTTTGATACCTGGGCCCGTAATGCATTGAGTTCCTCTAAGATGTCAGGAGAGGGGTCCACAGGTGCTGGTATGTCTTGGTGTGCCGGTTCTCGTAACTGGAGTAATTTGTGATCTTCTTTGAGTTTCTGTAACTCCTCGTTCATGCGGTCGTATTCATCTAGCAATCTTACATGATCTTCTAGCAGCATCCTCATGGAGTCTGAGGGAATGGCTTTGAACCGACTAGGACTGAGTGGTTGGTCTGGATGATCTAGGGCCGCTTCTAAGTTTTCTCGATTCTGGTCCTGTAAGCGCTGGTTTTCCTCCTTTGCTGCTGCTAGATGTCTTCTGAGTAAGCCCATGTTTCGTGTTAGCGTTGCATTGCGAACTGTCTGGGCTCTTAATAAGTTATCCAGGTCAGCAGTGGCTTCCTTGGTTTTTTCTTCGCTTTCTAGTTCTAATTTATGATAGGCCTCTCGTAATTCCTGGTATCGGCTGTTCAGTGAGGCATTCTCAATAGACAATAAATTAAGCTGCGACTGTAAGTCATTGGTTGTCCTCTGCAGCTGCTGGTAATTATCGCCAAGAGATGTGAACTCATCTCTGACTTGCCTCATACACATGAACATCTGTCAAAATGCATTATCTACAGTGGGTGATAGTATTAATGGGGTGCTAAATGAAGATGCAGTGGGTGTAGATGCAACGGGAATGGGGAATGGGGGTGGGAAGGTGGATGCTGTGGTGATTGTGGAAAATGGTGAGGTGCCTAAATATGTTTGTGCCGTGAGTGAAGTGAGTGATGGTGTAGTGGGTGGTGAGATGTCCATCTCATTGGACGTGTCTGCGGTGACTGTGAATATGGGTGTGACTGTGGGTGCTTGTGCTGGTGTAAATACGGGATTTACAAAGGTTGAGGAGTAATTTACAGGGGGGCTGGCTGGTGCAGCTTGGTGGAAAGGGGAAATAGGGGTTACCGTGGGTCGGGGAGGTGAGACGGGGGAGAAGGTTAAGGGAGGTGGGAATGGAAAAAGGGGTCTTGGAGGTGTGGGGAAGGATGGGAAAGATGGATGGAGGAATGGGTTGGATAGAAAGGTGGGTGTATGAGGGGGTATACTAGGTCTAGTGGGTGCATGAATTGTGGGGTTAGGGGTCGTAAAGACGATTTCTGCTACGTCACCGGCGAATGAAGATGTTGGTCTGGGGGAAGGAGGGTGAGTAGGGGAGGCTGGATGGACGGGCGGAGATGGAGGAGCGGTTGGGGTGGTCGGTACTTCAGTGACTACTGAGGTATGTACAGTTGTAGCGCGGGGTGGGGAATCGACAAGGATGGTTTCTACTGCCAACGAACTTTCGGTGACGAGGCGTGCCTCCTTGGCTTGTTCTGAAGACTGTGCTCCTGTTGGCACACGAATGTATTCGCCGGGCTTTGAAAGTAGTCGTACTCTGCGGGGGTCAAACTGTGGTAGTGGCTTTCGTTGCAAGTACCTGAGGGCTTCGTTGGAGCCTACTGATTTGACTAACTCTCTGAATCCTTTGATGTATGTGTCTTCGAATCCGCCTGTGACAAGTTCTTGTTCTATTATTGCTTGACTCTCTTCCTCTGTCAGCTTTTTGCGTGCCCAAACTTTTTCCATAGTTCTATACAGCTTCTTGATAGCTAGTGTGTAAGCTGCTGCTTCGTAAGTTTCATCTTCATGGGTACTTGTATCACCATGTGTGTCTGTTTGTTGGCCTTGGCCATCTGTGTGTTCATGCTCTTGGGATTCGATAGTGCCCTGGCTTGCTTCGTCATCGCCTTCGTCGTCATCGGTTGCTGTTCTTTCGTCATCAGAGCTAGACAGAATCTGTCCTTGTGGCTGATCCCTGGGTGTGGTAGGGTAGCTAGGCCTTTCAAATTCTTGAGAAAACAATTGTCCTTCTGAAAACTGGAACTCATTGGAGAATGCATCGGGCATCTCAAAATCAAACGTTGTGTTCAGTGGCTCTGCTTGTTCTGCTTCTAAATGGGGTATTGGAAAAGAGAACGCTTCCGCACCAATAGTGGTCGGAAGTTTTGCTGCCGTGGTGATAGGTTTTGTGGTTGTGGCTGCTTGGGGTGCAACAGTACTGGTGGTGCCCTCCGGCGTAACTGGTCTTGATAATCGTATACGAATTGGTGGTACCGTGGGAGTGGCTGCTATCGGTGACTGCTCTGGAGATGGTTGTGGCGAGGGTGATTCTGGGACTTATAGGCATGGGATAGTGCCTCTCATCCGCTTTCCGGCTCTTCCTTTGCTAGCCTTTCTAGCTTTCTTTGTGGTTCCTTTAAATGCCTTCAGTTCCTCACTAGTCATGGCGCGCTCTATGGGTAAATCATATGCCAAACACATATATATAATCCTTGTAAGTGCACAACATCCATTGGTGACTTTCTTTCGTTCCCATCTATGTTGTGCCAAATAGAGCTGATCAATTATCCAGCTAGCTAGATCAACCGTTTGAGGTCCAGTACATGCTAAGTATAAACCAAACCAGATTCTTTTGTGGGGCATGGTAAAACGATCCTGAGCTGGGAAAGCAAAATGCTGCATGCATATCCGTAATGGCTTGGAGAGCTCAGGTGTTATAGCAAAAATATCCTCCCACTTAGTTACGTCGCCACGTTTCATCTGCTCTGGGACTAGTCGTTCTCGCTCCGTCGGAGTGTGTGTTCCATGTATTTTCAGAGCTGCGCGAATTAAATCTTTAGACAAATAAAACCTTCTGAATGGAGGATCATTTACCAAGGATGGTAACATGAATGTGTCGGGTAGATCCTTGTTCTCTGAAGCCGTCAAGGTGGTTACTAAGTAAAAGCATCTGTAAAAATCAGGCTTAGGCAGAGGGTCGCTAAAATACTCTGTAAATCCCGCTCGTGCCCAAACGTGCGTTAGATCTTGTGTATTCTGTAGTCCGATAATCGCTCTCATGAACACATTGTCTTAGATATCCATCTCGTCCTCTTTTGTATAGATTATCGCCAATAAGTGAATAATCTTGAGCTTCTTGCTCTAGACTGCGTTGTCGAGCTAAGGTCATTCCTTGAGGGAATGTCTTCGTCCTCAAGTATGTCACTAACTGTTCACTCCAGTCTGGTGTGAGAGACACGTGATATAATGTAGCATGCTCTACTGGTGGTCTTTCACAACAAACATGGCATTCTTTACACAACTTGTAGACATCTACTTCCATCGAAGGCCAATATACTCCTAATCTATGCAGAGTCTGTAGTGTTCGATGTTTCGAATGATGTTGCTTTAGTGCACCTACATGTGCTAATTGCAACCAGTTTGCATGTTCTGATTCATCTACACAACAAGCAAGAATCTTTTGATTATCCTGTTTATATATGCTTCCTGCTAAGATTTGGTATCTCTGAGATTTGGTAATCTCTCCTTCTTTGATCTTTATCTTAGGATTCTTGGGTCCGTATGTCAGAATAGGGACTATAGGTTTAGCCCATTCTGGTGCTATCTCAAGATTAAACAAATAAGCATCTGGTAATTCATCCGCTATTCCTTGAGGAGCTTCTCCTGAGGTTAATCTTGAAAGGTGGTCAGCTCTAAGATGTGTCTTTCCTTTCCTGACTACGACTTCAAAATCATACTCCATGAGTAATAGAAACCAACGTATTAGTCGTCCTGTGTTACAGGGTTTGTTGACTAGGTACAATAGGGCTTGATGATCTGTAAAGAACTTGAATTTGTTGGCCAACAAGTAGTGTCTAAACTTCTTTACCGCGTAGATCATCCCTAATCCTTCTCGTTCCGTCGTGGTGTAATTTCTTTCTGCTGCGTTCAATTGTCTGCTCGCATAAGCTATGGGGAGATCTATGTTACCTTCATTCGTGGGTTGTGCTAACACACATCCTATGGCGTAATTGGATGCATCCACATGTACATGGAATGGCTTACTCCAATCTGGGGTAGTCAATATAGGTGCTGAGCACAAACGTCTTTTAAGTTCGTTGAATGAATTCTCACATTCTTCTGTCCATTCAAAATTAGTTAAAAGAGAGTACAAAGGCTTGGCTATGATTGCATACATGTGTATGAATCTCCTATAATAACCGCAATGGCCCATAAATGCTTGTACCTCTTTCACATTAGTTGGTCTAGGTAATTCTACAATTACCTTCACTTTTTCCTCATCCGTAGAGATTCCATTTTTTGACACAATGTGTCCTAGAATTTTGCCTTGTCTGACCATGAAAACACATTTTTCTGGGTTCAAACAAACCTGATATTCTCGACATTTGTCAAATATTTGTCTTAACTCGGGAATATGCGTCTGCCTGATATTAGAATGAGCACATATGTCATCGACATATACTTCCAAACTCTTGCGTAAGAACTCCTTAAAAACATGACACATGAGTCGCTGGAAAGTGGCGGGTGCATTTGTTAAGCCGAATGGCATCACACGAAATGCAAATATGCCCCATTCAGTGGCAAAAGCCGTCTTGTGTTGGTCCTCTGGAGCAATGGCTACTTGATTATAACCTGAGAATCCATCAAGAAAGCTGTAAACTTCCTTGCCCGCAACTCTTTCCAATAGATGTTCTGTGATAGGAAGAGGATAACTGTCTCTAATCGTGGCGGCATTAACTTTTTTAAGGTTAATACACACACGCAATTTTCCATTCTTCTTGAGCACAACCACAATGGGGGATACCCATTCGGTATGCTCAATTTCGTAAATGAATCCTGCTTCTATCAAGCGATCTATCTCCTCTTTAATCTTCGCAGCGTAGTTATCATTGTACGTGTACGGTTTCTGTTTTGCCGGTTTTGCATCTGGAGTCATAGGGATTCTATGAGAACATATATCTGGATCTACTCCTTTCAAATCTTTGTAACTCCAAGCAAAAACATCTCTATATTCGCGCAATAGGGCAACTAGCTCTTCTTCTTCTTCAGTTGTCAAATCATGCCCTATGTATGTACATTTTTCTTCTTCTCCTTCTATGGCTACAATTATTTTCTTGGTTTTCTCTCGGTTATCATATACTTGTCCGTCATTCGCCTTTCTATTAGGCATTCGTACCATGATCCTTCTATCTTCGATTTCATATTTCTTGAAGTTCTCGGGTACTTCAAACAAAGATTCTTCTTTTTCTGACATGGTTTCTTTCTTCTTTCTTTTCTTGCCTTCACTCTTAGTAGTCACTTGAGTGGCTAACCTCACCTCATTCGTAATTTCCTCGTGTCTCTGAGGGTGAGTCTCTACTTCGAAAAAATATTCTTCTTCTGATGCAAAAGGTGGGTCCATGATAATTGATTCTAAATCAAAATCACTCGCATCCTCAAATGCCTCAGTGTTAGGTTCACACTCTTCTAAAATTGCATCGCACATGATTGGCTCTATCGTGAAAACTGAAATGTCATAGCCATCCTCGTCACAGTGGGGTGTCCATTGTTCTTCATGGATGGCTACATCCATGGTTGCTAGGATTTCTACCCAACCATGGGGTTCAAACTCTTCATCTGGAAATACTACAGGTGCGTAAGCAGGATCCTGAAGGGTTCGTGGATGTTGTTCTGCACCTAAGGTCCTTGCTTCTAATCTTTCTTCCTCTTGTTTTGCAATTTTACACATCCATAAATGAGTGTCCTCGTGCAACCAAGAAGGATCTGATTCTAATCAGTGCACGGATTCTGTTTCTACTTGTGTCTTATGGATGGTATTCCATTGTAATGGGGGTACATCTCGATGTGAATAGTCTTTAAGATTGACTTTGGTAGTCACTCCTAAATGTTGCAAGTACAAAGAATTGGTTCCCCAATCCTGTACAATTTGCAACTGACGCATGAATGGTCGTCCCAATATCATCTCATAAGCATGGTTTTTTGCAAAGTCACAAATGGAAAAGGTATGCTCAAATTCTACACCACAAGTGGTGAGAGATATGCCTTCTAGTAAGCCTAATGGTTTTTCTATGTGTCCATCAGCCATTTGTAGCTTCATCCTGGTGGGTCTTAATGCTGGCTTACCCCAACGTTTCCATAAAGCGGTGGTAGCGATGGCTACGCCGGCTCCTGAATCTAAGATGGCTTTCGTGGTGTAGCCCTGATGGGTTATCGGAAGATAAGTGTTACCTTCCTCTCCTTCGCTTACATCTCCAATCTTTTCTACGGGTATTGCCGGTACCTTATTTTGTGATCCTATTTGTGAGGGAGTAGTAGCAAGCTCGGGGAATTGATTTGCTACATGTTTCCACAATTCTGGTTTTACCTTTAACAACTCCTTTAGAGTGAGATTACACTGTACTTTAGTGTTCTTGATCACTTCCGTGTTTCTAGGGATTACTGATTCTTCATTCCTCACTATTATCGTGGGTGCTCTCATACTAATAGACTTTGCTTCCCAAGGTCCTGTGAACTGAGGTAATTCTTGTAGAGAATTAGATTCAAAAGCTGTGTGTTCACTCAGTTGTTCCTCCTCTACCTCATCGTAAATAGAGGGGATGTCTTGGGGAAATTGTTCCTGCAAGTCATCTATTTCTTGAATAGGAGGATGGGTTCCTTGTTCCTTTCTCCATTTCTCTTCTTGGATTTCTCTCAAAAATTCATGTGAATATTTATGTATGGAAGACAAATTGTCTTGACTTTCTGTATTGGGTACTTGAGACAGGGATGGTGCATTCCTTTCCTGTGTCTCTAAGACAATAGGGTTCCTATGCTGATCCTTTTTCTCTTTGCTTTCAATCAAATATTCTAGCCTCTGCATTAGTCCTTGAAAATGTAATTCCGGTTTTGCCATGTTATTCCAATTAAGATATCTAGAGGCTTCGAACAAAGCTTGTGCTAGTTCTACCATCTTCATGCAAAGTTTAGTTCTCTCAATTTCTAGATCAGCTCGAGGGTAGTTTTTGCTCATTTCAGCTACCTGAGGTCCCTCTTTTAATCTAGCCTGATATGCACGAAACATCATGTCTAGATTTTCTGGTATGTCTAGATCTTCATGCAAAGTTTAGTTCTCTCAATTTCTAGATCAGCTCGAGGGTAGTTTTTGCTCATTTCAGCTACCTGAGGTCCCTCTTTTAATCTAGCCTGATATGCACGAAACATCATGTCTAGATTTTAATCTAGCCTGATATGCACGAAACATCATGTCTAGGTTCCGCTAAAACTGATCCTGATTTTTGAGCTGGATTCTCTTGATTCAAGTCCTGTGAAGTCAATTCTAGGATTTTGGCTCTAGATTCCTTTAAACTTCCTTCCAACTCAGTTATCTTTTTACTCCACTTTCTCTTTATCCTTTCTCTAGAATCTTTCCAAGATTTTGTCTTTTTGCTACTAGATTCTGCAACTTCACTACTTCCGGCTACTTTCTCCTGATTAAGCTGTTGGTTCTGTAAGAGCGCCTGGGCTCTTGTTATAGCTTGGATAGGCACGTATGTAGGGTTGGATCCATCTGCATTATTTACAATACCTATCACGTTGATCGGTGTCACATTCGAAGCATTAACTGGATTTTTAGGACAATCTTTGATTATGTGCTCTTTGCCACAATCGGCACAAAAGCCTTGGATGTTATAGTACTGTGATTGTCCTGTTATCGGAGGATGTGGACAATCCTTTATGAAGTGATCTCCTTGGCACCTAAAGCATGGTCCTCTAGGGCCCTGTGGTCTCTGTTGTCTTACTTGGGGCCGTGGATTTGGGTTTGTGTACATCACATTAGCATAATCCGGCTCCCAACTAGGTTCCACTAGTGGACTATCGTAATGATATGTCTCCACGTGTTCTGGTGACTCCATGTAATATGCGGGTGGACTATCTACATGCGTAGAGTCAAAATTGTTTGAGTTCGGGTCACTCTCTATGATCAAAGGTGAAGAAGGCACTAAGGCCCTACTTAGGTTCTCTTCTGCAGCAGCGTATTTGACTGAGATGACATTCGCTGGTGGGGGTGGCTGCTGAGCTAAGACGGGTTGAGGTCTCTGTTGAGCCTGGTATGGGTAGTTCCGAGGAGGCCTATAGTAATAAGGCTGAGCATTGTATTGGCCTTGATACCTACCTGGCTGCGGGTATGCTTGCGGGTAGTTCTGTCTCACGGTCTGTTTGTTGTATGGGCAGTCTTGAGCAGTATGATTCGTGTATCTTCTCTCAATTGTACAGTATTGGCCACTAGGGTTGGCTTGAGGTTGTGGTGCATTGGGGCAAACATTTGTCATATGATCACCACCACAGGTGTAACAACGCTTGTTCATTAGTACCCTAGGTTTACTAGAAACTCCTAGTTTCTAGGCCACTTTTTCTGCAAGGTCTTCTATTGAGCTAGACAATTTTGTGGATGCTAGAGATGAACAGTCTGAGTCCTTATAGACCTTTGAGAGTTCCAACTCATCTCCTAAGTTGTCCTCAATGTCTATACAAATTCTTACACATTGCTCTAGCGTTCTGGGTTCTTTTAGGTACACATAGGAGCGTAGTTTAGAGCTCAACAAGCCATCTAGAAACAATGACACTTGTTTAGCTTGTGAGGGTAGCTCTTGCATTGGACATCGTTCAACATATTGTCTAAACCTATGTCCTGCGAGTCTAACTGTTTCTTGAGGGGTCTGTTTGAAGCTATGAATCAACGAAGAAGTGTCATGTCTAATCCCACTTTTAGAGAATTCAGTGATGAATGACTCTAAAAAGTGATGGATGTCTCTAAATTGCCTTTGTTGCAAAGGTTGGAACCAAGTTAAAGCTGTATTCTTTAACGTTAGTCCAAATGCGTTGTATTGCGTGAACATGTCTTCGACTTGTTCTGCTCTTAGTACTTGCTTGAATTCTGCGACATGGTCATAGGGATCTCCTGTCCCATGAAAATAATTTTTCATTGATTTTACCAATTGAGTGGGTCTCAATATTCTTGCGTGTTCACGTGGTCTAGGTAGAGGAAAATCATCTCCACCACCTGGTATTCCATGATCTCTTTGTCTATCCGCTCTATTAGTGTCCGTGGTGGTTCTATCTCTCCCCGTGGGATGAGTGAAGCTTACTTCGGGTCTCTCTTTATTTCTTTCTCTTTGATTTCCATGGGCTGATGATGTTCCTGCCCCTTGTTGACTTGTATTCATGTTCGTTCTAGATGGAGGGAATACCAATTCACCTCTCCATGTGTATGTGTTTTTAGCGTGGTCAGGTACCACAAAGACTCTTTCTGAAGTCTCATCCAGGTATACAACCTTTCCAGGTGTATCCGGGTCCTTGAACTCGTATATCGTGATGATACCTACCTCACTAAGTAGTTCTGTCTTGTATCTCCAAAAGGCTTCATCAGTTTCTTTATTTACAAACAACTCTATGCTTCTGTTGTCTTGAGGGATCCATTCAGGGATTAGTACTCGTGTCAGTACAGATTTCCCTCTAGGTGTTCTAGGCTCTTCTAATGGTTCTTTTCCTTGAGATTTAGTTTCCGTCTCTAGCTGAATCACGCCAAACTCGTTGGTATTGTTTGGCTGCGTACTTAAGATGTACATCGTTCCTTCCTTGTCTATGTACACGTCTCTCTCAAATTTCACCACTAGACGTTCCAATCCAATGGGTTGATCGGGGTTGTGCATTTGCACCACTTGCCTTCGCAAACCATCCTCTTAGATGCGAGCACCTAATCGGTTGGTTCGGAGAAACTCTAGTTGCGTTCTATAGGGTCCTTCTGGTTTTTCTAAATAGGCTACATTCGACCCTCCTTCTGGTCTATCTGTGCTAAATGCCATTTCTGATTCGCTAGTATCTGAGCTCTCGTAGGGATAACTAGTGTTCAATTGTTGAGCCCACGATCGTGCAGTAGTTCTTACACTTGCCTCTGATGATCTAAGGCTTTGTCGGTCTAACTTACCTATATGTTTGCCCGATCTAAGGTTCATTAATTTTGTTCCTTGCACACTCAGTACACGCTCAGATCGTCAATGATTCTTTGTTATTACCTTCTTGATTCTTTTTAGATTTCTTTAGATTCTTGTCTTAATGTATGCGTCAGGAATTTGACTTTCTGTGGTACTTTGAGTTCTCGTTCCGTCAGACTTATGTTCTTTCCTTTAGGTTTTCGTGTCACACACCTTTATCTTTAGTCTTGGACTTGATAAATTTAATTCTCTTGAACTTGAGGCGTTCCTATATTATCCTAAGCTAAAAATTGACTGAGGGGGTTGAGTAATCTTCCAACCTCGAGTCAGCTTTTCTGGTTGCTCTGATGCCCAAGAAGCCGCGCTTCCCAAGCTTTATGCCCTTCACTGCCTTGCTTTGGTTGCCTTTGATTGTCCTTGCTAGACCTGGAAAAATCCAATATTAGAACAATTCACAGTTAGATGATCAAGCACTTGAGTATATACACCTTTTAAGTCCCTTCCCTTTTGCCCAACTTTTCAATGTTTGCCCCCTGGCTTCCTAGTCCCAAACTAGGTCAACCTCAAAATAGCTTATCTAAAAATAGACGTATCCTTTCTAATGAGCTATTAAGCTCAAAAAACGGACTTCAGATGAAAAAGTTATGACCGTTCAGGCCCTGGGGGGTAAAAACTGACAAACAGGTTTTTCTCCAAATATGAGCTAAGGGGTCTCCTATGAGTCTAATCACCCAAAAATTTCCCAAAAATAGCCCCAAAATTGGCCAAAAAATGAAACCCTAAAATTTGCGATGGGGGTGCACAATCGCGATGGTGTGAGACAATCGCGATGGTTTGGGACCGTCGCGATGGCGTGAAGGTGAACAATCGCGATGGTCTGAAGTGCACCGTTGCGATGGCGTGAAAGTGGACAATCGCGATGGCGTGAGTGTGAACCGTCGCGATGGCTCGATCAGGCGGACAATCGCGATGGCGTGAGTCAACGGCCAACGTGAACAATCGCGATGGTCCAAAGTGAACCGTCGCGATGGTCACAGATGCGATGGCTTGAGCCAATAGCGATGGTCTGGGCGCGATGGCGTGAGCCAATCGTGATGGTCAAAAATTCGGGTTGTCACGATGGTGTAAGGGTGTCGTCGCGATGGCGTGAAGTGTGAACCGTCGCGATGGTCTAGCTTACCACGTGGCACCGTCAGCGCGATGGCGTGAGCCAATCGCGATGGTGTGGGGTCAACCGAACAGTCGCGATGGTCCGCGAACCGTCGCGATGGTCCAAATGAACCGTCGCGATGGCGTGAGACCGTCGCGATGGTCCGGCCGAGCCGTCGCGATGGCGTGAGCCAATCGCGATGGTGTGACACAATCGCGATGGTCTGAGACCGTCGCGATAGACCACCAAAATGCAATTTTTTTGAGATGCAGCTATGGATTCCTATACACGCAGGGGTCGCCTGCACGGTGGTGAACTCGCCTTCCTCAAAATCCGAACTTTGCAGACCATCGCGATGGTCTGACACAGTCGAAAATTTCTGACAGAAACTGAAAATTTTACCTTTTCCAAGCTTTCCTGATGCACTGGAGCTCTATACCTGCAAGAAAACTCAAGAAAACAAAAGCACATGCAAGCACAAAAGCTCTCTCTCACTCTCTCGCATGCACAAATGAGGGGAAATGAGGAGAATGGGTGGATATGGTGAATTTTCTGTTTTTTTTGGAGATGAAGATGATGATGCGGTGATGAAGATGGAGTGTGGGGGAGGTGAAAAACACTAAAAACTAAGTAAAAACAACAACAAAACTGAAATTTTTACCTTCCAACGCTACTTCTTGCTAGACTCTTATCATCACACATTCGTCCTAGACTCGATCCCCGACAACGGCGCCAAATTTGGTGTTGCTCTAGCACAATGGTGAGAACCACGTTAAGAAGCTCCACCTCCTTAATGTCAATCCGCGGAAGAGATAGGAGTGATATGAAGATCGTGAATGTGAGATGAAGTAAGAGTGAAGGTGAGAAGCATAGAAATGCACACACACATACACACACACTACGAAGAGACAAGCAAGACACAATGGAAGGTGAGAATTCAACTCTATTACTCAAGAACACTATTACAAGCTCAAAAGAACTCTAACCTCAAACAAGCTAACCTCAAAAATGAGCTCTCTAGCTCTTTTTATAGTTTCTAGACTAGTTTTGACCGATTTCACATCTAGTGACCGGCATAGTTAAAAAATAGGTCCTAGATGCTATTTGAAAGGGTAAACGGTGTCTAAAAATAACAAAAATTGATACGCTTGTTCTACTTAAGCTCCTCAAGCTCGAGGACTCCTCGGCTTGCACAAAATGGAGCTATGGATTACAAAATGGGGTCTTCTATGTTACATATGTTACAATAGTGATAAAAATCATTGTTGGAGGTTTTTGGAAAGTATTTGAAAACATAATTCTTTGAAAAAAGATTTGACTGGCTCCCTGCTCCGTCGTTACATGCTTCCGCGTCTTCTATGCCTCTGGCTGCTTCCAACAGGGAAGCAGAGAGCACTTCATGAGGGGGAGGCTGCTGAGGTTTCTGCGGGCTGTGAAGGGGTTCTTGGGCACTTCATCGAAGGTCTGTTGAGCAACAGAAGAGAAGGAGGCATGTGGTTTCTTTTTGGGTGACCTGCAGGTGTCGAGAAAAAAAGATAGAAAGAGTAGAAACGCGGAGTTCTGTCCTTCTGTTGCGTGCTTAGGCAAAAAAGGCAATACGGTTTTTATGGGAAGGGCATCAGAGATCAGGAGTAGGATGGGGACGCACAGAGCAGATATCTTTTGCGAGATGTGATAGCATGTATTAACGAGAAGATGAAGTGGTTCAGAGGTTGCAAATAGAGGATTCGATTCTGAGGGAGAGCATTCCTAGAACTATAAAGACTACTGTAGTCTAGAGTACAGTGATGATTGCTCATGAGAACTCGTGGATCCTGAAGGAAGGGCGAAAGGGAAAAGCGCTACTGATAGCGAAAGGATTGGGAAAAATGAGTAACGTTGCTGAGCAGAGATGCCACCTGATGTGCCTATGATGGTCTTCAATCATCTCTGGGTGGAGGAACGAATTCATACCATATCGTATCTGTGCGGACATTGGGCATGTGTCTCCCAGGTGCTACTTGTTGGCAGGACATAGAATTGGCAGGACATAGAATTGTCACCATGGTATTGGTTCAGTTCAGTTTTCTATGATGAGTTCCTACCTCTCCGTGTGAACAAGAGTCCGAAGGGTCTGTGTACCATACTTACAAAACGACAGTATGCTTCTGCTGGTAGCTCCAAAGAGAGCATGCCCGAAGGTAGCAGCCAAAGTTTGCCATTGATGCTCATATAAAGATAGAGCAAGTATATAAAGATTTAGAATCCGTTAGAGGGAAGCTTGTACTGAAAGAGCTCTTTGGAACGATCGGCTGGAAAATACCAAGGAGGGGGACAGATTTGCAGAGAAGCTACCATAAAAGAGATACTGGCTGTAACATGTCGCGCCTAGGAAGGCTTCTTCATCGTTTGGAGTGCAAAAATGGAGGAGCAGTATGGTAATTATCAATGGAATATCTCCGAAGGACCAACTTTAACTATCGACTGTTTTGATGAATGACTTTTGTTCAGAGGTAAACTTGATCATTAATTTGTGAGGTTCTTATGGAAATGTTTGTACATGAATGATTTTTTTCTGTGCATTGTTTTTTATGGTGACCCTGTTTTTTTTATTATGAACTTTCATAGTTCTATCGCATATTTCCTCTCAGTGTACTACTTTTCTCTTATGCTACGAGAATGACTATTAAAGGCTAGCATTTGAGATTTTTCTTTTTTTGCATGATGGCGTACTATTCTGAATCTATAAAGTTATGGCAACCAAGCATGAAATTCGTTTCTCATCCTTTCTCCAATCACTCATCAAAACGCTGCAAAGTGTTTGTTCTATCTGGAAGATTGATGTGAATATTCATTCGTGATATCACATCACTCTGAAAACAAAGATTCTACATGTAGGAAATATAATGCGCATAGTTATTCGATTTAAAAGAATTGTTTATGCAATACCTTGCATTTTGTGGTTTTTTTAATTTGTTTTGTTTTGCAATCATTTGTAATCTTCTGTTTCGAGAAATGTAAGATGAAATAAGTCTTCCTCTTAGGAGGCTCCGATACTCACTTTATTGTTGACAAGATATCTAAGCTTTTGTTTAGAGATTGAGAAGTGATTCAAGGACTACAGATTATCTAACATTTGTTAGTCGTGGATGGAAAGAGATGTGAAGGCCTCAATAGCAGCCTGATTTGATGAATACATGACAGTGACTCGGGTTTGGTTCTTCTACATGGAGATATATGACATCATCATTTCTAGTGCTGATGGTCTCCTCGGGCAGTGTTTGCGGGAGTAGATGACCTTCATCTGATGCAAGTGGAGACGAACCAAAAGAATACAGAGGGTTTAAAGGTATCTGGCACGAGCAAAAGAGACCAAGGATAATCCGTTAGAGTTCAGAAGAGAAAGATTACCCTGTGCAACGATTAGGACTGCTCTTGATTGCAAAATAAACTTCACATCTTGTGGCGAGAAGTGAAAGTGAAGGGGAAAAAGCTTGCACGAGTGAGAATAAGAGTGCTAGAAAGAAAAGAGAAAGAGAGAGAAAGAGAGGCTAAGAGCAAGAGTAAGAGAAAGAGGGGAATCGAGAATTAAGTAGCACAAGAGCAGGTGAGCAAGGAAGCCCTTGGGAATACATGCACATACAAATTAGTGATTTAAAGAAAGGTAATTGACGTAATTTTGGGAAGCGGGAGTAAAACACAAGCGCGTAGATGCAATTTCCCTTGGGCTTAAGGACCGAAAACATTTTGATGCGTTTGCCGGGAAGCATATGAACTAGTACATATACAAAGGAAGGATTCCTCGAGGGATAATTATGGGCTCCAGGTAATCCAATTGGACCGATTTTGAGGGGTTTGAACAAAATAAAGTCTCGTATAATCACTTTTTCCTTGGGCATTAGAACTAAACATTTTGGTGCGTTTGCCGGGAAGCATATGAACTAGTACATATACAAAGGAAGGATTCCTCGAGGGATAATTATGGGCTCCAGGTAATCCAATTGGACCGATTCCGAGGGGTTTGAACAAAATAAAGTCTCCTGTAATCACTTTTTCCTTGGGCATTAGAACTAAACAGTAGCTCATGTATATCTTGGTTGAGCAAGAAGCAGCCTACTGTGGCCACTTCCAGTTGTGAGGCTGAGTATAGGGGAGCTTTCATAGCGATAGTTGAGTGTGTGTGGCCCAGATGCCTTATGTCTGATTTGGGTGTTGGTCAATCTTCTGCCACCACCATCTTCACTCACAATCAGAGCACATTGGCAGTTGCGAGGAACCCTGTGTTCCATGCTCGCACTAAGCATATTGAGGTGCATTATCATTATGTCAGGGAGAGGTTCTCTGCTGGGAGATCAGCTTGGCATATGTGCCCACACAGGAGAACGTTGTAGACCTTTTCATGAAGGCTCTACCTAGGGAGAAGTTTGAAGCTTTTTGCATGGCTTTGGGCTTACTTCCTTTTGTGGAGTGATTTTCACATAGCTTGGCACAAAATGAAAAATCAGAGAAAGATAACATAGATAAGTATCCAGAGTGAGAAAGTTTTTCCATTCCACTATGAGATATAGGGCCCAAATGACAATGTGAAATACAAGCCATAGTTTGTTTAGTAACAGCTAACAAGTGTTCTTTCTATGATACAAATAAAGGATAAAGTGAGCCAAATTTGCTTCCTTTTGCAATAACCATATTGCCCTTTTATATGCAAAAGGACTGATCATAGAAGACCACCTTGTAACCAAGGTCATCAAGTTGACCAACTGACATCAAACTCCATGATAACTGAGATACGTGACATACATTATGCATAGTAAATTTTGAAGCATCAATGAACTGCACAACCACATCTCCAATCCCCACAGCATTATATTGGTAAGAGTCACCAAGTCCCTTGGTACCAAGAGAGTTTGTTGCATAATTAGAGAACCATTATCTGTGTGGTGTCACATGGAAAGAAGCACCATAATCTAGCAGCCACGTGTGGGAAAGAGAATCAACCATAAGAGCCTCAGTTGGCATAGTACTATCAAGTGTCAACACATCAACATCATCAAAAATAGCATTTATTACTTCAATCTTCACAATCAAACTAGATGGTGCAAGTAAATGTTTAACATGCTCATCAACATTTTTTCCTTTACCTTTAGCATTCTTTAAGGCATGACAATCTTTCTCCATGTGTCCTTCCTTATGAAAATAATGGCATCCAATGTGGTTATCACATTTGACAAAGGTGCAGACAAAGGTGGGGGTGAGGTTATGGGGTGGGAGGAGGATCAAGAGGATGTAACAACACCAACAAGGGATGGATGTGAGCGACCTCAACAAAACAATACAGAGATTGAGGTTTCATTGTCGACCTCGAAAAGGATGGGTAGTTGCAGAAGATCTATCAGAACATTAGCCCGTGGAACTAACAGGATACGATGGGAATGGGAAATTCTCCAAGAAAGATAATGGAAAAGATGTAGTGCAATCTCTTAGGGTGGTAGTTATGTGAGATGGAATCAATGATGTGATGACATTCTTTGTAAACGCCATGGAAAAGAAGTTAGCCTAAAGAGGGAAAAAGTTGCCTCGATGGTCCTAGTGTGTTCACACACATCACCACCTAAATATGTCAACAAATCCCCCTTGGGAGTGATGCGGTGAACAAGGAGCTGGTACTCATGTATAAGGAAGTGCCAAGCTATGTGGAATCAATCCACAAAAGGAAGTAAGCCCAAAGCTTTGCATGAATTTTCAAACTTCTCCTTGGCAGAGCTTTTGTGCAAAGGTCTGCAATGTTCTCTTCTGTGGGCACATGTGCCAAACCGATCTCTCCAGCAGAGAACCTCCCCCTGACATAATGATAGTGCACCTCAATGTGCTTAGTGCGAGCATGGTGTTGGAGTTCGAGGTCTGTGGAAGCACACGAACAACAAAAGGAAGAAGAAGAAGAAGATTGGAGCACAACACACAATATTGAATGTATTGCCACTAGAATGTACAAAGATAAGTAACCCGTTAGGGCAATAGGCATATATACGAGCCGGGAAAAAAAACCTCCTAAACAGGGAAAAAAGTGCCCTAGGGTTCCTAGTGTGTTTACACACATCACTACCGAAATATATCAAAGAATCCCCCCTGGGAGTGATGCGGTGAACAAGGAGCTGGCATTCATGTATAAGGAAGTGCCAAGCTATGTGGAATCACTCCACAAAAGGAAGTAAGCCCAAAGCTTTACAGAAAGCTTCAAACTTCTCCCTAGGCAGAGCCTTTGTGAAAAGGTCTACAATGTTCTCTTATGTGGGCACATATGCCAACCTGATCTCTCCAGCAGAGAACCTCTCCCTGACATAATGATAATGCACCTCAATGTCCTTAGTGCAAGCATGGAACACAGGGTTCTTCGCAACTGCCAATGCGCTCTGACTGTGAGTGAAGATGGTGGTGGTAGAAGACTGACCAACACCCAAATTAGCCATGAGGTGTCTGAGCCACACACACTCAATAGTCATAGTGAAAGCTTCCCTATACTCAGCCTCACAACTTGAAGTGGCCACAATAGGTTGCTTCTTGCTCAACCAAGATATCAAGAACCATAGCACGAACAAGAATCTAAAGAATATCACCATCTTCAACACCTCCCAACCAATATATAATGCATCATATAAGCCCATAATGGATAATTGGTACCATCCAGCTTATCCTCAATAGCCAACATACAAATTACATCACTGCTTTTAGCCATGGCCACATACTAAAATACCTATATGCAAAAAAGTTATTGTATCTCAAAAAGTTGAACAAAATTACCCTAATAAGTTCTGCTAAAATTGTAGTAGACTTCGAGATGCTTATACTGGCGAATCAAAACCTATATATATCTTTCACACAAAAAGATGAAATTGCCTACATAGGCAGTGTGATAGTGTGTTCAGAGGCCGAAACGAGCTCAGATCATGATTTCGACACCACAAAGGGCCATTTTGAGCTCGTAATAACCATGAGTATGCTCACATTGGTAGTGGTCCCATGCTTAGAATGCTAAGAGTGCACTATCAGGGCACTATGGTCAAGACAGTAATGAGAATGACGCACAAGATAACCTACAGATTAATGCAAAGGGAAAAGATATAGAATGAGTGGAACAATCATGTTAATGATTAATCACGAGAACTAGTAAGGTGAGACATTAGGATAAAAACATTAAGGGTGGTGGAAACATAAAATGATGATTAAAATGAAATCAAGAAGGCAACATTGTCGGTATGTCTGGTTTGCAAAAAGGCCATAATTTGGACCCATTGATCGAAGTCAGAAGGTTTTGACTAGATTGTGGGACCAATTTTCATCGTAATATGGTACGGTCTATTCGAATGCACTTTGAACTTTCCAGCCTTGCTATGTGTCTTGACATTAAAGAATGATACTAAATCTCCTTTCTCAAAAATAGAAAATCATAAAAATTGATCATGAGTATGAGCTTTTCATTGCTACACTTCTTGTAATAGAAGGAAACAAGTAAATTTATCTTCATCCAACTATCGCAATGCATCCACATGGGGAAAGATGGACTCTTTAGGTAGCAACTTGTGGGTAATGACCATACGAAGGTTAGGAACTACTAATTTGAGAGGAAAAGGGATTCCAAACCACAAATTAATTTGAAAGGAGCAAATCTTATGGAAACCTTATAAGTTGTTTGATAAGTCCACCATAATGATGGTAAAAATTGATCCCATCTTTTTGGAAATTCCAATACCTTCAACATTGTGAGTAAAACTTTATAAGCGCCTTTAGCTAAGTCATTCGCTTGAGAGTAATACAGAAGTACCAAATTTATGGAGGACACCATATTGATGTATTAACACTTCTACCAACTGATTAAGAAAATGAGAACCTCAGTCAAAGACAATCTCCAATGGATCACCAAAGTGAGGAAATAATTATTATGAGAATGATTTGGGCACCACTATTGTTGTAGTATCTTTGACAACCCAACGAGTGGCATAATCAGTACACATTAGGATTAGGAGTTATTAGTATAAAAATGTTGGAGGTGAGATCAAACCAATGAAATCAAGATCCCATTTTTGAAATGGGGCTCCAAAGGCATAATTGGTGGGAGCAGAGAGGTGACCTCCCATAGGATGAACGTAAACCATCTAAAGTGTGATAGGGATTTCATGAGTAGGTACACAATGAAGCAAAGCACCAACAACATCATAGTAACATAGTTGACCAATTATGACTCAAAATCAATAACTATACTAAGCTTATTTCTTTCTAGCAACACTTGATAGTTACTCAAGAGAAATCTAGTGTTGAGAAATGACAACAAGCTTTCATAATAGGATTGATCAAGATCCCATTGCACATAAGGTTATGCAATTCTAGTTGTGAACAAAACTGCATTAGGGAAAGAATTGTCTACACCCATGGCATCCTCATGGAATAAAGCCAAGATAAAAAATTAATGATGGTATGTGAAGAACTCGATCGATGAATGACATCATAATCCAATTTATGCAGCAATAGGATCCATCGTGCCAAGCGGCCTACAAGATTTTGTTTCTTTACTAGATATAGGAGGGTGGAATGATCCACATGGAAGGTAAACTTGCATCTTAGTATATAATGTCAAAATTTCTTAACCAATATATAAATCCCAAACATTCACATTGAGTTATGGAATAATTTCACTCGGCTAGGGCAAGTCATCAACTAACATAGTATACTGGTCAAAACCATTTTCTAGTTTGTTGCATCAAAACACTACCCAAAAATTGATCAAAGGCATCAACAAATACATGGAATGGTTGAGATGAATCAAGGGCTTGCAAAATTGGGGTATGTGTCAACAATGTTTTTAGTCTATTAAAGTATAAATGGCATTCTTCAATCCACTTATTGGGGTGGAACCATTGCCAACTTATTAATCGTGATAGCTAAATGTGCTAGTAGTCACAAATGGTGACCCTTCCAACATACTTGGCCTAAGAATTTGAGGACTTCTTAAGGTTCTTGTAATATTGGGAGGATCTTCCAATATTACAAGAACCTTATTGTTGCTCTAGCACAATGGTGAGAACCACGTTAAGAAGCTCCACCTCCTTAATGTCAATCCGCGGAAGAGATAGGAGTGATATGAAGATCGTGAATGTGAGATGAAGTGAGAGTGAAGGTGAGAAGCATAGAGATGCACACACTCATACACACACACTACGAAGAGACAAGCAAGACACAATGGAAGGTGAGAAATGAACTCTATTACTCAGGAACACTCTTACAAGCTCAAAAATAACTCTAAGATCTTCTCTACTCAAACAAGCTAACCTGAAAAATGAGCTCTCTAGCTCTTTTTATAGATTCTAGACTAGTTTTGACCGGTTTCACATCTAGTGACCGGCATAGTTAAAAAATAGGTCCTAGATGCTATTTGAAAGGATAAACGGTGTCTAAAAATAACCAAAATTGGTATGCTCATTCTACCTAAGCTCCTCAAGCTCGAGGACTCCTCGGCTTGCACAAAATGGAGCTATGCATTACAAAAAGGGTTTTTTCTATGTTACATATGTTACAATAGTGATGAAAATCACTGTTGGAGGTTTTTGAAAAGTATTTTAAAACATAATTCTTTGAAAAAAGATCCGACTGACTCCGTGCTCTGTCTTTACATGCTTCCGCGTCTTCTATGCCTCTGGCTGCTGCCCTCCCTCTTGCTTCTGTCGTCCTCGACAGAACCTTGTTGTGCGGTCTGTCGGATGTAATTCTGGAGTAGTTCCTGAGCGAGGGTGTGCTCTGATATGCCAATGCCTCGAGCCAAATCTGCCTCGAGTTTCTCCCAATCAATTGGTTGCAGTTCATCGGGTGGTGGGAGTCGGTAGTGCGTGGAATATACCAGCTGTTCACAGGCAAATAAGTGCAAGAGGTGTGTAGGCCTGCTGATGAACACTTCTGAATGGTATTCCCAGAAACCGGTTGTGAACATCTCTTCGAAGGTTTGATTGTAGTACGCCGGTAAATATTTGATTCTGCAATGCCAGGCATAACACACCCGAAGCGATGGCGTTGTACTCATATCATATGCAAGGTCTAGATTGCCATGCTCGAAGCCCGGGGCGTTTACATGTGGTGCCTTGACGCGTTTGAAGACTTTAAAAACCATCTGCATCATGTCAAATATCTTGATAGTCATGTGCGCTGCTATATCGTCCATATGTTTCAAGCGAGGGAGCCAATGACGAATCGTGGCCATCATGTATCCCACTATTGGTAGTTCTATGGGTGGCTTGAAATATGGGTAATTTAATTAATCCTGGCACTGCTTGTTGTTCTGTACTTTAATAGCAGATGTTGTCCAGGAGCGGTGACTTTTTGGACATGGGTTGTATTTTAAATGTAGTGGTGTCTTTACCCAAGTACTCATCATCTCAGGATATTCTTGTAAAAGATCTTTACGCCAATCTGGTTGATAGATCTCTCCTCGTTGCGCATCCAGTGGCAAATCCTCAGGATCAAACTGAGTAGCATGAGATGGTTTCTTGCCTGTTTCTTTCTCTATGGCCAACTGATACTCGACCATTAACATAAAATACGGTTTATACTGTAGCTCATGCCCAGATATGTATCTTCGAGGAGCCAAGTGAGCGAAGAATGGTGATTGTAAAATTCTTTCCTCTATCATTGACATTGCATGTAGCTGCGCCTCTACTCTGGCTGAATGTGTTGTGCCAAGTTCCTCAATTGTCTTCATCCATGCGGGGGTTGGAAGTTCGTAAGTTGTCTGGCCTTCGACCGTGACTCCTCCGCCTGGGATGGGTTGGGGTTCGTACGCCTCTTCAAAAGTTTCCTCCACCGGAATGGTTACTGTCTCTTCATCAGATGGTAGCTGTTGGAAGTGAGGTAGGCCCTTAGGCTCATGTCACAGGTCCATGGTTCCATAGTTCCAGTCATGTACAACATTAATTCCAGCAATCTTCCATATTGACAAAACATGAACATATCACAACTTAATCATACAAATGATGAGACAAAGATAGAGAAAGAATAGACGACATGTGTAAGGTGTTACGTAAGCCATCGCTTACTCATAGTATCATATATACCAATGTTCAATGTACAATGTGGGAGCAAAATTCTCAACCATTCTATGTGATGAGAAATAGATGAACGAGTGAATGTACAATGTAACAAACATATTCAGATGTATGGGCAGTAATCTGAATATACATGAGATGTGTGACCTTATAGGTTATAGAAGAGTGAATATGAGTGACTGAAAGAGGAAGGATCAGTGTGAACAGAAATCCTCAAACTCATGTGAACACACCTTCTTAAACACCTCATCAAATATGCATAAAGCATATAAGTACTAATTCTCTTGTACCTATGCCGAATAGGACTCCTCCTGATATGAATGCCACGGCTTCCATAAACTTTAAGTAGTACCTGTGTGCATAAAGAGAATATGTACCTGAATACTTAACATAAGATGTGAATCTTATGTTAAACTCCATCTAATGTCTTTGAAGTAGCCAGATATCTTCTTGTAGGAGACAATCTTCAACCTAATATCGTCCTGTAGAAGATAATCTTCAAAATCATGTAGATGGTCCCATCCAATGTCTTTGAAGTAGCCAGACATCTTCTTGTAGAAGATAATCTTCAACCTAATATCTTCCCGTAGAAGACAATCTTCAAATACATCTTGTAGACGGGCGATCCTCACCATCAAGCTGCTAATGACCAAGTCTTCTTGCCATGAACAAGAGATAACCTCCTCTCCATGAGGTAGAGTGTGAGCACACCCTTCATCTTCTCCAAGAAGAATCACCAAGAAGAACTCCATAGCTGCTCCTCAACATGCTTCAAGTTAGCACCATGGCTGCCCCATGTGCTAGAAGAAACACCACCTCTATTGAGGTCCAAGCTCTAGAAAGCTTGTGTTGATCCTAGGTGAAGGATGCAAGATAATAAGCCAAGCTTGTCTTATATAGGATTTTCTCACTTTGAAAAGCTCTCAAATAAAGCAAAATAAAGCACACGATTGTACGATCGCAATGAATCTAAAAAACACAACAATATCGCGTTCGCGCTCGTCCGTCAATTTTAGCCAAAAGCAAACACTGAAATCTTCTATTTGCCACGCGCTGTCGGCGATGGGATTTGAACTCGGGTCACTTGGATGATAGGACAATGCTTTATCCACTGCGCCCACGCCATTTACTTGTAGAAGTAATGGAAAGAACAGATATACATTCTGAAAACTGGTATAAACTTTGACCAATTTCCAACCAATGAGACATTGTTTTCCAACAATCCCCCCTGCAATGTCATATTGGTACAACCTGGACTGGATCTGCAAACTTTATAATCTGCAAATTACCACAAGCTTCAAGCTTGTACTTCCGATACTTCAGAAAAAAATCTTTTTCAAAACAGAAATTGACTTTCCTTCAAAAATCTGAACTTGCTGAATATGAACCATAATACTTGAGAAAATATGCAAACTAGATATCCAATAGTGAACACATCAAGCAATCATTGCTTGACAACAAATGTAGCATATACTGTCTCTGCACCTGCTATCTTCTGTCTTCAAAAAACCTGAAAACATACACTAGGATCCATATATTTGCATTTACCTTCCAAAAAGGTTTCTCAACGTACTTCTGCTGTGTCATGTAAATACACTAAACAAGAACTGAATCCTGGAACCTGTGACTATCAACTCACAACTTAGTGTATTATGAACACTGCTGGTTCATCTCTGACTGTACTCAAGTCAATATGAGTCAAAAAATCTATGATGTCATCATCTCTTCATCCTTTAAATCCTTCATACCTCTTTCCTTCAGAACTTGGTATAAACATATATGTGCGCACTTCTGAAAATATACCTTTCTGAAATATCAAGCTTCTCTTCAAATAGAATTCTGGAACCTTATCCTGAACAGGAACTTTCTCCAAACATTCTTCTTCTTCCTTCTTCTTACAAAGCTGGAACATAAAGAGAACCTGACAAAGGAAATATAGGAATACCTGAAATAGGAATACCTGTAGGTATGACTCTACATTCTTTTACATATGGCTGAAAACAAGTCTTCATGTTTCATCACCCCCTGGATGACTTAACACTAGTGTCCAGTATTCTTCAAATATATCAGACTTTATGAAATGTGGAACGTCTTCCTTCATAAATCTGATGTTCAGTGATCAATACCTGTATCTGAAACAAAATCTCTGAACCCTTTTTTTTATTAGCATTGCAGTTGCTAATAACTTTCATTGTAGGTCTTCAGCTTCCCATATTGTAGAATAAGGTTAGCTGATAAAACCTTGCTGAAAGCATTTTAGGATTCATACCCTTCTGCACATAACAAGTATTTCTATCTCTTTGCAACACAAATCTGATAGAATCTGAATCTTTGGCTTACTTCTCCAATGTTAAGAATCTTCACAAACAAAGGATAGACAACTGAATCATAAATACTCAAGATCATACAAGATCTATTCAAGATCAATGATCTCTCCTGTGTAGAATCTGCTGTCATCAAACCTTCATGACTGAATGTTTGATTTGTTACCTGAATGTCTCCAAGTGTCCATGCTTCTCAAAAAGTTGTAAAACTTTTCTTCAAACAAATCCTTCAAGGAATCTGCAATTCCTACTTGAAACATAAGTGGACAAACTTCTCACCTTGAGAACTTCAAAAGCTGCAAGTTGATACTTCATAACTTTCATATTTTACCCAGGTGAAATGTGATAGTACCTGCTTGATTTTCTTTTGGCTAACTCCACTTTTCAATCAAGTGATAGGATATGATGGAACACCTTTTTGAATACAAACATGTATCCAAAAGTCAAGACAATCACTGAAAGTAGATTCTTCAACTGACTGGTACATCAACAAGATTCTGAATTTTCTGAAGTTTCTGAAAATACTGAATATGAGGTAATCTTTTCCAAACATAAAACCTCAACCCAAGTCTTCAACATCTGCTACAGAAAACTCTTTTACCTCAAGAGTTAGATAAAGAAGAAATATACTTCTCTGCAACTTGTCATATACCAAGTAGCTCTGTATTGACACTCCAAGAATTCTTTGAGGGAACATATAAGCTGCCTGCTCAAAAGCTTCAACATAACTCATACACATATGAGTGCCTTTGTTTCTCTCAATGCAATTCTTTGTCAAATCTACTAAATGATGACCAAGTGTAATGCAAACAAGAAACTGCTTCTTCTTTAAACAAGATGTTCTCGTAGACTTGTCTTTGGATGTAGAGGATAAAATAGGAAAAGTATATGGAAAATATATGAGAAAAGGAAGCCTTACTTTTCTTTTGGAAATGATGGACTTTCTTTTTCTGCATTTTTCTTCCACCTGATGATGTCAACATCTTCAAACTTCTCTTCCATACCTTTTGTTCTCTTCATCTTGAAGTAGCAAGCACTCTTGACTTCTTCAAACAAACTTTTCTCTTCCTCTAATGCTAAGAGTAAGAGATAAAACAAACATGGTATATAAATGGAAGTGAATATAGAATCATGTTTTATCATCTCCTCATATCTCTGAATCAAAATTCTGCTTCAAATGTCTGAAATGACTAAATTCACCAATCGTTGTCTGAATGATGAATTGCCCTTCTAGAGTTACCTTCTCTAGATACATTTGTACCTTGATATCCAACCAACTTACAACAGAAAATTGGCTGAAAACAAAACTCATCTCATCTCTGCGCTTGTCTTCTTAGATGAACTTTCTTGCCATGAAAGAGATCTTTCAAAAACTCTCTAGAAAAACCTCTAGATACCTGTTTCGATGTAGCCTTTAACTTTCAAATGATGAAAGCGTATAAAAGCAATCCTTGAATTTCTTCAAATCTCTTCATAACTGCTCTTCTAAGATATGACCTGCAAATGATAATCTGATAGTAGAATCTGATACCTGTGATTTGATGTCGATCTGATTCCTTCATCTTCTCTAAACCATTGTTCTTCCTTGAATTTGAAGTAGTCTTCTCTTCATCAAGTCTGGGTCTTCAAACAATACTTTTGTAAAGTATTTGCATACTCTTCCAAAAATATTTGGCTGCTAACAGATCATCAACTTCATACTCCACACTGATGAATACACATGTAACTGAATTGTCTAATTCTCAAATCTCTACTCATCTAGATTAAGTGTGTATGTCAAATGTCAAATATTAGAAGATGCTTTCAAATTATATGTTGTAAATCTGGAAGACTGGGAACCTGGGCTTGCCATCGCTTACTCATAGTATCATATATACCAATGTTCAATGTACAATGTGGGAGCAAAATTCTCAACCATTCTATGTGATGAGAAATAGATGAACGAGTGAATGTACAATGTAACAAACATATTCAGATGTATGGGCAGTAATCTGAATATACATGAGATGTGTGACCTTATAGGTTATAGAAGAGTGAATATGAGTGACTGAAAGAGGAAGGATCAGTGTGAACAGAAATCCTCAAACTCATGTGAACACACCTTCTTAAACACCTCATCAAATATGCATAAAGCATATAAGTACTAATTCTCTTGTACCTATGCCGAATAGGACTCCTCCTGATATGAATGCCACGGCTTCCATAAACTTTAAGTAGTACCTGTGTGCATAAAGAGAATATGTACCTGAATACTTAACATAAGATGTGAATCTTATGTTAAACTCCATCTAATGTCTTTGAAGTAGCCAGATATCTTCTTGTAGGAGACAATCTTCAACCTAATATCTTCCTGTAGAAGATAATCTTCAAAATCATGTAGATGGTCCCATCCAATGTCTTTGAAGTAGCCAGACATCTCCTTGTAGAAGATAATCTTCAACCTAATATCTTCCCGTAGAAGACAATCTTCAAATACATCTTGTAGACGGGCGATCCTCACCATCAAGCTGCTAATGACCAAGTCTTCTTGCCATGAAAAAGAGATAACCTCCTCTCCATGAGGTAGAGTGTGAGCACACCCTTCATCTTCTCCAAGAAGAATCACCAAGAAGAACTCCATAGCTGCTCCTCAACATGCTTCAAGTTAGCACCATGGCTGCCCCATGTGCTAGAAGAAACACCACCTCTATTGAGGTCCAAGCTCTAGAAAGCTTGTGTTGATCCTAGGTGAAGGATGCAAGATAATAAGCCAAGCTTGTCTTATATAGGATTTTCTCACTTTGAAAAGCTCTCAAATAAAGCAAAATAAAGCACACGATTGTACGATCGCAATGAATCTAAAAAACACAACAATATCGCGTTCGCGCTCGTCCGTCAATTTTAGCCAAAAGCAAACACTGAAATCTTCTATTTGCCACGCGCTGTCGGTGATGGGATTTGAACTCGGGTCGCTTGGATGGGAGGACAATGCTTTATCCACTGCGCCCACGCCATTTACTTGTAGAAGTAATGGAAAGAACAGATATACATTCTGAAAACTGGTATAAACTTTGACCAATTTCCAACCAATGAGACATTGTTTTCCAACAATCCCCCCTGCAATGTCATATTGGTACAACCTGGACTGGATCTGCAAACTTTATAATCTGCAAATTACCACAAGCTTCAAGCTTGTACTTCCGATACTTCAAAAAAAAATCTTTTTCAAAACTGAAATTGACTTTCCTTCAAAAATCTGAACTTGCTGAATATGAACCATAATACTTGAGAAAATATGCAAACTAGATATCCAATAGTGAACACATCAAGCAATCATTGCTTGACAACAAATGTAGCATATACTGTCTCTGCACCTGCTATCTTCTGTCTTCAAAAAACCTGAAAACATACACTAGGATCCATATATTTGCATTTACCTTCCAAAAAGGTTTCTCAACGTACTTCTGCTGTGTCATGTAAATACACTAAACAAGAACTGAATCCTGGAACCTGTGACTGTCAACTCACAACTTAGTGTATTATGAACACTGCTGGTTCATCTCTGACTGTACTCAAGTCAATATGAGTCAAAAAATCTATGATGTCATCATGTCTTCATCCTTTAAATCCTTCATACCTCTTTCCTTCAGAACTTGGTATAAACATATATGTGCGCACTTCTGAAAATATACCTTTCTGAAATATCAAGCTTCTCTTCAAATAGAATTCTGGAACCTTATCCTGAACAGGAACTTTCTCCAAACATTCTTCTTCTTCCTTCTTCTTACAAAGCTGGAACATAAAGAGAACCTGACAAAGGAAATATAGGAATACCTGAAATAGGAATACCTGTAGGTATGACTCTACATTCTTTTACATATGGCTGAAAACAAGTCTTCATGTTTCATCACCCCCTGGATGACTTAACACTAGTGTCCAGTATTCTTCAAATATATCAGACTTTATGAAATGTGGAACGTCTTCCTTCATAAATCTGATGTTCAGTGATCAATACCTGTATCTGAAACAAAATCTCTGAACCCTTTTTTTTATTAGCACTGCAGTTGCTAATAACTTTCATTGTAGGTCTTCAGCTTCCCATATTGTAGAATAAGGTTAGCTGATAAAACCTTGCTGAAAGCATTTTAGGATTCATACCCTTCTGCAGATAACAAGTATTTCTATCTCTTTGCAACACAAATCTGATAGAATCTGAATCTTTGACTTACTTCTCCAATGTTAAGAATCTTCACAAACAAAGGATAGACAACTGAATCATAAATACTCAAGATCATACAAGATCTATTCAAGATCAATGATCTCTCCTGTGTAGAATCTGCTGTCATCAAACCTTCATGACTGAATGTTTGATTTGTTACCTGAATGTCTCCAAGTGTCCATGCTTCTCAAAAAGTTGTAAAACTTTTCTTCAAACAAATCCTTCAAGGAATCTGCAATTCCTACTTGAAACATAAGTGGACAAACTTCTCACCTTGAGAACTTCAAAAGCTGCAAGTTGATACTTCATAACTTTCATATTTTACCCAGGTGAAATGTGATAGTACCTGCTTGATTTTCTTTTGGCTAACTCCACTTTTCAATCAAGTGATAGGATATGATGGAACACCTTTTTGAATACAAACATGTATCCAAAAGTCAAGACAATCACTGAAAGTAGATTCTTCAACTGACTGGTACATCAACAAGATTCTGAATTTTCTGAAGTTTCTGAAAATACTGAATATGAGGTAATCTTTTCAAAACATAAAACCTCAACCCAAGTCTTCAACATCTGCTACAGAAAACTCTTTTACCTCAAGAGTTAGATAAAGAAGAAATATACTTCTCTGCAACTTGTCATATACCAAGTAGCTCTGTATTGACACTCCAAGAATTCTTTGAGGGAACATATAAGCTGCCTGCTCAAAAGCTTCAACATAACTCATACACATATGAGTGCCTTTGTTTCTCTCAATGCAATTCTTTGTCAAATCTACTAAATGATGACCAAGTGTAATGCAAAACAAGAAACTGCTTCTTCTTTAAACAAGATGTTCTCGTAGACTTGTCTTTGGATGTAGAGGATAAAATAGGAAAAGTATATGGAAAATATATGAGAAAAGGAAGCCTTACTTTTCTTTTGGAAATGATGGACTTTCTTTTTCTGCATTTTTCTTCCACCTGATGATGTCAACATCTTCAAACTTGTCTTCCATACCTTTTGTTCTCTTCATCTTGAAGTAGCAAGCACTCTTGACTTCTTCAAACGAACTTTTCTCTTCCTCTAATGCTAAGAGTAAGAGATAAAACAAACATGGTATATAAATGGAAGTGAATATAGAATCATGTTTTATCATCTCCTCATATCTCTGAATCAAAATTCTGCTTCAACTATCTGAAATGACTAAATTCACCAATCGTTGTCTGAATGATGAATTGCCCTTCTAGAGTTACCTTCTGTAGATACATTTGTACCTTGATATCCAACCAACTTACAACAGAAAATTGGCTGAAAACAAAACTCATCTAATCTCTGCGCTTGTCTTCTTAGATGAACTTTCTTGCCATGAAAGAGATCTTTCAAAAACTCTCTAGAAAAACCTCTAGATACCTGTTTCGATGTAGCCTTTAACTTTCAAATGATGAAAGCGTATAAAAGCAATCCTTGAATTTCTTCACATCTCTTCATAACTGCTCTTCTAAGATATGACCTGCAAATGATAATCTGATAGTAGAATCTGATACCTGTGATTTGATGTCGATCTGATTCCTTCATCTTCTCTAAACCATTGTTCTTCCTTGAATTTGAAGTAGTCTTCTCTTCATCAAGTCTGGGTCTTCAAACAATACTTTTGTAAAGTATTTGCATACTCTTCCAAAAATATTTGGCTGCTAACAGATCATCAACTTCATACTCCACACTGATGAATACACATGTAACTGAATTGTCTAATTCTCAATCTCTACTCATCTAGATTAAGTGTGTATGTCAAATGTCAAATATTAGAAGATGCTTTCAAATTATATGTTGTAAATCTGGAAGACTGGGAACCTGGGCTTATGAATGAGCCTTAATGCATTGATGCCAAAGATCTAAAGTTCTAAAACCAAAACCTTAGTGCTCTGATACCAAATGTTGGAAGTGAGGTAGGCCCTTAGGCTCATGTCACAGGTCCATGGTTCCATAGTTCCAGTCATGTACAACATTAATTCCAGCAATCTTCCATATTGACAAAACATGAACATATCACAACTTAATCATACAAATGATGAGACAAAGATAGAGAAAGAATAGACGACATGTGTAAGGTGTTACGTAAGCCATCGCTTACTCATAGTATCATATATACCAATGTTCAATGTACAATGTGGGAGCAAAATTCTCAACCATTCTATGTGATGAGAAATAGATGAACGAGTGAATGTACAATGTAACAAACATATTCAGATGTATGGGCAGTAATCTGAATATACATGAGATGTGTGACCTTATAGGTTATAGAAGAGTGAATATGAGTGACTGAAAGAGGAAGGATCAGTGTGAATAGAAATCCTCAAACTCATGTGAACACACCTTCTTAAACACCTCATCAAATATGCATAAAGCATATAAGTACTAATTCTCTTGTACCTATGCCGAATAGGACTCCTCCTGATATGAATGCCACGGCTTCCATAAACTTTAAGTAGTACCTGTGTGCATAAAGAGAATATGTACGTGAATACTTAACATAAGATGTGAATCTTATGTTAAACTCCATCTAATGTCTTTGAAGTAGTCAGATACCTTCTTGTAGGAGACAATCTTCAACCTAATATCTTCCTGTAGAAGATAATCTTCAAAATCATGTAGATGGTCCCATCCAATGTCTTTGAAGTAGCCAGACATCTTCTAGTAGAAGATAATCTTCAACCTAATATCTTCCCGTAGAAGACAATCTTCAAATACATCTTGTAGACGGGCGATCCTCACCATCAAGCTGCTAATGACCAAGTCTTCTTGCCATGAACAAGAGATAACCTCCTCTCCATGAGGTAGAGTGTGAGCACACCCTTCATCTTCTCCAAGAAGAATCACCAAGAAGAACTCCATAGCTGCTCCTCAACATGCTTCAAGTTAGCACCATGGCTGCCCCATGTGCTAGAAGAAACACCACCTCTATTGAGGTCCAAGCTCTAGAAAGCTTGTGTTGATCCTAGGTGAAGGATGCAAGATAATAAGACAAGCTTGTCTTATATAGGATTTTCTCACTTTGAAAAGCTCTCAAATAAAGCAAAATAAAGCACACGATTGTACGATCGCAATGAATCTAAAAAACACAACAATATCGCGTTCGCGCTCGTCCGTCAATTTTAGCCAAAAGCAAACATTGAAATCTTCTATTTGCCACGCGCTTTCGGCGATGGGATTTGAACTCGGGTTGCTTGGATGGGAGGACAATGCTTTATCCACTGCGCCCACGCCATTTACTTGTAGAAGTAATGGAAAGAACAGATATACATTCTGAAAACTGGTATAAACTTTGACCAATTTCCAACCAATGAGACATTGTTTTCCAACAGTAGCTCTGGTGGGGAATCTGGTCTTGGTGGTGCTTCCTATACTGCTATCCTTGATTCAAGAGTAGATACCTAGGCCCATAATGCATTGAGTTCCTCTAAGGTGTCAGGAGAAGGGTCCGCAGGAGCTGGTAATCCTTGTGTTGCAGGTGCTCTGAGCTGGAGTAGTTTATGATCTTCTTTTAGCTTCTGATATTCTTCGTTCATTCGATCGTATTCATCGAGCAATCTGATGTGATCATCGAGCAACATCTTCATTGATTCGGAGGGCACTACTTTGAACCGGCTAGGACTTAATGGTTGGTCTGGATGATCGAGAGCAGCTTCTAAATTTTCTCTGTTCTTCTCTTGTAGCCGCTGGTTCTCTTCCTTTGTTGCTGCTAGATGTCTTTTGAGTAAACCCATGTTCCATGTAAGCGTCGCATTGCGAACTGTCTGGGCTCTTAATAAATTATCAAGATCAGCAGTGGCTTCTTTGGTCTTTTCTTCACTCTCTAATTCGAGTTTGTGATATGCCCCTCGGAGTTCTTGGTATCTCGTGTTTAGGGAGGCATTCTCGATCGACAATGAATTAAGCTGCGACTGCAAGTCATTGGTTGTCCTCTGCAGCTGCTGATAATTATTTCCAAGAGATGTGAACTCATCTCTTACTTGAGTCGCCACTTGCTTTGTGATGCTGACACTGCTTTCCTCTTTGTGTCGTCTGATGTTGTCGTCGGTCTCGGTTCCTCTGTCGTGGTTGACTCTTTTGTGATCGAGGTTGAGAGGTCGGATGGACACTCTGCTTTGGAAAAGAAGGGAGGTCCAACACTTGCGAAACTTGCCCATTAGGAAGTGAGGCATTCTATACCACAGATCTAGGCCAGTCCGCAGTAAGTGTGGAAGGATGGGCACCGCAGTTGATAGTGTCCATTTGTCCGCTGATGTAACCCACCTGACCCATCTGTTGGGTGGTTACCCCTTCTAATTTGCAAGAAGCCCAAGGGAAAATCTCCTGACGTCCTTCTGATTGACAATTGTCCATTGCCAAGCCCGCGTGGGTTGGTGTAGACGTAACATGACTGATCTGACCAAAGATCTTCCGGTCTTCCATCGCATGCATTTCATAGGGTCTAGGGTTACAAACCTCAGTCGGAATGCCATTAGGGAAGTCAAGTGGTATCACTCGCTTCTGATCTAAGATTCCAACCTGTAAGGAGCCTTGTCTAAGATTTAGGTCCACTGAGTGATCGTATAGCCAATCTTGTCCAAGGATTAGGGGTTCTATCAGGTCGTCATCATGGCACACTAGTAGCTTCACTGTCAAGGTCACTTCGTCTATGAGGATAGGAAGGTCCACCTCACCCATGCAAGGGGTTTCCATGCCTCCTAGCCCTATGAGGTATGCCTCAATTGGCCGCATTTCTATTCCTGAATCCTTATAGTGGGACCATCTAATTGCACTAGTCGCAGCACCTGAGTCAATTAAAGCCCTGAGCTCTTGGCAAGGGTTGCCATGCTCTAGCCTGACTGTAATGAATGGTCTCCTGTCCACTATGCTAGGATTAGTGGTTGACTTTACTTGACACATGGCCATGGGATATCTGGGTGTTGTTTCCAGATGGTTATATTGTTCTCTCCCTAGTCCTTGTCTTCTTAGCTTCATACGCTTAATGTGTTCTATGGCTTCTGCCTGAGCTTCTGCGCGTATTCTATTTTCTTCCTCCTTACACTTCTTTGCCAACGTGAGTCGTCTGAGCATATCCTTGGTAAGAGGTTCTTGATATAACTTGACTCTACAGCCACTAATGTAATTAGGCATTATGTCTCCTTCTAAGGTGGCTAATTGTACTGCTCCACTTGTCGAGAGTCTGTTAATGATCATAGGTCCATAACCTCGCTTCTCTAATTTCCGTGCATGTTGCTTCAGAGTATATACTAGAACCTGATCTCCTTCTTTTAAGCCTTTATCTTTCACATGTGCATCAAAATATGCTTTCTGTCGTTTCTTTGCCGCATATATTCCTGCTACTGCTTTCAGCCTGGTTTCTCCTAATCGTTCCAAGTCCATTATTCTTGCTGATAATTCATGGCCGATCCACTGATGTTCATGTGCAACCTTAAGGGTCGGTACCAAGAAGTCCAAAGGAAGCACAGCATTCTGACCAAAAACCATCTGAAAGGGAGTTGCATTGAGTACGGTCTTGTAGGCCACTCGATATGCCCAAATAGCGTGGTGTAACTGTTTGTCCCAATCTGAACATTTGTTGTTTCGTCAGTACATTACAAAGGATATTGTTAGTGCTTTCAGCCTGACCATTGGCCTGAGGATGATATGGTGCGGATTTCTTGTGAATCACCATAAAATCCTGTAACAAAAATTCAATGACTTGGTTTAGAAAGTGAGTTCCTTGATCGCTCACTAACTCTATAGGCAATCCATATCTTGTAAAGATATTTTCAAATAAGAATTTTGCAGTCGTGTGTGCATCATTCTTTTTTGTGGCTTTTGCCTCTACCCATTTGGTGAGATAATATGTCGCAACAATAATGTATTTAGCATGTGTACCTTTTGCAGGGGGGTTAATGGGTCCTACAAAGTCTACACCCCACTTAGAAAATGCATGTCCTCCCATCATGGGTTTCAATGGCATTTCATCTCTGCGAGTAGGAAATTGAGTCCTTTGGCACACATCACATCTCTTTACATAGGTATGCGCATCCATGTGAAGAGTGGGCCACCATAATCCTGCCAAGAGGATGGCTTTGATTATCCTATCGGGTCCAAAATGACCTCCTGCAACACCCTGGTGTGCAGTCTCTAGTATGCTCAAGTAATCGCTTTCATGAACACATTGTCTTAGGTATCCGTCTCTTCCTCTTTTGTATAGATTATCGCCAATAAGTGAATAGTCTTTAGCTTCCTGCTCTAGACTGCGTTGTCGTGCTAAAGTCATTCCTTGAGGGAATGTGTTCGTCCTGAAGTATGTCACTAAAGGTTCACTTCAGTCTGGTGTGAGAGACAGGTGATACAATGTGGCATGGTCTACTGGTGGTCTTTCACAACAGACAGGGCATTCTTTACACAACTTGTAGACATCTGCTTCCATCGAAGGCCAATATACTCCTAGTCTATGCAGAGTCTGCAATGTACGATGTTTCGAATGATGTTGCTTTAATGCACCTACATGTGCTGATTGCAACCAATTCGCATGTTCTGTTCTACACAACAAGCAAGAATCTTTTGATTATCCTGTTTATATATACTTCCTGCTATGATTTGGTATCTCTGTGACTTGGTAATCTCTCCTTCTTTGATCCTTATACTAGGATTCTTGGGTCCATATGTGAGAATAGGGACTATCGGCTTAGCCCATTCTAGTGTTATCTCAAGGTTAAACAAATATGCATCGGGTAACTGATCCACTACCCCTTGAGGAGCTTCTCCTGAGGTTAGTCTCGAGAGGTGGTCAGCTCTAAGATGTGACTTTCCTTTCCTGACTACGACTTCAAAGTCATACTCCATGAGTAATAGAAACCAACATATTAATTGTCCCGTGTTACATGGTTTATTGACTAAGTACAACAATGCTTGATGATCTGTAAAGAATTTGAACTTGTTTGCCAACAAATAGTGCCTGAACTTCTTTACTACGTAGATCATCCCTAATCCTTCTCGTTCCATAGTGGTGTAATTTCTCTCTGCTGCATTCAACTGTCTGCTCGCGTAAGCTATGGGGAGGTCTATATTACCTTCATTCGTGGGTTGTGCTAACACACATCCTATGGCGTAGTTGGATGCATCCACATGTACATGGAATGGCTTACTCCAATCTGGGGTGGTCAATATAGGTGCTGAGCACAAACGTCGTTTGAGTTCATTGAATGAATTCTCACACTCATCTGTCCATTCAAAATGGGTCAAAAGAGAGTACAAAGGCTTGGCTATGATTGCATACATGTGTATGAATCGTCTATAATAACCACAATGTCCCATAAATGCTTGTACTTCTTTTACGTTAGTTGGCCTAGGTAGATCTGCAATGACCTTTACCTTTTCTTCGTCCATAGAAATTCCATTCTTTGACACAATGTGTCCTAGAATTTTGCCTTGTCTGACCATGAAAATGCATTTTTCTGGGTTCAAACAAACCTGATATTCTCGACATTTGTCAAATATTTGTCTTAATTATGGGATATGTGTCTGTCTTATATTTGAGTGTGCACATATGTCATCGACATAGACTTCCAAATTCTTGCGTAAGAATTCCTTGAAAACATGACACATGAGTCGCTGGAAAGTAGCGGGTGCATTTGTTAAGCCAAAAGGCATCACACGAAATGCAAATATGCCCCATTCTGTGGCAAAATCCATCTTGTGTTGATCTTCTGGAGCAATGGCTACTTGATTATAGCCTGAGAAACCATCAAGAAAGCTGTAAACTTCCTTGCCTGCAACTCTTTCCAATAAATGTTTCGTGATAGGAAGAGGATAACTGTCTCTAATCGTGGCGGCATTAACTTTTTTAAGGTTAATACACACACGCAATTTTCCATTTTTCTTGGGCACAACCACAATGGGGGATACCCATTCGGTATGCTCAATTTCATAAATGAATCCTGCTTCTATCAATCGGTCTATCTCCTCTTTAATCTTCGCAGCGTAGTTATCATTATACGTGTATGGTTTCTGTTTCGTGGGTTTTGCCTCTGGAGTCATAGGGATTCTATGAGAACATATATCCGGATCTACTCCTTTTAAATCTTTGTAACTCCAGGCGAACACATCTCGATATTCGCGCAATAGGGCAACTAATTCTTCTTCTTCTTCCTTCGTCAAATCATGTCCAATGTATGTACACTTTTCTTCTTCTCCTTCTATGGCTACTATAATTTTCTTGGTTTTCTCTCGATTATCATATACTTCTCCGACATCGGCTTTCCTGTTTGGCATTCGTACCATTATTCTTCTATCTTCTATTTCATACTTCTTGAAGTTCTCGAGAACCTCAAAACAAAGATTCTTCTTCTTCTGACATGGTTTGTTTCTTCTTTCTTTTCCTCCCTTCACTTTTAGTGGTCACTTGAGTGGCTAACCTCACATCATTCATAATTTCTTCATGCCTCTGAGGGTAAGTCTCTACTTCGTAGAAATATTCTTCTTTTGATGCAAAAGGTGAATACATATAATTGACTCTAAATCGAAGTTACTTGCATCCTCAAATGCATCAGTGCTCGCCTCACATTCTTCTAAAATTGAATCACACATGATTGGCTCTATAGTGAAAACTGAAATGTCATAGCCATCCTCGTCACAGTGGGGTGTCCATTGTTTTTCATTGATGGCTACATCCATGCTTTCTAGGATTTCTGCCCAACCATGGGGTTCAAACTCCTCATTTGGAAATATTACAGGTGCATAAGCTGGGTCTTGAAGGGTTCGTGGATGTTGTTCTGCACCTAAGGTCCTGGCTTCTAACCGTTCTTCCTCTTGTTTTGCTACTTTACACATCCATAAATGAGTGTCCTCGTGTAACCATGAGGGGTCTGACTCCAATGAGTGCACGGATTCTGTTTCTCCTTGTGTCTTATGGACGGTATTCCATTGTATTGTGGGTACGTCTCGATGTGAATAGTCTTTAAGATTGACTTTGTTAGTCACTCCTAAATAGAGTTGGATTCAAAACCTGTATGTTCACTCAGTTGCTCTTCCTCTACGTCGTCGTAAATAGAGGGAATGTCTTGGGGAAATTGCTCCTTCAAGTCATCTATTTCTTGAATAGGAGGATGGGTTCCTTGTTCTTTTCTCCATTTCTCTTCTTGGATTTCTCTCAAAAATTCATGTGAGTACCTATGTATGGAAGACAGGTTGTCTTCACCTTCCGTGTTGGGTACTTGAGACAGGGATGGTGCGTTCCTTTCCTGTGTCTCTGGGACACTAAGATTCCTATGTTGATCCTTTTTCTCTTTGCTTTCTATCAAGTATTCTAGCCTCTCCATTAGTCCTTGAAAGTGTAGTTCCGGTTTTGCCATGTTGTTCCAATTAAGATATCTAGAGGCTTCGAACAAAGCTTGTGCTAATTCTACCATCTTCATGCAAAGTTTAGTCCTCTCAATTTCTAGGTCTGCTTGAGGGTAGTTCTTACTCATTTCAGCTATTTGAGGTCCTTCTTTTATTCTTTCCTGATATGCACGAAACATCATGTCTAGGTTTTCAGGTATAGGTTCTGCTAGAACTGATCCTGATTTTTGCGCTAGGTTCTCTTGATTCAATTCCTGTGAAGTCAACTCTAGGATTTTGGCTCTCGATTCTTTGAGACTTCCTTCCAACTCTGTTATCTTTTTAGTCCACTTTCTTTTAATCCTTTCTCTAGAGTCTTTCCAAGATTTTGTCTTTTTACTGCTAGACTCTGCAATTTCACTTGTTTCGGCTATTTTTTCAGCATTAGGCTGTTGATTCTATAAGAGCGCATGGGCTCTGGTTATAGCTTGGATAGGCACGTATGTAGGGTTAGATCCATCTGCGTTGCTTACAATACCTATCACATTGATTGGTGTCACATTTGAAGCGTTAACTGGGTTCTTAGGACAATCTTTGATTATGTGCTCTTTACCACAGTCGGCGCAAAATCCTTGTATGTTATAGTATTGTGATTGTCCTGATATCGGAGGATGTGGACAATCCTTTATGAAGTGATCTCCTTGGCACCTAAAGCATGGTCCTCTAGGGCCCTGTGGTCTTTGCTGTCTCAATTGGGGCCGTGGATTTGGGTTTGTGTACATCACATGCGCATAGTCGGGCTCCCAACTAGGTTCCACGGGTGGACTATCATATTGATAAGTTTCCACATGTTCTGGTGACTCTGTGTAATATGCGGGTGGACTATCTACATGAGTAGAGTCAAAACTGTTTGAGTTCGGGTCACTCTCGGTAATTAAGGGTGAAGAGGGAACTAATGCCCTATTGAGGTTCTCTTCTGGAGCAGCATATTTGACTGAGATGACATTCGCTGGTGGGGGTGGCTGCTGAGCTAAAACAGGTTGAGGTCTTTGTTGAGCCTGATATGGGTAGTTTTGAGGAGGCCTATAGTAATAAGGTTGAGCATTGTATTGGCCTTGATACCTACCTGGCTGCTCGTATGCTTGCGGGTAGTTCTGTCTAACTGCTTGTTTGTTATACAGGCAGTCTTGAGCCGTGTGATTTGTGTATCTTCTCTCAATTGTACAGTATTGGCCACTAGGATTGGCTTGCAGTTGTGTTGCATTGGGGCACATGTTTGCCATATGACCACCACCACAGGTGTAACAACGCTTGTTTGTTGTTACCCTAGGCATCTGTTTACTCGAAACTCCTAGTTTCTAGGCCACTTTTTCTGCTAGATCCTCTATTGAGCTAGACAATTTTGTGGATGCTAGAGATGAACAATCTGAGTCCTTATAGACTTTCGAGAGTTCCAACTCGTCTCCTAAGTTGTCCTCATGTCTATACAAATCCTCACACACTGCTCCAACGTTCTGGGTTCTTTTAAGTACACATAGGAGCGTAGTTTAGAGCTCAACAGGCCATCTAAAAACAATGATACTTGCTTGGCCTATGAGGGTAACTCTTGGATTGGACATCTTTCAACATATTGTCTAAACCTACGTCCTGCCAGTCTTACTGTTTCCTGAGGGGTCTGTTTAAAGCTATGAATCAACGAAGACGTGTCATGTCTGATCCCGCTTTTAGAGAATTCAGTAATGAATGACTCTAAAAAGTGATGGATGTCTCTAAATTGCCTCTGTTGCAATGGTTGGAACCAAGTTAAGCGGTATTCTTTAACGTTAGTCCAAATGCGTTATATTGCGTGAACATGTCTTCAACTTGCTCTGCTCTTAGTACTTGCTTGAATTCCGCCACATGGTCATAGGGATCTCCTGTCCCATCAAAGTAGTTTTTCATGGATTTCACTAGTTGAGTGGGTCTCAATATTCTTGCATGTTCACATGGTCTGGGTAGAGGAAAATCATCTCTACCACTTGGCATTCTTTGTCTTTCCACTCTGTCCATGTCTATGGTGGTTCTATCTCTTCCTATGGGATGATTGAAGCTAACTTCCGATCTTTCTTTGTTCTTTTCTCTTTGCATGCCATGGGCTGAGGATGTTCCTGCCCCTTGTTGGCTCGTATTTATGTTTGTTCGTGATGGAGGGAATACCAATTCGCCTCTCCATGTGTAGGTATTTCTAGCGAGCCTACCTCACTTGGTTGTTCAGTTCTGTACCTCCAAAATGCTTCATCAGTTTCTTTATTCACAAATAGCTCTATGCTTCTGTTATCCTGAGGGTTCCAATCTGGAACTAGTACTCGTGTCAGTACAGATTTCCCTCTAGGTGTTCTAGGTTCTTCTAATGGTTCTTTTCTTTGAGATCTCGCTTCCGTTTCCAACTGAATCACGCCAAACTCATTCGTACTGTTTGGCTGCATACTTAAGATATACATCGTTCCTTCCTTATCTATGTACGCGTCTCTCTCGAATTTCACCACTAGACGTTCCAATCCAATGGGTTGATCGGGGTTGTGCATTTGCACCACTCGCCTTCGCAAACCATCCTCATAGATGTGGGCACCTATGTGGTTGGTTTGGAGAAATTCTAATTGAGTCCTATAGGGTCCTTCAGGTTTTTCTAAGTATGCTACATTTGACCCTCCTTCTGGTTTCTCCGTGCTAAAAGCCATTTCCGATTCACTAGTATATGAGCTCTCGTAGGGATAACTAGTGTTCAATTGCTGAGCCCACAATCGTGCAGTAGTTCCTACGCTGGCTTCGGATGATCTAAGGCTTCGTCGGTCTGACTTACCTATGTGTATGCCCGATCTAAGGTTCATGAATTTTCTTCCTTGCACGCTCAGTACACTCTCAGATCGTCAATGATTCTTTGATCTTTCTTGATTCTTTTTAAGCTTCTTTAGATTCTTGTCTTGATGTATGCGTCAAGAATTCGACTTTCTGTGGTACTTTGAGTTCTCGTTCCGTCAGACTTAGGTTCTTTCCTTTAGGTTTTCGTATCACACACCTTTATCTTTAGTCTTAGACTTGATAAATTTAAGTCTCTTGAACTTGAGGCGTTCCTATCATTCTGAATCCACAATGCTAACGTTTATCCTAAGCTAAGAATTGACTGAGGGGGTTGAGTAATCTTCCAACCTCGAGTCAGCTTTTCTGGTTGCCCTGATGCCCAAGAAGCCGCGCTTCCCAAGCTTCGTGTTCCTCACAGCCTTGCTTTGGTTGCCCTTGGTTGCCCTTGCTAGACCTAGAAAAATCCAATATTAGACCAATATCACAATGGATGATCAAGCACTTGAGTATATACACTTTTAAAGTCCCTTAACCTTTGGCAAAATTTTCTTCCAAAGCCTCCCAACTATGTCAACCTCAAAAATATCCTCTCAAAAAATCAACGTATTCTCGTAAAGAGCTTTCTAACGAGCTATAAAGCTCAAAAAACGGACTTCGGATGAAAAAGATATGAGCATTCAGGCTCATGGGGGTAAAAACTGACAAACAGGTTTTTCTTCAAATATGAGCTAAGGGGTCTCCTATGAGTCTAATCACCCAAAAATTTCCCAAAAATAGCCCCAAAATTGGTCAAAAAATCAAACCCTAAAATTTGTGTTTGGGTGAGCAATCGCGATGGTCTGAGATGATCGCGATGGTCTGGGACCGTCGCGATGGTCCAAGTGAACCGCGCGATGGCGTGTCACAATCGCGATGGTCCGATGGAGCGAACTGTCGCGATGGCGTGAAAGTGGATGATTGCGATGGCGTGAATGTGAACTGTCACGATGGCTCGATCGGTGGACAGTCGCGATGGCGTCAGTCAACGGTCAACGTGAACCGTCGCGATGGTCCGAAGTGAACCGTCGCGATGGTCATAGATGCGATGGCGTGAGCCAATCGCGATGGTCCAAAGTTTGAGCGATGGTGTAAGGGTCTCGTCGCGATGGCGTGGCTAGTGAGCAATCGCGATGGTCTGACTTGACACGTGGCACTATCGAGGCGATGGCATGGGCCAATCGCGATGGTGTGGGGTCGACGGGATCGTCGCGATGGTCAAGGACCGTCGCGATGGTTCAAGTGAACCGTCGCGATGGCGTGAGACCGTCGCGATGGCGTGAGACCGTCGCGATGGTCCGGCCGAGCCGTCGCGATGGCGTGAGCCAATCGTGATGGTGTGACACAATCGTGATGGTCTGAGCCAATTGCGATGGTCCACCAAAATGCAAATTTTCAAGATGCATCTGTGGATTCCTATGTGTGCAAGTGTGCTCTACACGCTGGTGCAGACCATCGCGATGGTCTGACACTGTCGGCAATTTTTGACAGAGAGTACATTTCTTACCTTTTTGCACCCTTCCTGATGCACTAGAGCTCTGTACCTGCAAGAAAACTCAAAAACACACAAGTACACACAAGCACAAAAGCTCTCTCTCTCTCGCACATGCACAAATGAGGGGAAATGAGGAGAATGGGTGGATATGGTGAATTTTCTAATTTTTTTGGAGTTGAAGATGATGATGCGGTGATGAAGATGGAGTGTGGGGGAGGTGAAAAACACTAAAAAATAAGTAAAAACAACAACAAAAACTGAAATTTTTACCTTCCAACACCACTTCTTGCTATACTCTTACCATCACACATTAGTCCTAGACTCGATCCCCGACAACGGCGCCAAATTTGGTGTTGCTCTAGCACAATGGTGAGAACCACGTTAAGAAGCTCCACCTCCTTAATGTCAATCCGCGGAAGAGATAGGAGTGATATGAAGATCGTGAATGTGAGATGAAGTGAGAGTGAAGGTGAGAAGCATAGAGATGCACACACACATACACACACACTACGAAGAGACAAGCAAGACACAATGGAAGGTGAGAAATCAACTCTATTACCCAAGAACACTCTTACAAGCTCAAAAATAACTCTAAGCTCTTCTCTACTCAAACAAGCTAACCTGAAAAATGAGCTCTCTAGCTCTTTTTATAGATTCTAGACTAGTTTTGACCGGTTTCACATCTAGTGACCGGCATAGTTAAAAAATAGGTCCTAGATGCTATTTGAAAGGGTAAACGGTGTCTAAAAATAACCAAAATTGGTATGCTCATTCTACCTAAGCTCCTCAAGCTCGAGGACTCCTCGGCTTGCACAAAATGGAGCTATGCATTACAAAAAGGGTTTTTTCTATGTTACATATGTTACAATAGTGATGAAAATCACTGTTGGAGGTTTTTGAAAAGTATTTTAAAACATAATTCTTTGAAAAAAGATCCGATTGACTCCCTGCTCTGTCTTTACATGCTTCCGCGTCTTCTATGCCTCTGGCTGCTGCCAACACTTATCCACATCCACTTGAATACCTTTCTAAGATATAACATGACCCAATAGTTACCCATAGGAGACTGTGAAAACTGATTTGGCCATATTCAAACAAAGATGAAATTCCTGACATTTAACAAAACATAGTCCCAGTTGCTCCAAATGTTGAGTGACACTCCCATAAATGGAGAACTCACCCAAAAAGACCCGCATAAACGAGTTCAAATAAGGAGAAAAAATCTCCTTCGTACACCGCTAGAAGGTATTTGGTGCATTTTGTAATTTGAACCACATAATTGTGAAAGCATAAACACCCTAGTTTTTATAAATGTTGTCTTAGGTATATCTTGATCAACCACTATGAACTAGTGTATCCATTGCACCCATCCTAAAAGGAATAGATTTCACATCCTGCTACATCATCTAACATATTGTCTAGAAACGATATTGGGAATGGATCACTTATTGTAGTTGCATTTATGTTTTGTTTTAGAGAACAAGAAGTAAATTAACAATGGCATGTAACAATGTACAGAGGGCAAGACTACCCCCACCAATTACAACTAGTGGCCTTTGGCAATTTGACCAATGTAATAGCAAATCACATTGTCAGTGTCACTCCACTGAACAGCAGGCTGTGACTCGAATAGATCCATATGGAGGATAGCATACAACATAGGGCGAAGGCACCAAAAGGGTAACTAACAACATACATCAACCATTTCAATCCTAGAGGCAGAGTACAACTTCAACAAAGAAGCCCTCCATTGGTTGGGTCTAGTATTATTCAGACGACTGGACAGAGAGAATTCATCATCAGGAGCATCCATAGTGTAAGCAAGAGCTTTAATGCCAATTCTCTTCAGAACTATGTGTAGTGAGTAAACTACAGCACCAATGGGCTTCTTGTTATTGAAGATAGTCACATTTTTTCTTTTCCAAATACTCCATAATATATTAGATCTCCATAGGTTCCATAAAACAACACCGAATTTGTTGCAGACCTCTAGCAACAGCTCTTTTGTAGCCAAGGTGGATGTTGTGCTTTTGGCAAAAAGGCAAGAGGAACCTCCAGAAAGATTGGGCATACCTGCACTTGACAAACAGGTGGGGGAGAGCTTCCACACTGCCACAAAAAATACATAAACCATTATTAATGTTAAACTTATTGTCCTTAGCTCCACACCAAACTGCATTGTGCAGTATAAGCCAGAGAAGGTAAGAGTGCTTAATGTTCTCTAGAAGGTGCCAGATACACAAAAATATATGAGTCCATTCATTAGCATTCCAGTTCACTTTCCACATTTTGTTAAGCTTGGGCAGGATCACATTGATTCTCCCTCTCCTGCTCTTGAACTTCTTCAACATGTCTTGAGCAACATCAACTAGCTTGATTGGTTTCGTCTAGACACTGATCTGAGCTCTCCTAGCCAGCATGCTTCTATGATTCAGGAGAACCTATAGACAACGAAAAGAGTAGTGAGTATTTGAAATTTGAGCGTCAGACATGATCTCACCATTTAAAGTGAGATCCTTCGAGGTGTTGAACCCCATTTTGAGACATTTATGCTTTGTAATCCCAAGAGTGCCATTATTCCATAGAGAAAGCCATCCTGTCGAGATATTCTCTTGTCAATAAAAGTCAAAATGATCAAAAAAGTTATTTTTGAGAAAACATGACATTTTAACCTCCATCCAAGCTTGCCACGTTCTAGAGCAAAGAGTAGATCCCACAGGGGAGAAAGTGTGGGGAGAAACTAGAATGTCCCACACAGAGAGTGGTTTTTCCAAACTTTGTAATCTGCAAGAGCAAAATTGTGAATGCTCCTTTTTATAAGAATGGCCCAAAAATCATCAGAAGTAAGAGACCAAACAATCCATTTGGAAGCAATGTTAGCAGACATCTTAAGAGGACAAAAAATTCCAAGACCCCCTTCTTTTTTACGCAAACAACAAACTTTCCAAGCAACTTTAGGAATCTTGTTGTGAAATAAGCTTCTGCCCCACAAGAACCTCTTGGAAAGACAAAGAACCTAGTTAAAATGTTTTTTATTAGGAACCCAGTAGGATAGAACATAAGCCAGGGTTGGGAGAATATAATGGTTAAGAACAAAATCTCTATGAGAAAGAGAAGATGACAATTATACCACAAGAACTTTCTTAAATTTATCCAAAACCCATTCCCATCTTTGATGACTGCTGACTTGAAAACCCATAGGAATTCAAGAAGTCTCAACACTTCCCCATCTTTAATGTTTTCACGACCAATGTTCTCAATGCAAGCAGGCACATGATTAGAGGAAGACTTAAAAGCAGATTTCTTATGATTAATGTTTAATCCACTAGCAATACAGAAGCTGTTAAGGCACTCTAAGATACTATTGGCATAGTTTTCATCAACTTTAACCAGGATATTAGTATCATCAGCAAAGGTTTGAAGACAACGGAGCTTATCACTATCTGGCAGAGAAATACCTTCAACTTTCTTACTCTCAATAGCATCTTTAATCAGCCACCCAAAGGCATCACTAGCTATGGCAAAGAGGAGGGGGGCTAAAGGGCAACCTTGTCTGATAGAACTTCTAAGTCTGAAATGAGGAGAGAGATTCCCATTTATAGCCACCCTAGAATGGGCATTGCCAAAGAGAGTACTAACAGCTTTTATGAACCTTTTCCTAGCTCCTATGTCGTGTAGAGATGTCATAATACAATCCTTGGGTGGGAACACCTTTTGGATGATGTGGCTTGATTTGCCACATGGCACTAAGTGGTGTTATTTAGATATTTAAGAGAGAGAGACACTCAAGAGAAGTCTCTTACATAAGTACTCAGGAAAAGAATACAAGGCTCGGGCGTGGTCGGGAGGAAGAATATGAAAAAGACTCTGTGTGTGTCCATCGGCAGCTCTCAAGCAAGCAGATGCAAAATTTGGTATCAAAGTAGAAGATCTAACCACTCTCTCGCATGCGCTACATGGGAATTGAACCCTTGCCAAGGATTTTACAAGCGGATGGCTTATCCATTAGGCCATAAGCACTTGGTGACTTGTTTCATCAACTGCTAGCTCATAACATCATTGATTGAAGAGGCTGACCTGAAGTGCTTCGGCGAAATTCGAAATGGATGACATAATAGATAAAGAGATGGAATAATTTTCATAAGGTTGGGCTGCCATCCCGGCTTTACTTCCTAGGATGCCCACACACCAACATGACAAAGGCAGCATGATCATCAAAGAAGGGGTACATGATGGAGTCTCAAACCTCTTGAGCTGGAACAAAACGAAGAGGAACGAGGTATGAGTTAAGAAGGGATACCGAGAACTCCATTCTAGGTATATGTAAATTTCAATTTCTTATTGAATTTTTAGGAGTCAGTTATAGGAAGACTCTGATTTTTACAAAAGAAAGCATGGGCCTTAGGCCAAGCCCTTCGAGAGAAATCAAGTATATAGAGAGTATGAGGTAAATACTCCCATCTAGCCTCAAGAGTTCCATAAAAATATAAGTGAGCACAAGTGTATCTATAAAGTAGCCATGTTCATGACTTTCACATAAATTTCAGGGGCTATTTTGGATAAGTAGCCATTTTGGGAAAGGGAAATGATGCGGGATTTTTCTTAGTTTGGTAGGAAAAATCATGCATATCTATAGTCTAGTTGTCACAATACAATCCTTGGGTGGGAATGCCTTTTGGATGAGGTGGTTTGATTTATAATGTCCATTGTTGACCATACTACCCTTTTTTTAGAAAGGCATTCTTAGATTCACAAAGGAAAATTACAAAGCATGCACACAACCTACAACTATACTAATCTACTAGGAAATGACCAAATGAAGATTCAAACTCACAAAATGACAAGGAGCTCCCAAGCAGTTTTTAGAAGAAGGTGTAGATGGAAATCTCTATAACTAGTGTGCTATCCTGAGGAAGTGTTTTTGCATCTACCAACAATTTGCTTTGGAACAAATGTGGTGGTATGGGATCTCCAGTCAGCTGCATCTTAATGGAATATCAATGTATTATGAGATTATCATATGAACTACAAAAAAAAAATGTAGTTAAGTAACCATATGCAGTGTGGATCATAGTTTTTGTACATTCTGAAGATGACATTGAATAGTGTGAGCATGAGCGTTTTCATCCTTACTTGGTGTTGTACATCTAACCGCCATTTCTTTATGTGTTTGAAATCCCAAAATACATAATGCTACGTTTCATGCATGTCACTACAGCATGAGGAAAGTAGTAACAAGCACTACAGCATGAGGAAAGTAGTAACAAGGATTATGTAAATCTTACTTGAAGGATCAACTATCTGCAGTTCATTGTGTGAAGTTTATTTAAGTGGCCTATTCAAATTGAAGAACACCATGACTCAAAAGAAATCTCATCTAACTTGCTATATATATATATATATATATATATATATATATATATATATATATATATATATATATATATATATATATATATATATATATATATATATATATATATATATGAATATATGAAAATGCAAGAAAATAGTGTTATCCATGCTTGCGCAAGTTGAGAGCAATAGATATAGAGAAATCTTTACATCACTTGCATGTGGAACATGAATTTCTTCCATATTTATGTTGCAAGTGAAAAGCTTAAACTCACATCAAACATAGCTTATGATTGCATTGGTTGCCCATCATAGTTGGAAAGTGCATCAACTTGATATCAAAACAACTTTCTTGAATGGTGATTTACAAGAAGAGGTCTAGGTGAAACAACCTCCTAGATTTTTCAACAAAGGTCAAGAGCATATGGTTTGTCACTTGCATAAGGCTTCGTATGGACTTAAGTAAGATCCATGTGCATGGTATGACAAAAGACATTATCACTTGATTGCTCTTGGTTGTTGATGTCACTCTCTTGACTGGGTCATGTGATGAGAAAATTGGCATGCTTATGGCTAATTTGCATAACAATCTGATGCAAGAGCGCCATGAGAGCCTAAACAAGTACGATATGACAAAGGTGCATCTAACTTGATATCTCTCAAAGTTTGCACCAATCATTTAGGCATAGTTTTTGCCTCTTTATGCCAACCCTCTCATCTAAAAGTGCATCATGTAAACCTGCATCAGAAATGAAATGATTTGCATAATCATTTGGAACCTATAAAGACTAAGACATTGCCTCATTTGGACCAACACTTGACTTTCCACTTGTAAAAAGAGCCAAAAAAGAGTCATACACATCCTTTGAGCTAATTGATGTCTTTGTACATGAAGGTAAGGGAAGAATTGCATCTTCCAAAAAAATAACATTAGGACTAACTAGAATGCATTTTTTCTATGGATGGTGTAGATGATAGCTTTTGCTCTTATAACTATTCCCAATAAAAATATATTTCACTATTTTATCATCTAGTTTTTGGTGTTGTTGTTCATGCACTAATTCAAATTCCTGATGAACAAAGACACGTAGATGAGAAGCAGATGGCTTGCTATCATGCCAAGTCTCACATGGAGTGAGACTACAATGCTTGGTGGGACACTTGTTAATTACATATGTTGCACACATAATAGCCTCAAGCTAGAAGCGATGTGGTAAAGCCTGACTTTTCACCATACACCTTGCCATTTCCATGAGAGACCTATTTTTCTTTCAAACTGGAGGGTGCCTATTTTGCATGCTGACATATTTTCAACCACAACCAAGAACTGTTTAAAACACATAAACACTTTGGATTTTACTTTCAATGGATAAACCAATGCATGCATGGAAATTTCATCAACGAAAGTCAAAGAGTATATGTAGTTCAAGAATGAAAGTGTTTGCAAAGGACCACAAGCATCATTATGAACAAGATATAATTTATGAGCAACTCTAATTGGACCGTGTTTTGGGAAGGAGTAATGCTTCATTTTGTCAAAATATAGCCTTTAGAGACATGTTTAGAAGGTGACTCAATTTTGGGTAGAGAGAACACTTTCATATTTCTGCATGTGAAGCAAACTAGCATATGTACATATGTATGTATGTATGTATGTGTGTGTGTATGTGTGTATGTATGTATGTATGTATGTATTATGTAAGTAAGTATGTATGTATGTATGTATTATGTAAGTAAGTAAGTATGTATGTATGTATGTATGTATGTATGCATGCATGTATATATGTATGTATATATATATATATATATATATATATATATATATATATATATATATATATATATATATATATGTATGTGTGTATGTATATATCTATGTATGTATGTGTGTATGTATGTGTATATAAATGTGTGTAAGTATGTATACATGCTGAATTTTTTTTCACCCTATATTATGCCATATGACAAAGACAACGCAAACATTTCCCCTAAATATGGAACTAAAATATATTTAATATAAAGGCATGCAAGCTTGTTCAAAAAATGAGCCACAATGAATAACTAAACGCACATAGGCTGAAAAAATAAGCAATTCCAAAATTGTTTTTCTTCCACTTGCAAAATAACAATTTGCTTGCAAAAGAAAACACACTACTTTCAAAAAATAACAATTCACTTGCAAACTATGTGTTTGCATGTATGTATGTATATGTGTGTATGTATGTATGTGTGTATGTAGGTGTGTATGTATGTATGTATGTATGTATGTGTGTGTACATATGTACATGTATATGTGTATGTATATATATATATATATATATATATATATATATATATATATATATATATATATATATATATATATATATATATATATATATATATATATATATATATATATGTGTGTGTGTGTGTGTGTGTGTGTGTGTGTAAGTATTTATATGTGTATATATATGTATGTATGTATGTAAATATGTTTGTGTGTGTGTGTGTATGTATGTATGTGTGTGAGTGTATGTATGAATGTGTGTGTATGTATGTATATGTGTGAGTGTGTGAGTGTATGTGTGTATGTATATGTGTGTTTGTTTATGTAGGTATGTGTGTGTGTGTATGCATGTATGTAGGTATGTATGTATGTGTGTGAGTGTGTGTGTGTATGTATGTATGTGTGTATTTATATGTGTATGTAACTATGTATGCATGCTGATTCTTTTTCATCCTATATAATGCCAGATGACGATAAAAAATCGGCAATGTTTCCCCTATATATAGACCAAAAAAAGTTTTAGCATAAAGGCATCCAGGCCTCTTTGCAAACAAGCCATGATGGTCGTAACAAAAACAACATAAGTTGAACAAAAAGAAATTCCAAAAATGTTTTTCTTCCACCTACAAAATAACAATTCGCCTGGAAAAAAAAACATACTACTTGCAAAATACTAGTTCACTTGCATGTACGTGTGTATGTAAGTAGGTATATTTGTGTGTATATATGTATGTATGTATGTATGTGTGCATGTGTGTTCTTAGCCACTGGAACCATATTATTCAAATTATTTCAAAATTTTAAGCACTACCATGAATCAAAAAGGCAAAAGTGAGTCGTTGGACTTAATCTATTATTAATGAAGAAGAAGTATAGTCTAGGTGTGTGTGGCATTCTGGCCATAGTGTGCTACTATCGATGTTTCCTTCTATCTAGTGTACAATGTTTCTGATTAAGTTTATGTGGACGTGTGTGTGTCTATATTAGATCTTGAAGTTGATAACAAATACAATGATTAACAATAACAATGTGATTGTTGATTTTTGAGTGCCAATCGTGTAATTAGGTGAAAGCTTAAGTCTATATCAGTGGAGTATTTAATAGTATTGAATGCAAAGAAATTTTGAGAAAAAGGGTTATTGTGAGGAGAGGTGGGAATTCATCAATGCACTGTTGGGTAACAATCAAGGGGTAGCATAATAGCTTAACCAGCCAAGAACCCAGGTACATGTTAATGAAGTCAACCTTTCTGTGGAGTTATAGTGTGATGTGCAGACAAAGAGACTTTTAGACTAGCATTGTGGATCCTGGTGGGGATTGGTTCTATAGAAAGACACTTTCGATGAAGTGAAAACTTGTAAGGGAATTGGTGTTGTAGAGAGAAATTTGTAAGGCAACCATTTATTGGTTGTCTAATTGCACGTTATTATGTTGCATTCTTGCAACTCATACCCTAATTACCATGAAGATAAATGCCCAGTACCCATTCTTAGTCAATTGGGAGCACCCGATGTACCAAAGAAAGTGATTAACTACAAAAGTACCTCCCAAGAGTTTGAGGATGAGAAGCACGATACCATAAACGTAGCGAAAACTATTGAAACAACACAAAAAATTATTGTAATTTTTTCATAATTCATTGAAAAGTTTTGCACCAAAATCGAAAACAAACTAGAGAACATCGTAATCCCATTGGAGTCTATCGTAATGGTTCTGGTCGAAATCGAAGTCTTATGAAAAAGTACCAAAAATGAGACCACCAAAATTATGCTAGAACTGTTGGATGTGATGGCTGGATGCACTCAGGAGATCAAGTTGGTGCTGCAAATCCTGCTTCACACCTGCCCTCCTTTCACTTCAGATATGTTTAGGAGACTCCTTGAGCTTCCAAATGACACCAAGAAACTATATATGTGCTTTACAAATTAATTGTGTAATGACCAAATCAAAACAGATGATTTTGAACCTTCACAACTCCAAAAACTTTCTATTCCTGTAATGATACCTGCTCAGTTCTAAGCTCAGTGTGACCAGCACACTTGCAATTGGATTAATTCCTTCTGGGAGTATTAAATTAACTTAACAAGTTACTATTAGCAAGTTAAATCACTCCAATTAACAAACTATACACTGAGAATGATCTTTAGCAAAATCAGAGACACCCCCGAATTTTTAGGAACTACTCAGAAAAATACCAGTGACTGCCTCGACTGAGATTTCTCCCAATTGGCTGAATAGAATGACTTGAAATTTTGTAGTGTTGTAGAATGCTTTGAGCTGGTTCCAATGAGCTTTGAATCATCCAATTTGGTTCAGTAGATCTTGAGATATGCCCTGTTGAAGTTGACAGACTTGAAGATGATCACTCAGAGAAAACACAGAGATAATGACTATAAGTATATGTATTGAATCTATCAAATGTACATTCCCATTGGCATGTAGAGTGATGCCCAATGGTACTCAGAGGTGTAGGCTCAATAGTAGCTCTCACACACTCAATGTATTGCTTGGAATTACCTCGGGAAGTGAGCAACCAAACCCGCGACTTTTCTCATAGCCTTTTATAAGAGTTTGAAGAAGATTTGAATTCAAATTCAAATATAGGCTCCCTCAAATCTCTCATCTAATCACATGGAGATATTCTCTCCATTCATACCTTTCAATTTCCACGACTTTTGAAGGTAGGTGAGATTACAAGAAGTAAGTTAAGTCATATTGACTTTTTCATTGGATAAAAGGTAATATCCAAATAGGCATTTGTTCCTATGGTTCATGGTTCATATGAACACATCCTTCAAGGGTCCAATCTTTAGGCTTTCCAAGGTTCCAATAGTCCAAGCTTTATGTTGAGTCTTCAAGGCACAAAACAAAGCCAAGTGTTAAGGCTTGTTTGCACCAACAGCTCCCCCTCAAGCCAAACACTTGCTTGAGTCTCCATCTTTAGTCTTCAATGATATCCTGCAATCCTATCATGGATTTAAACTTGCATAGCTTACTTCCATCCAGAGCTTTTGTAAGCAAATCTGCACATTGAATATTAGTAGACACATATGATAATTGGATTTCCTTGCTAAGTAATTTCTCCCTCACATAGTGGTAATGAACCTCTATGTGTTTTGTCCTAGCATGATACACAGGATTAGCTGCTAAGTGAAGTGAACTTGTGTTATCACCAAATATGATAGGTGACCTTGTGTATAGACCCAATTCTGAATATAGTAGCTTCAACCATATGGCTTCTTGAGTGGCATTGGCTAGCCCTCTGTACTCTGCCTCAGTAGATGATAGAGCCACTGTGGGTTGTTTCTTGGATGACCAAGAAATTGGTTTATCACCTGCAAAGCATATGTAACCAGATGTACTCCTCCTGTCATCCTTGCAACCTGCCCAATCTGCATCTGAGTATACTTTGATATCAATGTCTGATGAATATGGAAAGTACAAACCATGATTTTGTGTTCCCTTTAGATACTTTACTATCTTCTTGGCTGCCTCCAAATGTGGTACTCTTGGCTTATGCATAAATTGGCTAAGTACACTAACCCCATATGATATATCAATCCTGGTTAAGGTAGCATAATTAAGACTACCTACCAAACTTTGGTAACCTGTAATATCCTTGAGTTCTTCTCCATCATGTGCACTGAGTTTGTGGTTGACCTCCATAGGTATGTTTGAGACTTTAGCTTCCTGCAAATTAAACTTCTTGACCATGTCATGAATGTACTTCTTCTGAGTAATGAATATACCTGAGTTTGTGTAGACCAATTCAAGTCCTAGGAAGTACTTCAATAATCCAAGATCATTGATCTTGAATTCCTTCATCATTTGACTTTTGATGTGTCTAATTCCTTGAACATCATTTCCTGTAATAATGATGTCATCAACATAGACACACAAGTATATTACCTCTGAATTGTTCTTCTTTATAAACAATGAAGTATCTGCTTTACTCATCACAAATCCTTGATCCAATAGATAGGTTGTCAACCTGTAATTCCATGCTCTAGGTGCCTGCTTCAATCCATACAGAGCCTTCTTCAATTTACAAACATGATTTACCTTATTGGTATCCTCATAGCCAGGTGGTTGTGACATGTAGACCTCTTCAGATATCCATCCATTCAAGAATGCATTCTTCACATCCAATTGGTACATGTTCCAATTCTTGGATGCAGCTACACTCACCATAATTCTGATAGTTGGCATCTTGGCCACAGGAGAGAATGTCTCCTCATAATCAATGCCTTGGGTTTGTGCAAAACCCTTGGCTACCAACCTAGCTTTATACCTGTTTATTGTACCATCTGAGTTCCTCTTGAGTTTGTAGATCCATCTGGATCCTATCACCTTCATGGAGTCCTTCTTGGGTACCAAGTCCCAAGTATCACTCTCCTTGAGAGCCTCCATTTCTTCATCCATTGCTTCCTTCCATTCTGGTTTAGTAATAGCTTCCTCAAATGTACCTGGTTCTTCATTCAAGATATCCTTTGCAAGATATACAGAGTGCTTGGTTACAAGTGAAGTATCATACCCATACCTAATAGGTTTCTTCTTTTCTCTTGAAGATCTCCTCATAGCTTGAGTTGAGGATTCTGGATTGTCTTCAAGTTGCTTCATCTTCATCTTCCCTTTGGATTTCCAAGCCTTGAATTCTTCAATGTTGATGGTGTCTTCATCATCTGAACTTGTGTCCTCCTTCTGAGTTGGTTCTTGCCTGATAAGCTTTGGAAAGTCTTCTTCCATATCATAAGGTAGGCTAACTTTCCTGCACTCATTTTCATACCATGAATCATTTTCATCAAAGATGACATCTCTGCTTACCTTGAAGCCTTTGTTTGAGGGGTTATAGAACCTGTATCCTTTCTGATTCAAATCATAACCAATAAAAATACACTTTTCAGCCTTAGGGTCTAGCTTTCCCCTTACCTGTGAGGGAATATGCACATATGCAACACATCCAAAGATCTTGCAATGATCCAGAGATGGTCTCTTACCATGCCAAGCCTCATAGGGTGTCATTCCATCAAGTGTCTTTGATGGCAACCTGTTGATTAAGTATGTGGCAGTAGATACACTCTCTGCCCAAAGATAATTTGGTAGTTTTTTCTCATTAAGCATAGACCTAGCTGTCTCTACAATGAGTCTATTCCTCCTTTCAGCTACCCCATTTTGTTCAGGTGAGTACCTTGTGGTAATCTCCCTCTTGATGCCTCTTTCCTGCAAGAAATCTTCAAAGTCATTGGAGAAGTATTCTCCACCACCATCTGAACTTAGTCTCTTCAAATGTCTACCTGTTTGATTCTCAACTAATGCAAGATACCTTTTGAAACAATTAAATACTTCATCTTTATGGTTCATGAAGTACAAGACAGTCCATCTGCTATAGTCATCAATAAAGGACACATAGTACCTTGATCCAGATATGGATGGCTCCTTGCTTGGTCCCCAAACATCTGTATGCACCAATTCCAAGTAGTCTTCATGCATAAAACCTTTTTTAGTATATGGCAATCTGTGTGACTTACCAAATTGACAAGCCCCACACTTGTATATCATGTGTTGCTTGGATACATTAGGTATCCCAAGCACACACTGATCTCTACTCATTTGCTTTATGGTCCTCTCTCCAATGTGACCTAATCTCTTGTGCCACATCTCCAATTCTGATAGGGTTTGGTCCTTATAGTTGTACAAGGCAATATTCTTAGTATCCTCAAGTTCAAAGGTAAACAATCTACCTGTCTTCTCTCCCTTGGCTATCCTTCTGAATCCATGTCTTGGATCCTCCACATATGCACCATGTTGAGTGAACCTGACCTGTAGACCTTTTTCAACAATCTGACCTACACTCATCAGATTCTTGGTGATTGTTGGAACATACAATACTCTGCTTAGTAAATTCTGATTACCATCACTTGTTTTGACATTACCTACTTTAACCACTAAATGTTTAGTGTCATCACCTGTCTGCACTTGGTGCTTGCCTTTAGGTTCTTCCAAATCAGAGAGTAGGGCAACATTCCCAGCTACATGGTTAGAGCAACCTGAGTCAATATAGAACAAATGATCATCATTGATACCTGATTTAGATGTCATGTTCATAATCAACAAGGAATCATCTTGATCCTCTGCATAATTGTTGTAATCCTTTCTGTTCCTGTATCCACCTTGATAATTGCCATTGTGATTGTAGTTATTGTTGTAATTATTGTTGTAGCCATGGTAGCCTTGAGATTGATTGAATCTGCCTCTGCCTTGAGAGTATCCTCCTCTTTGGTGACCTCTTCCTCTTTGGTTCTTGTAGTTTTTGTAGCATTCATCTGTGGTATGGTTAGACAGACCACAAATATTGCATGGAGATTGATTATAGGGTCTCCCCCTACCTGACTTACCTCCTCTGCCCCTACCTCTAGATGATCTACCTCTCCCTGCATAGTTTGCTTGGGAGGTGGATCCTTCTTCATCAACCTTCTTGCTTTTACCCTTGTCTTTAGACTTCTTATCAGTATATAGGGCAGAGGAATTGTTACCTTTTGATTGCTCTCCATTCTTTGTGATCTTTGCTTCATGTGTAAAGAGTTGTCCAATCAGAGTTGTTAGATCAGGTGCTTGGATGTCCATGTATAAGTCCATTGCAGTGGTAAAGCTCTCCCACTTGTCATCTGCCTTTAGTCCATTGATCACTTGTCTGACTATTTGCTCTTCCTCAATTTCTTCTCCAACACTTGCAAGTTGATATGCAATGTCTTTGACTTTGGTGACAAAATCTGAGACACATTGTTTTGATTGCTTCCTAAGAGTTGTAAACTCAATCCATAGCTGATTCTTTCTGGCCCTTGTGCTTGATGAGAAGTATGTTGACAAGGTTTCCCAAGTCTCTTGGGAAGTCTTACAGTTCCTTACATGAGGTAGAAGGAAATCAGAGATAGAGTTTAGAAGATATGACCTTGCCAAAGCATCTTTAGCACACCATTGGTTGAGCCTCTCATGTTCATCCTTTGTAGGTAGGCCTCTGGTTTTGAATGAGGGCAACTCCTCATCTCCTGATATGTATCCATACAAGCTTCTCCCTTGTAGATAGGTCTTCATTCTCAATGACCAAGCCTGGTAATTATTTCTATCCAATTTGTCAATGAAGGAAGGGAAACCATCACCCATGATTACCTTATTTGCTCTGATACCACTGTTGGATGTGATGGCTGGATGCACTCAGGAGATCAAGTTGGTGCTGCAAATCCTGCTTCACACCTGCTCTCCTTTCACTTCAGATATGTTTAGGAGACTCCTTGAGCTTCCAAATGACACCAAGAAACTATATATGTGCTTTACAAATTAATTGTGTAATGACCAAATCAAAACAGATGATTTTGAACCTTCACAACTCCAAAAACTTTCTATTCCTGTAATGATACCTGCTCAGTTCTAAGCTCAGTGTGACCAGCACACTTGCAATTGGATTAATTCCTTCTGGGAGTATTAAATTAACTTAACAAGTTACTATTAGCAAGTTAAATCACTCCAATTAACAAACTATACACTGAGAATGATCTTTAGCAAAATCAGAGACACCCCCGACTTTTTAGGAACTACTCAGAAAAATACCAGTGACTGCCTCGACTGAGATTTCTCCCAATTGGCTGAATAGAATGACTTGAAATTTTGTAGTGTTGTAGAATGCTTTGAGCTGGTTCCAATGAGCTTTGAATCATCCAATTTGGTTCAGTAGATCTTGAGATATGCCCTGTTGAAGTTGACAGACTTGAAGATGATCACTCAGAGAAAACACAGAGATAATGACTATAAGTATATGTATTGAATCTATCAAATGTACATTCCCATTGGCATGTAGAGTGATGCCCAATGGTACTCAGAGGTGTAGGCTCAATAGTAGCTCTCACACACTCAATGTATTGCTTGGAATTACCTCGGGAAGTGAGCAACCAAACCCGCGACTTTTTTCATAGCCTTTTATAAGAGTTTGAAGAAGATTTGAATTCAAATTCAAATATAGGCTCCCTCAAATCTCTCATCTAATCACATGGAGATATTCTCTCCATTCATACCTTTCAATTTCCACGACTTTTGAAGGTAGGTGAGATTACAAGAAGTAAGTTAAGTCATATTGACTTTTTCATTGGATAAAAGGTAATATCCAAATAGGCATTTGTTCCTATGGTTCATGGTTCATATGAACACATCCTTCAAGGGTCCAATCTTTAGGCTTTCCAAGGTTCCAATAGTCCAAGCTTTATGTTGAGTCTTCAAGGCACAAAACAAAGCCAAGTGTTAAGGCTTGTTTGCACCAACAAGAACAAAGTCGTCCAAAATCTTGTGGTTCAAGGTGTTAAAATCCTTGTGGGATAATGTTTTGGATCATCAATTATCTACTGCTAGTACCTCTATTGATATTTTGGAGATGGCTTGAGACCAAGATGAGTGAGGAAGTAGAATCATCCCTTTGGGAGTAACCTACACTACGTCTAGGGGATTCCCTAGAGATGGCCCTCATGCCCATGTGAGAACTTTCAAAATCAATAATAACATCCTTGAAGAATTATGCAAACTCAAAACTAACTCACAACATAAGGCTCAAGTTTTTCAATCAAATTTAGTTAATGAAGTAGCTTATTGTGCTTATTGAGTTAGAGTTTAATCATTTCACTACATATGAAGCAGTAAAAGAGGTTTTCCTACATCAACTTAGAAAGATTAAGAGTACTTCACAAATTTTGACTTTTTGTAAAACAATAGGTAGAAACCATGGCACAAGGTGCAAAACTATGCTATGGCTTTCAAAACTCATTTATGATAAATTTCAAAGGACAAAACTCTAATAGAGATGTAACCACCTAGTGGTTCATCAATGGATTACTACCTAGAATACGTCAAATAATGACATTTAATGTTTTGGAGAAATGATGCTAGATGATGTGATTGATACTTCCCTACAATTGGAAAATAAGATGAGATGTTTCACAAAGGATCTCGAGTGGTTAAACTAAAGGAAATATCTACATTCGAGGTAGAAGAAACTTTGGTGTTCTAAATGTAGAAACCCAGGGCATACAAAAACAAATTGCACACTCAACCAGATATATTGTGCTATTTGTAACAGTAACAACCACTCTCTTACCACATGTATGTATGATGCAAATGTTGTAATGCAGGAGTTTGGTGATCCATCTCCCAATTGTATTCCCCCTTCTCAGCACACCCAGGCATACCCTCATTATTCAAATTAGTAATATAATAATAATCCCTAATATCACAATTAAAGGTTACCAACAGTGGAATAGTAATAATGATAATAATAATAATAATAATGTATATACTAATCATGGTAATTCGATGAAACTTTTGTGGTGAATATGGTCATATCTGATGCAAGTAAGGATGTCCAGGAATATAATAGAAAAAAAGAAAGAAAAACAAGGCCTAATAACTAATATGGTTGTAATCACCCAGGATGATTCGCAAACTGCTATTGTGCAGCCCAGATCACGATGAACATTACTGCCAACTGCCACTATATTTGAACCAAGTTTCAAGGGGCAACAATGTGAATTAAAAATGCTCCCCCCAGTTTTCCCATGTGTTTGCTAATCACTAAGGAAGAAATGATACAACATTCATACGAAGAACTATATGAGCACAATATTACTAGTAACCTAAATGTTCGGGGGATAGACAAACATAAGCAGAAGGAAGAAGTAGGGTTAGAGGATTTAGCACATTAGAATTTATTGGCTCATGCATTGATCATCCCTTCCCTAGGCCAATTGCTGGCTTTAGTACCCACATTTGGACAGACGATACTAGAAGCCTTCTCCAAGGATCCCATGGCTAAGAATGCACCATCTTCAACTATAGTATAACTCGACATAGATACATTTGTGGATCATGTCATATTGTTTATCATAGCGATGTGGCATTAAAAATGTCCCCCCAAGTTTCCCCACACCCCCACTAGTCATTTAGGAAGAAATTATATAACATTCATATATAGAACTATAGGATCAAAATTCGGATAGTAACCTAAACATTTAGGGGATAGACAAACATAAGCAAAAGGATGAGGTAGGGTTAGAGATTTTAAACATTGGAGTTTATTGGCTCAAGCATTGATAATCCTCCCCTAGGCCAATTTTTGGCTTTAGTACCCGCATTTTGACAGATGATAGTAGGATCCTTACCCAAGGATCCCATGCTAAGAATGCATCGACTTCAAATATAGTACAATCCAAGGTAGATACATTCGTGGATCATACCATATCCTTTATTATAGTTTGTCATAAGAATAGGAGCCATATCGAACCTGTGAATTTTCTTGTTTGATTAGTTAATCAATCCAAAGTTCAACCCATAGGTTTGATTAGGGATATTCCCTTACAATACAAGAAGTAACTTCCAATTACTTTTGTGGTCCTTGCACTCCCGAATGTGAACACAATTTATAATTTGTTACTTCGCAAGCCATTGTTGAAACAAGCCAAAGTAACTCAAGATTGGTCTTCACATCAATTAACATTTAAACACAAACACTTGAGATACATGAGACCACTCGATGAGTTGAACCCATACGACTGTCGTACCATCCCTCATGTAGTTGAACTTGTACACATGCTAGAGGGATTGAGTGAAGATGAAGGATCTATTTTTTTGTTAGTCGATGAGGATCTCATGTCACTTCGAACTATTAATTTGGCCTACATCGCTCTTAAAAGGAAAAAGATGATTCCTCCTAGCATGGCTGCCATGCTGGACCTGCCCCTCACTACCAGCGAGATTAAAGAAACCATAGGTAAATTGAAACCTTGCAAGACTCCTGACCTTGATGGTATTCCTAATGAGTTTTTCATTGCTTTGAAAGATTTCTTGACTCCCTTTATTCTCTCAATTTGGAATGTATCTGTTAGTAGAGGCACTCTTCCTATTGAAATCAACACTGGAGTGATAAAGTTGATCCATAAAAAAGGACCAAAAGAGGATTTGAATAACTGGAGGCCTATCACCTGTCTTACCAGTACCTATAAGATATTTGCCGCTTCCCTTGCTAGGAGACTCAGCCCTCTTATGAAAGATATCATCATGCCTTAGCAAAAACGCTTCATCAAAGGTAGATTTATTCTTGATGCTATTATTTCTCTATGGGAAGGTATTGAGTATGGAAATGAGTCCAACCAACCCATTTATTTCTTCAAAATTGACTTTGACAAGGCTTAGGATAGGATAGAATGGGACTTTTGTTATATTTAGGTAGTAATGTACCAACTACCCATTATGGGCTTATATGATGTGACATGTATTGGTTGCAAAAGGACCGTGGAACATTGTGAAGGGTGTTGAAAAACATCCTTTCACACCTACAACTGTTACAACTACAGATACTGAGGCTGATGCAGAAGGTGTCGAAGATGATGATATTCTGCATATTCTTGTTCATGCTATAATTTCTGATGCACCTACTGTAGAGCAAATTCATTGGGATGGCAGAGATGCCCAGACACATGCATTGATAGCTTTGTTTGTCAAACGTGTCATTATTCCTCACATTCGCTCTTGCACAAGAGCTAAGGATGCTTGGATACACTTACCACATTGTACCAAGCTAGGAATGAGGCTTGCTTATCTCCGAAAATAGTTGGATAGTGAGCACATGAATGAAGGTGATTCTATGGACAGTTTTCTAACAAAGATCAAATACTTGAAGGAATAGTTGATTTCTGCTGATGAGGTTATACCAGATAGCTCACTTGTGCACACCATTCTGAATGGTCTTCCTGATTCATATCAGAGTTTTGCTTCTACTCTTTGGTTGATGATGAAAGGCAATCCAAATGCCTTGTCATTTGAGGAGTTAGTCTCTGTTCTATTGCAGGAAGATCAGTCCAGGAAGAACAAGTCCATTATGCATGTTGCAGATCAAGCTTTCTTGGCTAGTCAAAGGGCAAAGGAAAATGGAGCTCTTCAATTAGTAAGTAAAAATCTGCTAATTCTACACAATCGAAGAGAGAACACAAAGATGAAAAGAAATCAGAAAAGAAGAAATTGTTTTGCAAGTACTGTAAAGGAAATGATCATATCATAAAGAACTGTCCAAAACTGGCTGCTAAAGAGGCAAAGGAGAAAGAGGCTAGAATGGTTGTTGCAGAGGCCTCTACACCAAAAATAGAGTCTGCTAATCTTGCGCAGGATGAAGAATGGGCATTTACTGCTGTTTGTAGTTTTGACCCATTTTCTCATGAGCACTACATGTCTGGAGTAGACTCAGGTGTTTGGTACTTTGATAGTGAGGCGACCAAACATATTACCTCGCAGTGCAGTTTCTTCTCTTCACTCAAGCCTGCCCCTATAGGGAATATTATTACATGTGCCAACAAATCCTCTTATCTTGTTATGGGAGTTGGTAAGATCATTTTGACTACTGCTGATGGTAGTTCTTTCACTTTGTTAGATGCTTTATTTGTGCCAAGGATCAAGAAAAATCTATTATCAGTTTTTGCATTAGCCAAGATTGGCTTGGTTGTGAAATTTATTGATGACAGATCACGGAAAAAGTTAAGGGCGAAAATTAGCCCAAAGGCGAATTTATTCAAATATAAATTTTAAAAATCTATTTTGTCATAAATTTGAGAGCACAAAAATAGCCCAAAAAATTAAAAACCTAGACTCGTACTCTGTGGAGTTTCGCCATCTTTACGATTTTAGTCTCTTAATGTGTAATGCTATTTCGCCACGACTTCGATATATGCATGTCTGCTTCACAGGTTTACTTCGCCATCACTGATATACGCTCTTGAGCATGATAGGAATCAACAGGTGCAATAGTTGGAAGCTCTTCGTTGATCGCTATATGCGTAGTGAGAACTCTTTGAAGTTTGAACGAACTCTTTCTCTAAGATTTGGTCATGGGATTTTCTCTCTCTGCAGTTAGCCATGAAAGAAGCTCTTTCTTTCTTTCTTCGTGTATGCCTGGGAACCTCGGAGTTCTCTTATGTGAGCATCATCTAGTCTTATTCTGTGCTTCATCTCCTCATTTTATTGATTTTTATCGTAGTCTCTATGTGAGCAGCTAATGGCCTCTGACTACGACCCAAATGTAGAGAGTGGATGTAATTTTCAATTCTAGAAATCACCATATGTGTGCCATACAACACGAAAATTGATGCATGCTTAATTTGCTAGAGATACCAGTAAGCATCTTTTATTGTTTCAACCACAATACATATGAATTGTGGCACTTGAAGACTAATTTCGTCTTGCATATAGGCCTTGTACGTGCTACAAATTTACAGTTTGCTAGATTCCACTAAACACGGAAAGGTATGTACCTAATGTAGGGTTTCCTCGGTGTTTAACGACATTTTTATATTTTGCTCTAATGAATATTTGATGCCTGATAGGTTGCATCTAGCAGTGCTGGAGAGGCTCGAAAATGGTTTTCTTATTTTCAGCATGCTAAGGAAGAGGTGGCATGAAATGATTTTATTGTTTCTCTTGTGTAGCAGCAGAATTGTGAATGTTATAAATGCTAATATGCCTTTGTATAGACGATGTACGAAAGCTCCAAAGATAGAAACAATGCTTTCGACTAAAGAACAGTGAGTATTCTTTGGGCTCATTTATATCATGGATTCTTGAGGAGCCCTTCTATTTCTTTCTCATGGGTAAGTTCAAGTGATTCTACACGTTCAAACTCACAAGCTCATCTAGCTATCATGTTTGTTCATCCCTCGCATTGCCTCGACAGTCCTTCTGAAAGGGTTGGTTCAACAATCTTTTTGCTTAGTTATTCATCAATGTCATTGACATAGTCTCTTTGGAGGGTTTCTGAATCCTATATGATGCAGTAAATAGTTAAGTGTTGTGTTTATGGATGCTTGAGTTGACTTTTGGGTAGCAAGTTTTGGTCCTAAAGTCATAATTTCCAATTTATACATTGCAGGTCCTGACTTAATATTACTGTGTCCATCCATGGTAGCATAGGACCCGGATGATGTGGATAGTGAGATGCTTTTGAGCAAGCATCTTGAGAGTGACACCATTGAGCAAGAGAAATGGAAATGCATAATGGCAATGAATGGTGCGTATAACATTATAGACTATATTTTTATGGTATCCTAGATATATCTTTTATATATTTGCCTTTGCCCCAAATTTATCTTTTACATATTTGCCATGATGTCCTTATTGCTTTGAGCACAAGTCTGCGATTCTTTGAGGATATTTCTAGGTCAAGAAAGGTATGAAATACTTTTTACCTCACACAAGTTCATTGTTCTCTCTCTATAGAGCTGCTCCGTATGGAAATAGCAATAATATCAAGATATGTATGTTTTTCTTTATGGAACAAAAATGGTCAACAAGTATTTAGCATGGCCGATATAATAGCTGCTCAAAGTGACTTGATTTGTGTGTCTAGTTTGTATCTGACTCTTTTGGGATGAGAAGAAGATTTAACTAAAGTTAACACATGCTACAATGCTATTTCTAGTGGGAAAAACTGACAAAAGTTCATGTGACATCCTAATTTTCCTCCTTTATCAAATAATGTCTAGATGACATCCATTTCTTCATCTTCCCTCCTCTATCAATTAGGATAGTCCCACGCTTCTCTTGGTTTTCTTTGTCCAAAACCAAAAGGTATGCCCAAAACATTGTTATTTCATTGGAAATGGTTATTTGAGAGGTTGAGAGGTTTGAAGAGGGTGGTGGCCAAAGGCATACCTCCTCAATCCATTATGATAGCCTGAGCTTCCCTTAACTTACTTTGGTCAAAACTAAAATGGATATCTTAGAAATTGTTATTTCATTGGAATTGTAGCTTGAGAGGTTTGTCACTCAAGGATTAGGCTTTATTCTTAATGCTTGAATGGCCTATTTGGGAAATTGGTGAGAGTGTACGATTGCTTCTTCCACCATGGCTACCACGTACTGACTACAATGATGATAATGACTATGATGATGGCTACTTGGCTACCACTATTATGATGATGATGACCTCTATTATCAGGTTTGGCACTCAAGGATTACACTTTATTCTTTACGATTGAATGCCCTATTTGGTAAATTGGTGAGAGGGTATAGTTTCTTCTACCACCATGGCTACCACATACTTACTATAATGATGATAATGACTATGATGATGACTAGTATGGCTACCATTATTATTATGATGATGATGATGACCTCTACTATTAGAGGTTTTGCTGATAGGTACATAATGAGCAGAGTATGTATGAGTACATGCCATTATGATGTCTTTTTTGTTGTTCAAATGATGATAATAAAAATAACATATTTTTATTATTATCATCTGAACAAACAATAAAAATAACTTACTGTTTTCTCTATGGTTTGCACATTGCATAATTAATAAGAGCATTTCAACATGTACAAAGTATGTTGCATTGTACACATCTCACTCTCAATCATTCATGTGGTCATGGGCACTTTGAGGAAAAGAAGAGCATTGATGACAGAGAGGCCATAGTTGTGAGATCAACAAAGCCTAATGAGAGACTAACAAAGAGGAAAAGGGCTCTTCTAAAGGCTAGAATGACATTGATTTTAGTAACTGCTTCATTGAAAGATATTTAAAATATAGAAAACAGGCACCAAAATCTCCACTATAGCACTTATCACAAGATCACATTTGTGCTTTCCTTTTGAACGACGTGTCTGGGAATCTAAAGTTCCTAGTAGCAGCAGAGGAAATGAAACTCCTTACAAGATTCAGGTATTTTGCATTGGTTCATGTAGATGAAGCTATTCATAATCCTAACTGAGGGCTTTAAGGGAATTTGAGAAACAACGCATAATTATGGACATGATTCTGGTTGTATTGTCTGATATATCGATGTATGTGCATGTATGCGTTGGGTCCCCGAAGTATGGCACCAGAGCCCTCATGCCATCCCATTCTCTGCAACATCCTATTACCAACATTTTTCTCATCAATCACTGTCTCTACTATTATAACTTCAAAATCCTTCATTTTAGATCCCCCAAGTATGGCACTAGTTGTGGGAACAGAACCCTTTGGAGCAACACCTTGGAGCATATGCCTGACTAGAAGTGCCCAATAGAGAAGAAGCACCCTGATATCGATTGTGCTCATTAGTAGTAGGGATAATCATGTTGCTGGAGGCCAAAGTAGCCATGTCACCTTCATTTTGCCTTTGCTTCCAAAGAGTCAGTGACTTCTTTTTACTGGCAACAATAAAATGTTTCACAACTAGACGAAATTCCTTGTTTTTTCCTTCTAGAATTTTTGGAAGCTCTTTGGTAGCATATTTTTAGATTAGAAGGGAAAAGGACCAAAAATCAAGTGTGAAAAGGGACACTTGAAAATGTATAAAAGATAATATCCTCTATTTTGAGAGGGTTGGTTGTATTATTTGTGCTATCCAAGTAATTTGAAGAGCTCTCCTTGCAGAAATCATGTTTCTTCTTTCAAGTACCTTCTTTAGATTTGTTGAGTCTATTCTATGTGTATTCCATGGAGTTTGTGAGCTACAGTTGTGTATTTCTTATGAATGTGTATGAAGAGAGGTGATTCTTAGAGTAATGAGTGAGAAAGTGCTGAAGAATAGAGCTAGAGATGGAAATCATCAGTTTTCACAGAATCGTGATTGTCTCGTCTGATGGTTATAGGTATCATTTTTTAGATTTGACTTCATAATTGTGTTCTGCTGAGAAAATAACACACTTTAGACACCAACATTATTGAAAATGATGTAATATTGCTCAAGATAATCAAAACCCTAGAAAATTCTCTTCATCTTCATCATTTCTCAGAAATCCAGTCAATTTCCTCTTATTCTTGGATTCCATTGACTAGAAGCGGCTGTGGTCTTTGTATACTTCCCAGATTGACAAATGTAAAATGTATTGTTGATCCTTTATGCTAAAATGATTGGAGAGGACAACTCCAAAGGGTAATAATAAACATTTTCTGGCGTCGTTGCCGGGGAACAATGCAAAAGCTTCATTGAAGTTTGGACCTTGCTGGATCTTCCATTGTTGATGGTATTGAACACATTGAAAAGGTACTATTCTTTTATCAAGGAAGGAAATATGAAAAGGTAGGTTTCTTTGTTTGTCTTTTGGGAAAAGGAAGCAAGAGTTAACCTTTTGAGATAAGGAAGTGATGAAATTCTTGCAAATTGATAATTGCTTATATCATTTTCAAGAGTAAAGTGCAGGTGTGTGACAAATTGAATCAAGAATGCTGAAGGGAAGGTAAAATGTGACTATCGTTTGCATTTGTAGAGTGCTTTTTGACCAAGTACCAAGCAAATTTGTTAATCTTGAAGAAGATAACATGATTGCATTGAGGAAAGTCAAGTAAAGTAGCTATATGCAAATAGTTAAGATCCATTGGTTTAGCCAAGGCAAAGCAATAATCTTGAGAAAAAATTTATTTGCATCTTGAAAAGAAAAATGTTTGAGTTTATCTTTGCATGAATTGATAATTGAACTTCTTAAACACATATTTCTTTGGAAAGCCTATTCCTAAACTTATTAGATTGTAAGCATGGAAGAATATAACCAATCATGAAACAAAAGATCAATGGATCTTTAAACAAGAAACCCTAAAATAAGTGTTTACCTTGAGTTAGGGCAAAATACTAAAAAAATAATAAAATTCATTGAAAAATTCAAACAAATTTCCTTTTTTCTTAGATAGTTGGACTGGAGTATTGTTGTTAAAGTGCTGAAGAAAAAAATGGAAAAAATTCAAAAAATTAAAAGAAAATAAAAAATACCTAGAGTAGAAGTTGCTGTTTAAAATTCTTCAAAAAAGATTTTTTTTTAAATAAGTGTTGTGTTGGGTGTGTGTAGAAGTGCGAGAGACACACGAGAAGCACACACAAAGAGCACAAACGCAGCAAGACACCGGAGAAGACGATGCCTGGAATAGCTCTCTCTATTGATCGATGAACTGAACTGAAGTAAGAGTTGGATGATATCCCTAAGTACAAAGTACCACCACATATGAGAGTATCAAGTATGTGGTAACATGGGGAAAAAACCTCTAGCCAGCACTAGAGTAAAAAGTGCCCATGTGTAGGGAAAATGTTCACATCAAAGCTACTCGAGGAACACATAAGTGTAACAAACCCCCCTGGAGCGAATGATGTGAACACATACAGGGAGTGACAGATCAGCCCCCACAAGGTAATATGCCTAAAGCTTTGCGAAAATCTTCAAACTTTTCCCGTGGAAGAGCTTTGGTGAATATGTCTGCCACATTATCTTGTGTAGGCACATATACCAACTCAATATCTCCTGCATGAAGGTGCTCTCTCACATAGTGATAATGCACCTCAATATGTTTGGTCCGTGCATGAAACACTGGGTTTCGTGCAACAGCCAAAGCACTCTGACTATCTGTGAGAATATGCGTAGTAGCATCAATCTCCATGCAAAGATCCATCAATAGGCGTCTCAGCCATATACACTCCACTGTAGCTCTGAAAACAATAATTGTGTTCGTCAATGGATGGTACAACCGATATCCCTTACTTTCAGCACTATAACCAACAAATATACATTTCTTTGCCTTGTCATCAAGTTTGTGACGATGTTGTGATGGCACAAGAGCATATGCCAAACAACCAAACACACGCATATGACTAACCATAGGCTTATGACCATTCCAAGCCTCATAAGGAGTGATGACTCTCAATTCTTTTGTAGGGCAGCGATTCAACGCATAGTTTGCACACATGACGGCTTCCATCCAAAAGTTATGAGGAAGATGCTTTCCTTTAACCATACATCGTGCCATTTCAAGTAAAGTTCTATTTTTACGCTTGGCAACACCATTTTGTTGAGGTGTATATGGCACCGTACATTGGTGTGAAATACCTCTTTCACGAAGAAAAACATTAAACTCATGTGACATGTATTCACCACCACGATCCGTGCGTAGAGTCAAAAGCTTTTATGAAGAAAAATTTTCAGCCATAGCTAAAAATGCTTTGAAGCAAGAAAATACCTCATTCTTTGCTTTCATAGGATACACCCATGTATGGCGAGTAGCATCATCAATGAAGGTAACAAAATATACATGCTTCCCAAAAGATGGAGTCTTGACGGGACCACATACATCACTATGAACAAGTTGCAGTTTTCTTGTAGTGTGTGTATGACTATCTTTTGGAAAAGAAGCACGATGCATTTTTCCAAGAATGCAACCTTCACATGCATGCTTTTCAATGGACTCAAGTGTAGGCAAGCCAATAACCATGTCCTTCTTTTGCAAGTAGAGCAAACTATTGAAGTTCAAGTGACCAAAACGAGCATGCCAAAGCTCCCTTTCAGCCATGGAAGAAGTATGAGCAACTAAGGCATTCGAGGCAGCCCTCTTGTATGTATCCATGCAATACAAACCATTACATAATGTACCGGACATCACAATAACATCGCCATTGCTGAAATCATGAACCATACACTTATCATCAACAAAGTGTACATGAAGTCCAGCTTTGGCAATCAACGGAACTGAAATTAAGTTCTTCTTGATACCGGGCACATACAATGCATTTTTCAAGAGAATCACACCTCCATTTGCAGCTGTAAGCTCAATTTCTCCTACTCCAATGATAGGATAAGAGGCATTGTTTGCACACACCACATGTCCTCCTTTAGGTGCATCTTTCAAAGAGGCAAAAAATATTTTGCATGATGTTATGTGCTTTGAAGCACCACTATCAAAGAACCAAACCGAATCAGCCTCACTCACAACCATACATTTAGAATGTAAAGAAGCATCATAATGACATGTAACAACACATGCCCAAAAATCTTGAGCCATGTTAGCTTCATCATTCTTTGCATTTGCTGAATTTTCAGCAATAGACATGCGGGATTCCTTCTTCTTTTCATTGCGTTCAGCAAGCTTTCTACACTCATCAATAGTATGACCAGCCTTTCGGCAATATTTGCATCTCTTCTTCTTTTGCAAATCACCATCATTAGAGGAATGAGTGGAAGAGGAAGCTTGAGGCTTTGGTTTTGATGAACCCAAAGCTGAACCATACTTGCTTTTCCCCTTTTGTGAGATAGCAAGTGCTTGCGTTCCTTCAATCAAACCACTCCTATTCACTCTAGATTGCTCTTCTTGCAAAAGAAGAGACACAACCTCATCAAATGCATACATATTAGGATTTCCTTTTGCAACCAAATGAAGTGTAGTAGCAAAGCTTTGAAAAGATTCCGGTAATCCTTTCAACAATGTAGAAATGAGTGATGCATCCGGAATGATCTCATCTATGTTTTCCAATTGCTCTTTCAAGTCCTTGATGCGTGTCACATACACATCCACTTACTCATTTTCAGACATACATACATCCTCAAGTTGCTTCCTCAAGTATGCAACACGTGCTTCATTACGCACGGCATACAAAGAAGCAAGAGTGTCCCATGCTTGTCTCGATGAGAACATGACCGAATGTGTGGAACTATATGACGCTTCACTGAAAGCGCAATCAAAACATCATCTTGAGCATCTTTTCCATCCCATCTAAGCTACTCCTGTGTAGGTGGAGAAGGAGAAACCACTGTACTCGAAGAAGAAGCTCCATCTGTGACAGTAGACTGTGAAGTAGAAGCACCTGCCAGTCTTCGATCTACATCTGCCACTATGTTCTAAAGTTGTTTTGCAACAAGAACATGCTTCATCATGTAAGACCACATCGGATAGTTGGTCCCATCAAGCTTATCTTCAGCTTGAAGCATGCCAAACAAGTCATTGCTGCCCGCCATTTCACTAAGGAACAAGAATGTGACAAAATCTTCACTTCGACGAAGACTGAAATGAGTGCTGAAATTTCAGCTCACAAACCGTCACTCTGATGGTGATTCTGACTGCACGAATGGCTTTGAAATGGGGGTAAAACCCCAGCGCACCTGATGGAAATGTTTTCGGGATGTTAAAATTCACACTTCTATGCTCCGAAGTCGATTTGCACTGTTAAAGTGCGCGCACGCCGCGACGCGAAAAACCGAAACTTGAGAAGGAGTTGAACCTGCTCTGATACCACTGTTGGGTGTGTGTAGAAGTGCGAGAGACACACGAGAAGCACACACAAAGAGCACAAACACAGCAAGACACATGGAGAAGACGATGGCTGGAATAGCTCTCTCTATTGATCGATGAACTGAAACTGAAGTAAGAGCTGAATGATATCCTTAAGTACAAAGTACCACCACATATGAGAGTATCAAGTATGTGGTAACATGGGGAAAAAACCTCTAGCCAGCACTAGAGTAAAAAGTGCCCATGTATAGGGAAAAGGTTCACATCAAAGCTACTCAAGGAACACATAAGTGTAACATGTTGATGGTGTATAATTGCAGGTGACAAATGATCTGGAGTTGGTGAAGACCACTGAGGGGGACTAAGTGGAAAGGAAAGCAAAAAACTGCAAAAAACTGGAAGTTCAGAAAAAACACGATTCTCTGTACATGATCGCGATTTTTTGTAAGGAAAAGAATTTGAATTATTTTTGCACATTTGGGTATTGAGGTAAGTGATTGTAAGAGATTTTCATAAAGTGGGTGAGTAAGAAAATCAAATTTCAAAGTATAAGTAAGAATTGAACATCAAGAGATTCAATCAAGAATTGAGTACAGAATCGCGATTTTCACCAGTGAGATAAAGGGAGTAACTTGTGTTGAAAAGTTAGGAATTATGAATTAAAACCATAAAATTGTTGAGGGATAAGAATTGAACAAGGGAAAAGAGAAAATTTCGAGAAAATTTCACAAAATCGCGATTGTGTGAAGTCTATAAAACCCTGGAATCTCAAAAAAGAGCTCATTTGAGTGAGAGAGAGAGAGAGTTGGACAGAATCGCGACTTCCTGCAACCACAAAGCTTTTGGATATTTTTTTGATCAAGCAAGCAAGGTAAGGGATTCCCAATAAATTTTTGCATTATTTCAAATTTTCATATGATGATTAGAGCACAAAAACACAGAAAATAGAAAAAAACATGGAATCGCGATTTTTTTAGATTTCAAGTTCTATTGTGAAAAGATAATAATTTTGTTAAAAATCCTTTATTGCATGTTAAAATCTTAAAAATGCGATTCTATTGGAGAAACAAAAACTTAAAAATTAAAAACCTAAAAAAATTTGAAAAATCTGTTCAAAATCGCGATTCTGTGATCAAGCACAAAATCGCGATTCTTTGAAATAAAACACAAAATTGCGATTCCCAAAGCACGATTTTCATAAGAAAATCGTGTTTCTAACGATTGTGAGTAATCACGATTGTCTGGGAACAGAATCGTGAGAAACACAATTCTCTCCACAGAATCGTGAAAAACATGATTCCCTCCACAGAATCGTGAAAAACATGATTCTCTCCACAGAATCGTGAAAAAACACGATTCTCATCACAGAATCGTGAAAAACACGATTCTCTCCACAGAATCGTGAAAAACACGATTCTCTCCACAGAATCATGAAAAAACACGATTCTCACCACAGAATCGTGAGAAACACGATTCTCATCATAGAATCGTGAGAACCACGATTCTCATCATAGAATCGTGAAAAACACGATTCTCTCCACAGAATCGTGAAATACATGATTCTCTCCACAGAATTGTGAAAAACACGATTCTCACTACAAAATCGTAAGAAACACGATTCTCATCACAGAATCGTGAGAACTATGATTCTCATCACAGAACCGTGAAAAACACGATTCTCATCACAGAATCGTGAAATACACGATTCTCTCCACGAAATCGTGAAAAACACGATTCTCATCACAGAATCGTGAAAAACACGATTCTCATCACAGAATCGTGAAAAACACGATTCTCTTCACAGAATCATGAATTAGTTGAATGATTCTGAGATCTGGTAACAAATTGTTCACATCTTCTAAACAAGATAAAAAAAGAAAGGAGATAGAGCCAATAATAGGAGAAATACAAGAAAAGGATTTAGGGCAAGAAAATAACATGGAAAATTTAAATGAAACCCCTGAATATAACACCAGTAGCACAATTCAAGGGTGGTAGATATGAGGATAGACAGGGGTGTGTATACATCTTCTCACAGGACCCAGAAAAATCTAATGACATAGGGCAATGTGCAGACAAGAGACCTTGGGAACAAAACCTAGGGCAACCAAACTTGTCAAGACAACATGAAACTCACAATAATAGTGAACAACAACAAGGTAGGAGAATACATACTTCCCCAAACCCTTTTGAAAGAGAAGCAGAAGGACTTAATGATTTTCCATTGAGAAGAAGACATCAGTGGCAAAATCAGGGAAGAATGCTTAGGCCCTATCAAGTAGCCAAATGCATGAAGAATCAATATGAAGGATATTCTGATCCTCATGCTCATGCTGTAGAATTTAGACAATTAATTAGAGCAGAAGAAGTAGAGGATTACAAAGTCCAATTTGAGGCATTTGGTCTAACCCTAACAGGACATGCACTATCTTGGTTCATTCCCTTGAGAAAGGAGATGTATCTAGATATTGAGCCCTTCCTTGAAGCTTTCATAGGGGAATTCTCAAAAACTGGAATAAAACATAGTACAGCTACCTTAATACATAGCTTTAAACAGCAAAAAGATGAAAATGTCAGGGAGGCAGCTAGGAGATTCAAGCAATACATTGATAGATGTCCCAAAGAGGAAGTACGCTCCATGGCAAGACAAGTATCTCTATTCATAGAAGGATTCAGAAGTGCCCAATTAAGAACCTTGGTGTATTATAGAAGGTGCTCTGACCTAGGAGCATGTGTTAAGGAAGCAATTGACTTAGAGGATAATAGGGGACAAGATCTATTAGCATTTGATCAACCAAGAACAAATGAAGATAAAATCCCACCAGCAGAAGAATTAGCACAAGCAATTGCCAAAGCCCTAGAAGTTAGTACCAAGACAAATCTGATAGACACCAGGATAGTAACAAATAAGAAATGCTATAATTGTGGAGAAAATCATTTGGTACAACAATGTCCATATCAAAAACCACAACATTTGCAAGATAGAAAAACACTTAAATATTGTACACTAGAAAGAAAATGGACAAACCATACCAGAGAAGAATGCTTCTACAATAAACAACCCATTAAGGAAAGAGAATATGCGAATCAACACAATTCACAAAGAGAATCTGGATTTATTGAGCAACCAAGACCTGTACTTGGGCAACAACCCACCATTACCAACAAATGTGGTACCAGTCAAATACACACCAATAGAAGAAGAAAGCTCAAGACTAAGATCATCATATAGAGAAGATTATCATTGGAATGAAGGATATCAGGAAGAGTGGGAAGGATATGAGCTGAGAGAACCAGAACTGCAAGCCCTAGATTTGGGAAATGGGAGAATTGAAATGGATACAGCCACATTCATGTACATAAGCAATAATTACATGTCCAATCAGAAAACTCAGTACGAAGGAAGTCAAAAGATAACTTGTTATAGATGTGGGGGAGAACATTTCATTAGAGACTGCCCACAACCTCCTACACTAAGAGTAGAAGGAGCTTATTGCAAGGATTGTGGCAGGGAACATTTGATAAAGGATTGTCCAAGAAACCCTCAAAAACAACAAAATACATCTAATAACATACCATTAAAAACAATCAACATAATGGAGCAAGAAGAATTGAGTGACCATGATCAAGTAAATGTAAATGCTATAACAAGAGCACAAGCTAAACAACAGGAAACAACTAAGGAACAAAAGAAGAATTCATTTCCAAAGGAAAAAAAAAACAGACAAAAAGGGAGATGGGAGAAAAAAATGAGAATGGGAAAAATTTTGGAAGAAGAGATTTTAGAACAGTCAACCTCATAATAAACCAACTCAACAAGAGGCAAAAAATTCACAAAGTTTGGAAACTTTGATAAGAGCATACAAGGGAAGAATTCAAGAGGGACCAAATCCTACAGACCATGTAATGGCTTACCCTATGCCAGATTTAGAGCATGAAAGAATGCAAAGATGCAAACAAATCATACAAGAAACACAACTTAAAATGAGGGAACCTGACAATTGTCCAACAACAGTTGGGGAAGCAAATGCAACAGAAACAAGGAAAACTATTGATCTGGAAGATAATGCACAAATAACCTTCCAAATTAATATAGACAAGCAATGTACAATTTTATACCACACCACAATGGAAGAATTGGTAAAACAAAATCCTCACTTGCAACACAATATGAAAAAGTGGGAAGCAATACCAGAGAATTTTGATCCACAGCAACAAGAATTGGAGGAGTTGTTGTACATTCCTATTGATAAAATAGGAGGATATTGTGAAGGAGAAGAAGGGAACTCAACTCTAAGAATACAATTTGGTAAAAATCAGGCCAAAGCTATATTGGATAGTGGATCAGGTGTGGCTATCATGACTAAAAAAACTTGCGAAAGATGGGGAAAAAGTGAATTAGTACCCACTAAAATGAGATTACAACTTGCAGATGGACACATAGAAAAACCCTTAGGAATATGCGAAAAGGTGATTGTGGAAATATGTGGAATAGAAATAGAGCATAATTTTGCCATAGTTGAATTTCCACAATCCACTTCATATAAAATTATCCTAGGAAGACCATTTATGAGACAAATGCAAATTGTGCAAGATTGGGGTAATGATTGCGTATATCTTCAAAGCAAAGGAAGGATAACCAGAGTGAATCTAAGAAATTGTCAATATTGTGACATGTTCCCTCAAGAATGGTTCAAAATACATCAAAATCAAGAATTAAGTGAACAATCAGAGGTTGAAGACAAGAATGAAACAGAATCATCAATATGGAAATGTAATGTAATAAGGAACCTCACACATAGAAAAAGAAGGTTAAGAAAAGAAGATTGTGTAGAAGAAAGAAAATCACAAGATGAGAGCTATATACCACAAAAATTCAAACATGAAGAATTTGAACCTTATGGTTGGAATCAGATTTTGACCACCATGGATCTAGCTAATGATGAGTATGTGGGAGTGAAATTCCAAAATGAAGAAGGATATGATATCTTTCACATAGGAATACAAATGATAAAAGTATCAAAAACAGAAGAGGACCAGGAAGAAGAAATGATATTGAAAAATGGTAAAACACAATATTTGGAAGAAGTAAAAGCTACAGATGCAATAAAAGACAAAATCTCAGGCAAATATAGAAAAAAAAAACACAAGGAAATAGAAAAAGATCAAGAGGATGAAAAAAATAAGAAAATGACAAACAAAGATCAACAGTTAGATGTACCTACAAATTTCAAGACTTATGAAGTGGAAGACAGACTACTTCTAAAAATGAAACCAAAGAGAGAAAAGAAAAAAGGAGAAGCATATGACAATGAAGAACAAACTAAGAAGGTAATGATCACCCAGGAGGAAGGGGAAGAAAGACATATTGAAATAGCTGATGACATGACAAATCAAGAGGAGGAAGCATTAAGGAATTTGGCCAGAAATTATAGGGATGTGTTTGCTTACAGTTACAAGGATTTGAAAGGAATTGACCCCAAAATCTGTGAACATAAGATTCCTATTACACTTGATGCAAAACCTAGCAAACAAAGACACTACACATTCAATGACAAATACTCTGCCAAAATAATGGAAGAAATTGACAAGCTGCTGGCTGCCGATTTCATCTATGAGATTGAGTATATAGAATGGATATCTTCTATACTTGTAGTACCAAAAAAGAATGGGAAACTCAGGGTATGCATTAACTTGAAAAAGGTGAATGCTGCAACTATAAGGGATAGCTACCCATTGCCCATAACAGACCATCTTTTGGAAAGAGTTGCAGGAAAAGAGGTCTATAGTTTTTTGGATGGTTTTTCAGGATATAATCAGGTACCCATAGCTTTGGAAGACCAACATAAAACTTCCTTTTCCACAGAATGGGGAATCTATGCTTTTAGGGTTATGCCCTTTGGGTTAACTAATGCCCCAGCAACTTTTCAAAGACTAATGTGTCACATATTCAAGGAATTCCTCAGAAATATCATGGAAATCTATGTGGATGATCTTTGCACTTTTTCATTAAAAAGACAAGATCATTTGAAGGATCTAGAAAATATATTTAAAAAATGTAGAACATACAGAGTATGTTTAAATCTAGAAAAATGTGTATTCTTTGTCAGGCAGGGGAGAATGTTGGGTCATATAGTTTCTAGAAATGGAATTTCAACAGATGAAAAAAAAATTAAGGCCATAGTGGAACTTCCAAGACCAACAAATGTAAAGGAACTTCAAACCTTCATGGGACATTGTGGGTATTATAGAAAGTTTGTACACAAGTTTGCAGACATTGCAAAACCTTTGTATGCCTTAATCACAAAATTTGAGTGGACCAAAGAGTGTGACCAAGCTTTTGAGACTCTAAAAACTTGTTTGGTAACAACACCAATTCTAAAAACCCAACAGTGGGATAAAATTTTCCATGTCCATGTGGATGCTTCAAATTATGTTTTGGGATGTGTGTTAGCACAACCAATAGAAGGGAGCAAATTAGACTTTCTAGTTGCTTATGCTAGTAGGCAATTGAATTCAGCAGAGAAAAATTACACAACCACTGAGAAGGAAGGCTTGGGAATGATATTTTTTGTGAAAAAATATAGACAATTTAAATTCTTTGTGGATCACCAAGCCTTACTCTACCTAGTAAACAAACCCTGTCACACTTGTGGGATAGTCAGATGGTTTCTTCTACTGGTGGAGTTTGAGTTTGAGGTAGTGGTCAGACAAGGAAAAACTCATTTGAGAGCAGACCATTTGTCCAAGATCCAAGCTAAAGAGCCAAGTTCACCTTTAGATGATGACTTGCCAGATACATATCTGTTCAAAGTAGAAAGTATTCTTGAATGGGCCATGACTTTCGTACCATTTCTAACCATGGGACCCTGCATAACATTTGGAAACAACACACATGTGGTATTACAAAGTAGGAATTTTATGCTGTTAGCTAGGCATTTGTATCATCTCAATCATCTGGGCATATTGGAATATTGTACTCCAGAAGAGGAACAACAGGAATATTTGAGAAGAGCTCACTATTGGAACCCTTGTACTCATGCTTCCATGATAGTTACCCTAAGTAATCTCAATAGGATGGGAGTACAATGGCCTAATAAGATTCAAGATGTAAAAAAGTATATTTCCAATTGTACAAAAAAGGGATGGATGGATATTTAAGAATGTGTGTTCCTGAAGAGAAATATGTGGAAATGTTAGAAAATGGCACATTCTTGAGTGGCAGGAGGACATTTTTCAAGTGATAGGACTGCTAAACTCATATTATACTCTGGATATTGGTGGCCAACTCTATTTCCTGATGCAAGAACATATGTGAAAAGATGTGACATTTGTCAGAGGGTGAGTTAACAAAATAAAAGAGATAATATGCCATTAGTACCACTGATTTCAGCAAGAGCATTTAGTAAATGGGGGTTGGATTTCATTGGACCCATACATCCTCCAGCAAAACAGTCCCATGTTGAATACATACTAGTAGCCACAAATTACTTGACTAAATGGATAGAGGCCAAGGCTACGAAAAGGAATGATGCTCAGACCACTGCCAAATTTCTCTATGAAAATATCATTACCAGATTTGGATTACCAATTGAATTAGTAAGTGATAGGGGGACTCATTTTTTGAACCAAATCATAGAAAACATAACTGAGTATTCTATGATCAGTCATAGAAAGTCAGCCCCATATCATCCGCAAGCCAATGGATTAGCAGAAAGTACTAATAAAGTACTTTGCACCGTATTGTCAAAATTGGTAAACACAAATAGGAATGATTGGGATTTACAACTTAATCATGTCTTATGGGCCTACAGAGTGGCATACAAAACTGCACTAGGAACCACACCATTTAACCTAGTATATGGACAAAATGCAGTTCTATCTATAGAATTCCTTATCCCAACACTGAGGGTGGGTAGTCAATACAAGTGGATGTTATCTGAGAGAGTGGTGGAATTGGAAAAACTGGGAGCTTCTAGACTTCAGGCAATCATGAGTATATATGCAGATAAGAGAAGGTAGAAAGCTTATCATGATGTACATATTAAAGAAAAAGACTTACAAGAAGGAGATCTAGTTCTGGCCTACACAATAAAGGAACATCAAAAGAAATTTCAGAAGAAAGGACATGGGCCATATATCATCAATCGGATCAGTCATAGTGGAGCTATTCAATTAGCTAATATAGATGGAGAAATCATGCCAAACTTTATAAGTGGATGTAGGATAAAAAGGTATGATCTTCCATTAACTGTTTCTGAATGGAGAAGAATACATCAAGCTCGAAATAGGAAAAAAGAAGAGGAAAACATTAGGAAGGAGGCTCAACAGGAAGCAAAGGAAAGGATAAGAAAAATCAAAGATCTTAGAGAAGTCCTTCTATGTGAAACATCTCTAAGAGTAAGAGAACATTTGTCTGTTATAACAATGAATTTTCAGGATGAAATAGGTTTTGATAGATTCAGGTGCACATGTAAATTTGATCAGTTCAGCTTTGTTGGATAAGTTTAACCTAAAAAGGACTGAAAGCAAAACACTTATCAAAACCTTAGAAGGACGGATAATACAAAGCATGTCTTCACCACCTATTGAAGTTAAGTTCAATAAAGAATATATGAGAATAGATTGTGAAGAATGGCCATACCACATTATGACTGAGAAATTGATTCTGGGACAACCATGGCTGAGGCAAGGTAAAGTAATTCTGGATTTTGAAAAAATGAAGCTTAAGTTGACAGTAAATGACAAAAGGTTTTTAATGCTTTGGTGGAGTGATGAAGAACAGGAAGATCAATAGGATATTCATGACTCAGACCTGGAAGGATTTACTTTTTCATTAGAAGTTACAAAGGCATTACCAATAGAACCACTTTATAATCAAATTTCATTCAATAAAAAACAAGAGAAAATTGAAGGAACAAAAGATGGTGAAAAGAGAGAAGAAAGGTGGAAACTATGGAATGGTCAGAAGCATCAAGGCATCAAGACAGGAAGAATATGGAAACAGAGTACATACAAGCACTGCTCATCAAAACAAATTCCCAGAACTAAATGGATATGGAAGCCAAAAACTTCCAAGTACAGCTTATCAAAAGAAGATGGTTTTATCCCTAGAAAAAAGCCAACAAGAATCAAATATTATTGGGTAAAAAAATCAGATTTGATTCAATGGGAAAAATAACATGATTATCTGATATACACTTAGGATTCTGGATAAGAAATTCAGAGTTTTACAGAGAAGAAATTATGACATCTTGGAAATTATTTCAAGTTGTTCCACCTCATCCTTTTTCTAAGAAAAGAAATAGGAGGGGAAGAAAGGAAGTGGAGGAGATTATTATTATTATTATTTAAAAAAATAGAAAGAGAAAAAAAGAAAAAAAAATATTATTATTATTAAAAAATATAGAAAGAGAAAAGAAGAAAAAAACAAAACAAAAGAGAAAAAATTATCCATTTTTGCTTTTATAATTCTTTTAATTATATAAGTTATATAGCACAAGCAAGATATAGGTCGTAATGTAGCAGGTGTCTATTTTTTCATTCAATTTTTTTCAATTTTTTTTCTAGTATTTTCTTTCTTTATAAGAGCTGCCAGAAGAGAAGAGAGCACTAGACATCTTGCTACACATGTAATGATCACCTCAATTGAGTTCTTATCTGTGATACAAATAGGAAAGTCAGGAATTCTCTAAGTTTTTGTTTTCATTCTTTTTCATTATATCTCAAGACCAATGTGATTTTATTCATGCTTCTTGAGACTCATGTGGGTGGAGTTTTCTTTTGTGTGATGCTATATTTTCTCCAGAATGGTGAATCCAAAGGAACTACCAATCCATGATTTCAAAGCAGACTAAGTAACTCTGTCTAGAGGACATTGGTTCTTGGACAGTGAAGTGGTAATAGAAGAAATGGAGTTAGAGTCTGATGAGGAGCAAGAAATTCCAAAAGCAGAGAAGATAGTCAAAGAACTCAAAGAAACCCTTTCTATCATTGGACAAAATATTTTTATTGTGGGAGTGGGAGGTTACAAGTACACCATGTTCTGCCAGGAATTTTACAAATTCCAAAGAATTGCAGTCAATTACAAAAGGTGGAAAGCAGTAGGATTACATAGACTATTGGATGAACCCTTATTCTTCATAGACTTTGAAAGAGTGGCACAGGTGATGAATAGTCTGATGGAGGTTGGAAAGGGTAATGGTGCTTATTTCAGATGCACGATCAAAGATAGAGAAAACAAAGAAGTGAACATTACTATAAAAGCAGAGCATATCAGGGTAGCCCTATAGTTCTATACAATGGGAACCAAACTAGATAACAGCTTTGTTAAGAAGAATAAAGCAACCTATGCAGGATATTCCAAATTTCCTAATTTTAAAGGAAAAGAGAATGAAGAGTTATTAGAATGTTCCTCCAATATTTTTGTTTTCCAAAACTACCTAGATACACCATGCCACATAAACCAGAGACATTAATCATGTTTAATAATAACAACAGAACCAAACCTTTTGGAGTAATGGATGTAACTCCATACATACATGATCAGCTGAAGAAAGCAGCCAAACATTGGGAGCAAAGGAAGTTCATGAATGGAGCACAGTTCTTGACAAGAATTATATATCATGTTTTAGGATTGGAGGATCAATTAAAGTTGGCTCTAGAAGCTCAGTACTTCAGAAGTTTGATGACTCAAATCAAAAGTCCTTCTAGAATTATGTTTGTAAGAGAAGCAGAAGCCCAACCAAGCATGAGGGGAGCAGAAAGGAAAAGAAAGGGAATCTCAGAAGAGGTCATTCCTGTAAAGAAGAGAAGATTGGATCCCAGAAAGGTAGAATTGGAGCAGGAGGAAGCAACTAAGGAAGAGCATGAAGCTGCTCAAAAGGAAGTTCAGTCTTCAAAGGAACCTCATCCACCTCAAACAAGTAAAGAACAATTATATAATTATTTGACCCAAGGGAACAATAAAAGGGTAGTATATGAAGCTCAGTATCAAAAGATGTTGGAGGACTACTCTTGTAAAGCAACTGATTGGGTCCAAGAAGAAGTGGAACACTATGAGGAGCTGCATGATCAGATGATGGCAGTAGAAACTGAAGAAGTTTTTGTCAAAAAAGAAGTGGAACTGTTAGCTTATTTCAAAGAGCTACAAGGACCCCCTGAAACCAGAACTACAGTTGTAGTAAAGAAGAAGGTTCAGAAGAAACTTGTACAGAAAAGGAAGTTGACTAAGAACAATAAAGGAAAAGCAGTAATAGAACTTGTACAAAGGATGGGGACAGGAAATTGACAGCAAAAGAACAGAAACAGGAGGAATCCATTGTTATAGAAGAACCAAGAATGGACAAATCAGAGATAGCTAGATCTTCCCAGTTCTCTTCAGATTCAGAAAGTGACATTGAAAATTTTCTAGCTTGAATTTATCAGTTCCTAGCACACCAATTGTGATAGTACAAGACTGAAAAAAATAAAACACTAGAAGACTTGAGTAAGAAGCCTCAAGGAAAACAGGTTCAAGAAGAAGTAACAAAACAGGTAAGTCCTGGAGAAGAGAAAAGGTTACTAAAAGGCAAAGCAATGATAATGGAAGAAGAGGTTGAAGTGAGGAAGGAATTCAGTTATGGATTAGTGGATTCAGGGTTGAAGACAGTATGGACAAAACCTTCACACCAGACCTACTTCAAATTTAACAAGGAAAAGCTAGAAACAGAAAAGGAAGCTCAATTATGCAGTTCAATGCACAAGAAAGAAGACAAAGATCAAATCAAGGAAACACAGGAAGTAGCGGGAAAGAAGAATTTTCAAGAAGTCAAAGAAGGAAATACAGAAAAAGAAATAAACCAAAGTATAGAAGATATACTTTATGATTTGAATCATAATGAGGAGTTCACAACTACAGAAGACTAGGGAAAAGAAGAAGACTTTGATCTCATGGAAATAGATGAGCAAGAGGAAGGACAAAAGGAGCAAATAATCAATGATCAAATAAAGCTCTCTGTGGAGATTAATTCAACCCTAACTCAAGATAAGGAAGTACAGGAAAAGGAAGGACATATTCTTGAAGAGGAACAGCAAGGAATGGAGAAAAAGAAGGCAGAAGAAATGGAGATAATTAAAGAAACATCAGGACATGAGAAAAAGGAGGATCAGACATTAGTATATGAGGAAGATGTTACAGATAAAGAAGAAATGAAAGCAAAAAAGGGCTATGAAGAACAAAAGAACCAGGTCATGGAATATGAGGAAGAAGATGAAGAAGAGAATGACTGCAAAGAAGAAAAGCAGATAGAAGTTAAGCAGATGGAACTAGAAGCTGGATTAGAAAGGATACCTAAAGCTATCAGGTCTGCTTGTAAAGTAATTATGAGCAATATAGAGCAGTTCAGACCATCAAGCAAAAACATGATCATATCAAGAATGGTGGCTGAATGAGAATTTGTGAAAGGAAGTAGAATCATTAATGAGCAAAAGAAAGAAAGAGATCAATTAAAGGAACAGTTGCAAATTGTTCAAGAAAAGAATGAGGATTTGACCAATAGGATAATTTCCTTGGAAGAATTGGAGGTTCAACAACAAAACAAAATTCAATATCTTGAAGAGAAATGTGCAAAGCAAATAGAACACAGCAGCAATGGAGATGGAGTTGAAGAAACTTGAAGGGAGATACAGAACACTTCAGAGTTCATATCAAATTATGGTCAAAGCAAATGAAGAAATAAACAAGTTATTAATGGAAGAAGGCCAATTGAAAGAAGAGAGCAAGATTGTACATGTAACACAAGATGAGAAGGAAGAATTGAATAAAGAAATCATAAGATTGCAAGCAGAGCTGAAGGAAGCCAAGGAGTTGGAAAAGCAAGCCAGTGTACATGTTGCCACTTCAATGAGGGGATATAATCAGTTACATATGGATATAGGAAAAGAAAGAATTGATTGGCAGTTGAGTCTAGAAACAAAAAGAAGTGAGTGGAAGTCAGAAAAGCAGTTGTGGACATCTCAAAATAGAAGCTTAATGTTGATGATAGAAGAGCTACATAAAAAATTGAAAAATCCACAAAACCAGGTTCAAGAACAGGTAGAGACTACACAAGCAGAAGAATATGAAGTGGGGGATAATAACAGGACCCAACAAGGTGATGAACAAGAAAACAAAGTAGCAGTTGAGGAGTACTTAGATGAGTTTGTTCAAAAGCTCTTAACAAACAGAGAATCTAGAATGGAATTTATTAGTAAAATGCATAATGAATATGAGGAACAGATTGTTAATTTTGCTTTGAATAAAGGGATAAATCCTGATCAACACCATTGGGCAGCAGATGGTCTAGGTATATCCTTTTGCATGATTATTGAAAGCATTAAAAACTATAAGTTGGCAAGGGTGGGATTATCACCAAACAAGTATTTAGAATATGAAGAAGACATTAATGTGACAAAGGAATTATTTGAAAAAGCCAATCCTAAATGGAGAAACAGGTGGTTAGACGCTAACAAAGAATGCAGAAAGATTTGGAAAGAGGCACCAATTCAGTTAATAATCAATCCAGCTTATTGTCTGGTAGCAAGGAGAAGGGATTGGATAGTCTTTTGGGGAAGAAGGAATGCAGGACAGATTCCATCAAAATGGCTGAATTTCCCAAAGATAGCAGGACCGAAGGTAGGAACATGGCCAACAAAGAAATATATGGTTGACACAACAGAGTCTGTCATATCTACATATAAAGATGTCAATGATCCAGCATGTATATTATTAATCAGAATAATGAGACTCATATTGTCATGTATAGAGACTTTTACAGATACAGATGTCAGAATCCTCAACTACATTGGTTTCAATTCACCAACTGATGCATTACTATTTGACGTAAGTGAAACCCCAGACAGGATCTGTTTAATGGCCTATTATAGTAGAACAATATTTTTGGGTAGTCACTATCTACAGATTTTTGAGAATGCTTTTGATTATGGATTCTTTGAAAGAGAATCAAAAATTTTTGGAAACCTATCAGTAGTCACAAAATCGAGACTCACAGCCTATGAAGCAACATATACAGAATACCTAAAGAAAGATGTGATAGATGAACCAGAAGCAGCTGTACAGTGGAGAAAGGCATTATTTGAAATGGTGAATAGTTTGAACATCACAGAAAGAAAAAGTCATGATCTACTGTCACAGGTATATCAAAGAAAAAAGAAGTAAAGCAAGCTCTCACTATCTACCAGCAAGAAATTTTTTGTTAGGAGCCAAAAAGTCTAGGCGGGGAAGAATGTTAGAAGAAGCATTTTCTGAAGAGAAATTATTTGTAAAATGACAAAACTTGTAGAAATATTTATGCGAATGATGTAAAAATGAGGAAGAGTCTTCCTCATGTAAATTAGAATCATATGTATTTTTTCTAGAATTTTTGGAAGCTCTTTGGTAGCATATTTTTAGATTAGAAGGGAAAAGGACCAAAAATCAAGTGTGAAAAGGGACACCTGAAAATGTATTAAAGATAATTTCCTCTATTTTGAGAGGGTTGGTTGTATTATTTGTGCTATCCAAGTAATTTGAAGAGCTCTCCTTGCAAAAATCGTGTTTCTTCTTTCAAGTACTTTCTTTAGATTTGTTGAGTCTATTCTATGTGTATTCCATGGAGTTTGTGAGCTACAGTTGTGTATTTCTTATGAATGTGTATGAAGAGAGGTGATTCTTAGAGTAATGAGTGAGAAAGTGCTGAAGAATAGAGCTGGAGATGGAAATCATCAGTTTTCACAAAATCGCGATTGTCTCGTCCGAGGGTTACAGGTATCATTTTTGAGATTTTACTTCATAATTGTGTTCTGCTGAGAAAATAACACACTTTAAACACCAAGATTATTGAAAATGATGTAATATTGCTCAAGATAATCAAAACCCTAGAAATTTCTCTTCATCTTCATCATTTCTCAGAAATCCAGTCATTTTCCTCTTATTCTTGGATTCCATTAACTAGAAGGGGTTGTGGTCTTTGTATACTTTCCGGATTGACAAATGTAAGATGTATTGTTGATCCTTTATGCTAAAATGATTGGAGAGGAAACTCCAAAGGGTAACAATAAACATTTTATCAAGAAAGGAGAATGCAAAGCAAGACATCAAATAAAGTATAAAAAATAACAATTCAAATAAAAATAGACTCACAAGCAAGTCACAAACAATATTGCCTCTTCAACAAATAAGGACACAACAATAGATTCTCCAATCAATGTTTGACAATTTTGAGGAATAGTTATTATAAAGTTAGCCATTTTGGATTGATGTAGATGGATTGCAAAAAAATAATAATGAACTTTGGAAATTAGTACATTCAAAATTTGAAGTATTTCATTTTCTTCTTTGGGCAACCAACTTCAAATGATTTATGCTAGGGTACTTCCTCTAGGACTTGACTTTTTTGGGATTCTTAGAACTAGAAACAATTCAAAAAATCTTTTATATTCAAGACTTTTACTCAAACTCTTCAAGATAACTTTAGATTATTTCTTCATCCATCAATCTTGAAGCAATATTCAATGGATGAATGAGTTCTCTTGAACATTGTCTTCTAAAATTGAATGGGTTCTATACAAAACATTCACCTTTGATAGTCAGTTTAGTTACCTATTCCATCCAGTTGAACCTGGTCTAGAAATGATTTCGAATATTCTTTTATACTCAAATCCAAGGTTTAAAAAAGAAAGAAGAAATAATTGAAACTTTGTATAATAGATTCAACTTCTAAGACATTAAAGTGATTTGAGTCAAACCAAAGGAAACTCAATACTTCAAAGATTTATTCTAGGAAAGGGTTTGAAGCATTGTTTCTTTCTTTATGAGATTAATCCTGAATTCTCAAAAAATGTCTTTGGGTAAAGTTAAAACTATCATCCATCTACTAAACTCTAGTGGTATAAAACATTAGTGTCTTGAGCCATTGAGTAACTATCGATGATGTTTAACTTTACTCTAAAACAATTGTTGCTTCAACTATCTCAATTACTAAATTAATCACTTTTGCAATCTCTTGAGACTCCTATATATTAGAATGCCAATTCTAGTATATATCTTTAAATTCAAGGCATTGGTTCATCTGGTTGTACCACCAACAAGGTGTTTTAGGATTAGCTAAGCCTAACTTCAATTATGTTCATTTCTACTCAATCCTTTTCATAATATCTTGACACCCCTTGATACTAAAAGACATTGATTTGAGTCAATTCATTGATTCACCTAGTCATACTATCAATTAAGTGCTTTATCCTAGATTAACTCAATCAAAGTAGCCTTGCATAAAAGGATATTTCCAAGTCCTTTTTCTTTAGAAATGTATGTAGCATTTTTTTTGTAAAGAACTATAAAATCCTTACCTGGAAGTCTTGTAACTTAAATAAAACTATAATAGTCTTACTAAAAACCTTTATGAAGACCCTAGAAAGTGAGCTTCATGATCTTCAAACTTTCCAGTTAATTGGTACTTGAAGTGTTTTCTAGTCATACTCTTGACCATCATGTACTTTATTTTTATATATGAAGTTTCAATTCCCATTGGGATTCAGTCTCATTTCATAAATGTGAGACTCATTGACACCTACCATATCATGGTCTGATGTCCAATACCATCAGTCCTACACTAATGTGAATATAAGGTATAGTGTCCCATACCACCATACTTTATATCTAACACCAATGTAATGATTATATTTATCTAAAAGTCCAAAAGTATATAACTACATAGTACTTTTTACTCAAATTCTTTTTACAAGAATTTGAAGTAATCGAATTGCCTTTATGTTCTCCATCTTGCTTAGGTTTCTAAGTCTTCCAACATAAGATCATTTTATGATATTATGTTTCAAGTGTAATTCCAAGTTATTTGAATTATATTCAAGACTTATATAGTTCTTACTTAACTAGCTTATAGTGGTAAAAAAATATTTTTGTCTTTTAGATTCCTTTTTGACAAAATCTTTAGATAGTTACCCTAGGCTTTTTCATAAATCTATCTACTATGTAAGTCCTAGCATCTGCAAATGCTTTTGGACTTCTCTTCAAAATCACGTCAAGGATAGATGAATACAAGTTTCACCTTCTATGGTTTCAATTACTTATTGCGGATTATCTAATTGGAATTTCAACTTCTATCTTACACTTAACTTCTCTTAAAGAAGTGTGGCCTTTGGCATGCTCTATTTAACCTCGTGGTTGCAACCAACTTCTCAAAATCTTTTGTGACCTTGATGGGATCCCACTTCCATTGACTTTAGCATGTCATGGAATGGCTTTCTTAGCAGCTTCATCTTTTCTCAACATCTAAAATATGTTCTTTTACCCATCATCTACATCCCAAGCTTTTATTTACGAAATTAATTTTACCAATCCTTGACAAATTTTGTTACTTTGGGTACTTTCTTTCCCCCTTTGAAGAGTTTTCATCCTCAAACTATAAGCTTCGTTCAAATCGATAGAGTCATTGTTATGACTTATGCATCGTTCCACTACTTGAACCACTCTTATATTTGTGTGGACCTTGAAAGTATCTAGAAGATGTAATAGAAAGGAATTCTAGTTTTAGTATTCAATAAATATCCTCTAGAGTTAGCTTGGCAACCACTTCTCCTAACATATTTATGAATTTTTGCTCTATTCAGACTTAGAGAAGGGAGGAGGTGTGAACCTTCTGTCAGGTCACCGGAATATTATTTAGAAGAATAGTTGTACTTAGAAAAGTCGTGCAATGAAAGGGTGTCGTGCAAAACGTTGTACCGTTTTTCCTAATCAATAGTGTGCACGGAAGAGATGACAGACGCGTCACCGGACTGTTTGGTCTGGGCAATGGTCTGGAGTTGATTCTGTTCTGAGTTATGTTAATTGCAGAGTTGTCTGTAAGAGTCAGTATTCAATATTGAAGTGAATTAGGTACCATGTTAATATTTTACTGTGTTGAAGTGAAGTGTGAAGTACAACAGTAATAATAAAGTAAGAGTAGGAGTTCTGCATATGTGGTTACGGTGATGGTTAAGAAAATTGTTTTGCACTGGAAGAGTATTTGAATCTACTGTAATTGTTCGGAGTTAATCAGTGAAGTTAATTGTCGGAAGTAAATAGTGATTGGGGAAAATACATAAAGGGCCTCTGAATTATCAGACCCCTGACCATCCCAAGAACCCATGTGTAAACTTTAACAGCTTAGTAACTTTAACACTGGTGTCGGCCATCGGGCATGGAGTAGCCAGTCGGTGCATAGACTAAGAGTTGAGAAAGAATCCGATGATATATTTATGTAACACGTTTTGGAGAATCGTACCCAAAGTACAGAAGGGACTAGCATCCCTAGAAAATTCCTAGCACATTGGGAACTTCCGAGTAGTAGTGGTGACGGACAATCGTTGGAAGGAAAGTGAGAAATATGGGCTCGTGGAGTACCACCTCAGCGTTTCCTTGTGCAAGGATTACAGGGTATACCAGAAGTGCAACCAACCCCATCAGCGGAAAGTAAGGTTGGTGAAGTAAGCATTGGTTTCGGTGATAGTGTGGAAATTTCCGGTAGCAGTTTGTGGAATTTCGATGGAACCTCGGATAATTCCGGGGCTGGCTTGCCGAATTTTGGTGAAAGTTGCAACATCAATGGCAATAGCACCAGCAGCAGCAGTAGGCCATACCACCACGACTAGTACCCATTGGAGTTACATATACGAAATTTGGAGGATTTCCCGGTGATGATTCAGATGCACATGTGAGAACCTTTGAAATTAATTATGTTGTACTCAACTATCGAGCAGATCCCGCATATAAGGCTATAGTGTTCCAGTCTACACTGGTTAATGAGGCTGCTGCTCGGTGGTTAACTGAATATGACATTAACCATTTCGGTCAGTATGATGATGTTAAGGATGCCTTCTTACAACGATTCCGGTTGAAGAAAAATGTGACTACGATTTTTTACTATCTGCAAAACAATAGACAAAAACCACACCAAAATGTACAGGAGTATGCAACTTTATTTCATACTCATCTACGCAACTACCGTCGGCACATGCTAACCTACCGGATGATGTGATCACCCAATGGTTCATTAATGGGTTAAACCCTCAACTTAAACAAGTAATGATCATACGATGTGTGGGTGGTATGACACTGGATGCGGTCATAGCCATGGCATTATAGTTGGAACATAAGGTGGGTGGATTCGTTGAAGATTTGGACTGGCTGAAGGCAACCAAGGGTATGAGTGAGGATCCATTGAAACAAGTGTATTGCACAAAATGTAAGAACCCGGGACACACTGCTTCTGCATGTGCACTAAACCAAATGTATTGTGCTATTTGTAATACGGCGAGTCACTCCACTGAAACGTGTCCATATAATGCCAAAGTACAGGCTAGGCCAACCATAAATGCTTTAATACAGGAGCAAGGACAACAGGCTGCCCACTATGTACCACTGTAGTTGAGGAATCCTTCCTACCAAAGTTATAAAACCTATCGAGGAACACGAGCAAACCTCGGCCAGACCCAGTGGAACTCTGATCAATCGGGTGAAGGAACATCCCTTCCGCCACCCAGATGCCATTTTTGTGGTGAGATTGGACATATCCAAAGATATTCTAAAGAGGTGGCCGAGTATGATAAATGAAGAAAAGAGCGACAGCATCCAATGGCCACATGGTATATATTTGAGCAGTAGATACTCAAGTGGCAATAGTCCAAACATAGTCCGGCAAGAAATTACAACCGGTTGCTGAGATTTTTTAGCCTGGCATTCGAGAACAATAGAGAGTTTTTACCAAAGCTAGTACATGGGCCAGTCAAGAACCAACCGTTTTTCCAGATCCAGTACCGGTGGTTCAGCAGACATCACCGAATCCACCACTAGAAAAACCGAGTCCGGTGAAAGTGCCGCCAGAGAGTCCACGGAATGCAGTAAGGAGTACGTCAAATTTTGACTCCATGTGGAACATTCTATCGCAGGCCTCCATTACAATACCGTTGGGGCAACTGTTAGCCTTGATTCCGGGTGTACGACAACAATTTCAACAACAAGTTTGTCCAGAATCTTCATGTACACCTGCTATGGCCACTATTAATCTAGAAACTGATTCTATGGTGGACCGTGTTGTTCCTTTAATTATGGTATGGTATAAAAACCACCAAATCAATCAAGTGTTAATTGATGGAGGCTCTGGTGTGAATATTGCGACAGCCGCCCTTTGTAAACGGTTAGGATAGACTCAGATTGAACCTGTTCAATTTTTTGTGAGGATGGCGGATCACTCCAGGGTCTAGCCAGTGGGTTTGGTACGTGATATACCCACAGGGAGCAGTGTTCAAAATGACTTTTGTTGTTCTAGAATTACCTAACTCAACTCTGGACTACAACTTGTTGTTCAGGAGGCCTTGGTTGAAACAAGCCAAAGTATTGCAGGATTGGTCAGCACACAAACTTATTTTCAAAAGTAACCACTGGAAGTATGTAGTTCCATTGGATAAGATGAAGCCATGCGACCTCCATGCTCGACCCTACGTAGCCGAACCTGTGCATATGTTGGATGGACTTTCAGATGATGACGAAGACGCTTTTTTCAATGCTAACCAGGATTTGCTCACCTTGGGAACAGTCGACTTACAAGCGGTTGCAGATAATTGGAAGCCGGTCGTCTATTCGGTAGTTTTGGATACAAAAGAAGGGGACCTAGCTATAGATCAAGCTTTGAATGCCCAGAGTTTCCACCATTTATTCCAGTCACCTGAGGATATACCCATGCCACGACAGTTTTATGTACTGGAAGATCAACTTATCACTTGCGATATAGGAAATGAGGATACACCGCGACCGATCAAGATCAAGGGGGGGTTATCGAAAACTCTTCAAATTGATCTAGTACAGTTGTTGACCGAGTTCCAAGATGTATTTGCATGGGACTATCAAGATATGAAAGGGCTGGAGCCTCACATCTATCGACACTGTGTGATGCTCAAGCCGGATGCACGCCCAATCAAGCAACCCAGTTATCGCATGAACCCAAATTATGCTCCTCAAGTGAAAGCTGAATTGGATCGCTTGCTGAAAGTAGGTTTCATCCTTCCCATTGAGCATGTAGAATGGATTTCACCTATTGTTATCGTCCCAAAGAAAAATAAGCAGTTACATATCTGTGTGGATTACCCAAAACTAAATGCGGCGACTGTACCGGATCCCTTCCCACTTCCCTTTTTGGATACAATGCTCGATGATGTTGCCGGACGAGAAATTTATTCCTTTTTGGATGGTTACAGTGGCTATAATCATGTGCGCATGGCTGAGATGGACATACCAAAGACTGTGTTTATTACAAATTGGGGTGTATATGCATGGACGGTGATGTGGTTCGATCTTTGCAATGCTCCTAGTACCTTCCAACAATGTATGCAAGAAATTTTTTCCCGCTACTTAACCACCTTTATGCGAGTGTATCTGGATGATTTTTCGTTATCCGGTGATACATCGGCTCACCTTTGTCACCTATGGTGCTGCTTCTCTAAGTGTCGAGAGTTTCGGTTGTGCTTAAATCCCAGCAAGTCGGTCTTTTTGATTTCTTGTGGCAAGTTGCTTGGTCATATTATTTCAAAGCAAGGCATTCAAGTGAATCCAGATAAAGTGCAAGCCGTGTTACATGCACCTTCCCCTATGACACCAAAGGAAGTTATGTGATTCTTTGTCGAAATATGTTGGCATGGGTGGCATCTTTGGTGGCTCGCACATTTAGCCATACCCCTAAATCGGTTGATCACTAGCAATCCCCGACAGTTCTTGTGGACTGAGGAGTGCCAAATTGCCTTTGATCGACTGAAAACACTATTACCCTAGGCTCCTATGCTGCAAGCACCAAACTGGAAGCTTCCATTCCATGTCTTTGTGGATGCATCGGACAGTGCCATCGGTAGTGTGCTTATGCAACAACAGGATAAGTGGTTTCATCCTATCTACTATGCTCGTCAATGATTAGCTACTTCTAAACGAAATTATTCCGTCACCGAGCGCGAATGTCTCGGCTTGGTTTATTCGGTGAAGAAATTTCGGCACTACTTGTTGGGATGCCAATTTACCTTCCATGTGGATCATGCTGCTCTGGTTTATCTTGTCTGCCAACAACATTTAAGGGGCAAATTAGCCAGGTGGGTGTTATTACTGCAAGAATTTGATTATGTGGTCATACATCGTTCAGGGTTAGCTCATGCATTGGCTGATTTCTTATCTCGGCTTGATTCCGATGAACTTCCCAGTGGAATTGATGATACTACCCTTGCTATCTATGCGACTGATTCGGTCCAAGATGATGGTCAGGAGCTCCCGGTGGCACCTTCATATTATGATACTCTTATGATGTTTCTCACGAGTGGTAGATCCCTGATTAATACTTCTACTTCGGCTCGTCGTAAATTGGCTATGTATAGTCGAAGATTCGGGATCATTGTAGGACAATTGTATTACATGGATCCTTCTGGTGCACTACTACGGTGTATTCCACCCCATGAAGTTCCTTCGTTTATTGACATGGCCCATTCTGCTCCTTCCGGTGGTCCTTTTTTAGTCGATCTTACTTACCGGAAAATTCTACACAGTGGCTTATGGTGGCCCACTTTGTAGTGTGATATTGCTACTCATATTAAAATGTGTGATGCTTGCCAACGATCGAGACAACCTTTACAACGGCATCATCTTCCACTGTAGCATGTTGCTCCCCTTGAACCTTTTCAAAAGTGGGGCTTGGATTTCATTGGTCCCATTACACCTCCGGCTACGATTACTAATCATCGATATATACTTACTTGTACGGATTATGCTACTCGATGGGCAGAAGCTTGGGCTTTACGGTCATCCACTGTGTCAGTGGTGGTCAAATGTTTGATGACTGATGTGTTCCCTCGGTTCGGTCTTCCCTTAGAGATTGTTTCGGATCAAGGCACACATTTTGTTAGTTCCTTACTGCAAGCGCTTACTCGCACTTTGCAGATTGTTCATAAATTTATCTCTCCGTATTATCCTCGGGCCAATGGTCTTGTTGAAAGTACCAATAAAACCCTACTTAACATGCTCAAGAAATTAGTTCTGGAATGTCTAGAGCGTTGGGATCAATTCCTTCGTTCAGTTCTGTGGGCATACCATACTACTTACAAAGTGGCTACAGGGAATATGCATTTCAAATTGGCATATGGGTTGGAGGTCTTGCACCCATGGAGGTGGTGGTACCTAGCCTCAGAATGGCACTGGATCATAAGCTCTTACCGGACGAATCCTTTCCTTTCCAGTTGGATGTGTTTCGATCCTTAGACGAACAACACTGGGAAAGTTTTCTAATGCTGCAAGAAGTTCAACTGCGACAAGCCAAAGACTCATGATTGTTTTCTTCGCACTCCTATTTTTACGAAAGGACAATTAGTTATGTTCTATAATGCTAAGTCTAATCGTTCAACGGGCAAGTTCAAACTTCGGTGGTTTGGTCCTTACCGTATTGAATCGCAGGTTGGACCTACTACATTCCGGTTATCCACTTTAACTAGTACCCTTATCCCTAAGTCGATAAATGGATCGAAGCTTCATCCTTATTATCCCGCGCCTTCTTCATCTTGATGCTTTCTCGGTATTTTTATTCTCCACCCGGGTTATGCCACTGTTCTGGCCCGACGTCCCTTTCCAATCCGCACGTTCGGATTGACTGAGTGACTGTAACATTCTTGTTTTATTACCTAACCATGATTAGCCACCGCACTATGTGTCTAAGATTTTGTTAATGCATGCATGTCGTCATTATGTCTACATATTTCCAACATCGGGTGATGATTATGTTTCTTCCTGCATTTCCATTCAGTGTTTTTACTTAATCATGTTCTTCTCCATCTTTTTTGCTATTGTGTTTTTGCATGTTTGAGTGTTTTGTGTTATCTCCTGTGTTTGTGCTCTCATGCTTGCCATGGAAGCTTTGGCTAATATTGCTACCTTCCGTGTTGGGCTCGCTCCGGAATTGAGCGAGTTTCTGTGCACCCATGGGCTTTTGGCATTCGCCAAACTGCCCTGGCATTCGGTTGAATATGATCCTTTCTTTGCGCATATCATCTCTGCCATTGCTGATATTCCTGCTAACAAAACGTGTTGGCCACTCGCCTATCTTAACCCGCGTGTTGTCGTCATCCTAAACACCATCGCTGAGGGATTCCATCTCCCTCAGGAGGGTAGTGTAGACGGGCCCCTCTTACCGCTGCGGACCATGAAACAGCTCTTTCCACGCCATTCTTCAAATAAATTTGCCATTCTTTGTCGCCCTGAACTGGAGCGCTCAGCACTACAGTTTCTTGTAGCTGCATTTAACCTCAAAAAATGCACGTACGGCATTTCTTGACCCTCCTATTCCATGATCGATGCCGTTGTGCGTGAAGGAGTTAATTTTGCTTCATTTTTCTTCCGATGCATTCACCGAGAATGTCAGGCAGTTTCTCGAGAATTGACGAAGGGCGATATCCCTCGGACCCCATTGCCACATCTGCTAACATTCCTCCTCTCGACGATTCAAGCTGCGTAACCCCCTCCCCTTAATACACTTCTCTTCCATGAGGAGTCAGTGCATGTGATGGAGGTTGATGACGACGATGATCTCCTGCAGTTTTTTAAGGGAAGCGCCGCAAAATGAGCCCCTCCCATAGTCAAGCATAACCATCCTCAACCGTCCAGTTGCACGATATCACCTCTCTACCCAGATTTTTTCTGCTCCACCATCCCCTAAAGACCAAGCTGCTCCCAACATTGTAATTGAAGATGTCCATCCTGATGATACGGTTGTGCAGCCAAAACCTCATTCACAGGAGCAAGCGCCCGACATGCTCACAGAGCTTGTACAACTCGCAAAGAAAGCACAACGTGAGGAGGTGACTGTCCAACCCGTTTTCTCGCCTCTTACAGTAACCACTCTTGCCCTGTCATCTTCACCCCAAAACCCACCCCTTCCTCTTTCCCCCTTAAAGGTGCCTTTGCCACCTAGCCCTCCTCCTTCACCATGTCATTCGGTAGCACGTCTTCTCCCTTCCTCCCCTGATTATTCACCTCCTTCGTCATCCACCACAGTTTTCGCTAACCCCTCTCGGCCAATCTCCACCTCTATTGTTCCTGACTCATTGGCCCAACTAAATCAGATAGGCAATTACCTTATTCATCTTTCCAACCATCTCCCCCATCACCTATAAGTCGCCCAACAATCCCTACGAATGGAGTACCAATCCAAGGTGGATATTCTTGAAGCGGACATCGCACCACCCCAGGAAGAGGTGCTAGCGGCTAAAGCAGAAGCCAGTTCATTACAAGAATAGATTCGAATTCTCCAAGAATAGTTGAATGAGAAGAATGCCATCATTGCAGCTCGCGATGATGAGATTAGCAAGCTGACTCAGACAGTGATTGATAAGGACGATGCCATGACCGCTTTCGGTAATCTACTAGAGACCACGCGTGTTGAATTTGTTACGGTTGCGTAGAAGGTTCAAGAGATGGCTGAGTTAGCCTTACAAGCAGAAATAGAATTAAAGAAAGTTACAGAAGAGCTCTTTCAGAAAAGCCAATTCCTGGAAGAGGAAATAGGCCGAACTATTCAAATGAAGAAGGATGTCGAAGCCATCCAGAAAGAAAGGCAAGATTTCTATAAAACCATGCAATTCCAATCCCAAGAGCTCGAACGCAGAGAGAAACAACTGGGTACGCAGCACGAGCGATTATCGTGCATTGATGCAGAGATTGCAAAAATCAAGCTACGACGTGATGGGGTGCTTGCTAATGACTTCTATCTTCAAGAAACTTTTTTGCAGAGCCAAGCCGACACCTTATTCTCCCAAGTGATCGCTTCCAGCTCTACGTGGATTGATGCACATCTGGTTGAACCTCAAATTTTGAAGGAGATGTTAGAATCCCTCAAGCAAAAAATATCACGCACCTTTAAATTAGCAAGATCCATGTATATCTAAGGAATCATTGATGATTCCTAAATCTTGTAATTTTCTCTGCTAGGTTCGAGTCCACCGTGCATGCCAGTGTCAGGCCGCCGAAATATTATTTAGAAGAATAATTGTAATTAGAAAAGTCGCGCACTGAAAGGGTGTCACACAAAACGTTGTATCAGTTTTCCTAATCAATAGTGTGTGCGTAGAAGAGATGACAGACATTTCACTGGACTGTTCGGTCTGAGCAATGGTCTGAGTTGATTCTGTTCTGAGTTATGTTAATTGCAGAGTTGTTTGTAAGAGTCAGTATTCAGTATTGAAGTGAATCAGGTACTGTGTTAATATTTTACTGTGCTGAAGTGAAGTGTGAAGTACAACAGTAATAATAAAGTAAGAGTAGGAGTTCTGTGTACGTGGTTTCGTTGATGGTTAAGAAAATTGTTTTGCGCTGGAAGCGTATTTGAATCTATTGTAATTGTTCGGAGTTAATCAGTGAAGTTAATTGTCGAAAGTAAACAGTGATTTGGGAAAATACATAAAGGGCCTCTGAATTATCAGACCCCTGACCATCCCAAGAACTGTAAGCCGTCGGATTGGCATTTTGTATTTCCATAATTCCTGTATTTTCATATCCCGCACGAACCGAAAGGTTTCATTTTCCGCACGAACCGAAAGGTCGTGTGAAGAGATGTATCAACTTATCAACTAATAAAAAGGCATTGCAGTGACGCTCCGAGAAGGACGAGCAGTATCGCCAGACTGTCTGTCTGGGCGATTGTGGTCTAGGAAGTCGCTGTAGTGCAGTGTTCGAGAAGTCTGAGTATTACTGTTTTTATCTTTGTTTAATTACATTAACTTGTGATTAACATAGTCCATTACGTTACGGATCATAAATATGTGTTACGGTAATGAATAACTCCAGCGCTACGTACTGAGAAAGTTATTGAAGGTGGGATTCATCGTACCAATAAAACACTCTGAATGGATATCTCCGATCGTTATTGTTCCTAAGAAAAATAAGCAGCTACAAATCTGTGTGGATTACCGGAAACTGAATGCGGCCACGGTACCTGATCTGTTTCCTCTCCCCTTTCTTGACACAATGCTTGACAGAGTGGCCGAGAATGGCTGAACAAGACATACCAAAAACAGCTTTCATTACAAATTAGGGTGTTTTTGCTTGTACGGTCATGTGGTTTCTCCTTATTCGGCAAGATTGCGGCGCACCTGTATCATTTACGGTGCTGTTTTAAGAAATGCCGTGAATACCGACTTTGTCTAAACCCGACAAAATCTGTTTTTGCGGTGTCTTGTGGTAAACTCCTTGGACATATCATATCAGCACAAGGTATCCAAGTTGATCCAGACAAAGTCGCAGCTGTGTTGGAAGCACCCGTTCCTACAACGCCAAAAGAGGTTATGCGCTTCTTGGGTCAAATTCGGTGGCATGGTCGCCATCTACGGTGGCTCGCCCATTTAGCAACACTACTAAATTGGCTAATGACTAGTACTCCACGACAGTTTGAATGGACTCCGGAATGCCAAACTGCATTCGATCGTCTAAAAGGATTATTGATGCAGGCTCCCATTTTGCAACCTCCTGATTGGGACCGCCCATTCCATGTCTTTGTAGATGCATCGGATATAGCAATTGGTAGTGTTTTAATGCAGCAAACGGACAAATGGTTTCGGCCTGTCTATTATGCAAGTCGCCAACTCGCTCTTGCAGAAAGGAATTATTCTGTGACTAAATGAGAATGTCTTGGATTGGTATATTTTGTAAAGAAATTCATGCATTATTTGGTAGGCCAAAAATTCACCTTTCACGTGGATCATGTTGCACTTGTATATCTAGTCCGGCAGCAATATTTAGGAGGTCACTTGGCTCGTTGGGTCTTATTGCTACAAGAGTTCAACTACGAAGTGATTCATCAGCCAGGTACAACCCATGCCTTAGCAGACTTCCTCTCTTGGTTGGATTCCGATGAAGCTTCAGTGGGCGTTGATGATACCACACCAGCAATTTACGCTGTTGCACCAGCTCGTGATGAATATCCCAAACATCCTGAGCAGCCTTCCTATTATGATACGTTGTTAACTTTTCTGACTGATGGATGTCTTCCTCTTCATACACCTCCTGCTATGCGAGGGAAGATTGCAGTTTATAGTCGTAGATTCCGGTTGCTGGTAGGACAATTATACTATATGGATCATACGGGTGTCTTGCTTCGATGCATTCCGCCACATGAAGAAAATTCAGTCATCACTATGGCACATTCAATACCCTCCGGTGGACATTTTGCTGCAGATCTCACTCATCGGAAGATTTTGCAAAGTGGGCTTTGGTGGCCTACTATGTACAAAGACGTAGTTCAGTTTGTGCAGCAATGTGATACTTGTCAGCGATCTGGCTAGCCATTACAGAGACACTTTTTTCCTCTGCAACTTGTATTACCTTTGGAACCTTTTGAGAAGTGGGGCCTTGATTTTATTGGACCTATCACACCACCAACAACCCTTAGCAACAATCATTACATCTTGACCTGTACAGATTACGCTACCAGGTGGGCAGAAGCTTGGGCCTTACGGTCCGCTACAACTGTTTCGGTGGCAAAATGCCTGATGAAGGATGTTTTTTCACGTTATGGATTACCTCTGGAACTTGTGACAGATCAAGGAACACATTTTGCTAACAATTTAATGCGAGTACTAACGCATAATTTTCAAATCCTGCATAAATTCAGTTCTCCATACTATCCTCGTGCTAATGGTTTAGCTGAAAGTACCAACAAGACGCTGTTAAGTATGCTTCGCAAATTAATCGTGGAATCACCAGAAAGATGGGATCAGTTACTGCCTTCAGTCTTATGGGCATACCGGACTACATACAAAGTTGCAACCGGACTGACTCCTTTCAAGCTTGCTTATGGGTTGGAAGCAATCGCGCCTATGGAGATTGTCGTGCCAAGCTTACACGTGGCCATAACTCAGAAGCTATTACCCGAAGACTCTTTGTCATTTCGGTTGGAAGCACTTAGAAACTTGGATGAACATCGTTGGGAAAGCTTTCTAACTCTTCAAGAAGTTCAGTTGCGGCAAGCCCGGACTCATGATCGTTTCCTCAAGACTCCTATGTTTACGGTGGGCCAACTTGTGCTCTTTTATAATGCTAAATCAAATCGTTCTGCTGGAAAATTTAAATTACGGTGGTTTCCTCAAGACTCCTATGTTTACGGTGGGCCAACTTGTGCTCTTTTATAATGCTAAATCAAATCGTTCTGCTGGAAAATTTAAATTACGGTGGTTCGGATCAATAGTTCAAAATTGCGGCCGTATCACCAAGCGCTTGATCCTTGCTGACGTTTCCTTCGTTTTTTTCGTGTGTCACTTATTTTCTTTTTTTTTTCCATGTTAATTGAATAAGACCGTAAGCTCCTCGTTTTGATACTTAATCATAATTAATCGCCGCCTTGTGTTATTGATTCTGCTCATGCATGACGGCCGTAATTATGAAGGTTATCATCTCAACGTCACGCGATGATTCACTATTTCTGATCGCTTCCCATTGTCGAGTGTCTACTTAATCCTCTTCTTTTCGCTATTACTCACTATTGTATCCGTGTGCTTTGTGTGCTCTGTGTTTTCTCTATTTACTGTGTATTCGTGTCTTTGTGCTTTTGCGTATGCATCATGGAAGCGTTAGCTAATTTTGCTACATTCCGTGACGGACTCTCGCATGACGTGAGTGAGTTCTTGCGTATCTGCGGCTTGTTGAACTTCGCTGAATTGCCTTGGCATTTAGTGGAGTGTCATCCCTATTATGCACAGATTATTGGAGCCATTGCTGCCACTCCTGCTACCGAGCAGAGTTGGCCGATTACATGTTTACCATCTCGCGTCGTAATCACATTAGCATCATTTGCTGCAGCATTCCGTTTGCCCATAGAAGGCGTGGAGAATTTTCCTCTCCTTCCTATTGCCACCATGGTTGAATTATCTCCATGGTCCTCATCGAATGAATATGCCATTTTGTGTCGGCCTGACCCTGAACGTACTGCCTTACAATTTCTTGTTGCTATCCTTAATTTACAGAAACGCACTTACGGCATTTCTCGCCCGTTTTACTCGATGATTGACATGGCTTCCCATGAGCATGTTAATTTTGCCTCGTTCTATCTCCGGCGCATTCACCGTGAATGCGTTACGGTTATTAAGCATGTTAACAAGGGAGAGCTTCCGCGTTCGCGTTTACCGCATATCATTACCTTTCTGTTCCCAGCCATTCAAGCCGTGCAACCTCTGCCAAGAGCTCCAATTTTGTATCATGAAGAATCTGCCCAAGTGCTCGAAGACGAAGAAGATGAGGATGAAGATCTTTTCCAGCTTCTCTGCCGGAAACGCAGACGGATAAGCCCTTCTGAGAGTCAAGTTCAAGGTTCCACCGCTGGAAATGAAGAACAAAGAAATGAAGAAGAAATTTTCCACGACACTGCCACCTCAATTCACCTTGATTCGTCTACCCAGTCTTCTCCCATCCGGCAACAGGAACACAGTGCGTCCACTGCTGATTCCAAAGAAAACTCTTCTCGGGTGGATTCTCAGCACTCGATTCCAGAAGATGTGCAAGCCATTGTTGCAGAGATCATAAATGAAGTGATTACCTTGGTTGATGCTGTGATTGACCGGACTGAAGTGACTATGCAGCAACCTACTAGAATAGTGTTGGTGCCCAACAGTCTTCTACTTACTCCTCCACCAATGCCTCCGGTCGAGCCCATTGTCCCCATTCAACCTATTGCCCCTAAAGCACCGGATTCCTCATCCTCTTCACCTAACTATTCTCCACCATCTTCCCATCATCTCTTCTCAGCTTCTTCATCCCAACCACTTCCTCCTCCTCTTCTTCCTCTGATTCCCATGTTTACGGAATTAGAGTACATGGGTCGAATGCTCATCCAATTCTCACAGCATCTTCCGACACAACTCAGAATGGTCACTGATAACATTCGTCACACATTGCAGCATAAAGTTGATCTCCTAGAAGCAGATATTGCTCCATTGCAAGAAGAAGTGGATGCAGTTAAGGTAGAAAATCATGGTTTACACTTACATATTCAACAGCTTCAAGATCAAGTCGCACAGAAAGATGCTTTGCTATATCAAAAGGATACCGAAATCAGCATGCTGAAGCAAGAAATCATCGATAAAACAGATGCAATGACTGCCATAGGAAATGAATTGCAGAGCACGCGGGAAGCATACAGTGTATTAGAAGAAGCTTCGCAGTCTCTGGCTAGCAATGTACTTAAAGTTGAAGCAGAGCTGCATAAGACTACCGAAACCTTGTTCAAACGTGATCAAGAGTTACAAGAAGAATTGGGACGATATCTCAAATTGAAGAAAGAATTTGAAGGAATGTAGAAAGAAATAGACGCCTACTACAAAACCATGCAGTTCCAATCTGAAGAATTGGAGAGAAGAGAAAACCAATTAGGTGTTCAAGCTGACAGACTTTCAAGGGTAGATGATCAGATCAATGAGATGAGATTGCGTCGCGATGCAGCACTGGCAAATGATTTCTACCTGCAAGAGGCCGTTTTGCAGACACAAGCTGAAATTTTGATGAGTCAAGTAATTGCAGCAAGTTCAGTTAGAACTGATGCTCAGCTTGTAGAACCGGAAATCCTAAAAAAGATGTTGGACTCACTGAAACAGAAGATTTCCAGAACCTTTAAGTTAGTCAGAACCATGTATATACAGGGTATAGTAGATGAGCCCTAACTTTTGTTCCATTGCGGGTTCAAGTCCACCGTGCATGCAAGTGTAAGCCGCCGGATTGGCATTTTGTATTTCCATAATTCCTGTATTTTCCTATCCCGCACGAACCGAAAGGTTTCATATTCCGCACGAACTGAAAGGTCGTGTGAAGAGATGTATCGACTTATCAACTAATAAAAAGGCATTGCGGTGACGCTCCAGGAAGGACGAGCAGTATCGCCAGACTGTCTGTCTGGGCGATTGCGGTCTTGGAAGTTGTTGTAGTGCAGTGTTCGAGAAGTCTAAGTATTACTCTTTTCATCTTTGTTTAATTACATTAACTTGTGATTAACACAGTCCATTACGTTACGGATCATAAGTCTGTGTTACGATAATGAATAACTCCAGCACTACGTACTGAGAAAGTATTAACCCGTGTATGATCAGTTAATTTGTGAGAGGACTAATCAAAGTCTTGACAGTAATTCGTATTAAACGGAGTTTTGAATGTTAACGTACTGCGGTTTGGATAAGTTAATTGGGAAAATCAAGTTACAGGGACTCTGATTTATCAGACCCCTACCACTCCCAAGAACCCGAAAGAACTTAAAATGCCTGTAATGTAAAAGTGCAATTTTAACAGAACCCACGTGTAAACTTTAACAACTTAGTAACTTTGACAACTCCCTTAGTTTACTTGACATATGGGCTTGCACATGAGTGCATAGTGCCACTCATGTGAGCAGCCACCATAAGTTAAATGAGGATGGAAGTGAAAGGAATATATCTCTTGTACATGGTTAGGTGGTAGATTCATCTCTCATCTCTGCGTGCATAAGTCCATGATTATAGCTTCATTACATCATCTTCATCGTCCTCAAAGTTTGTGCTTGCAATGATCCAAAAAGGAGGCTCAGTGGTGGCAAATTCTCATTGGTATCCGAGCTAGGAGATGGCCATGCAAGCGTGGATATAAATCAAAAACATAGGTAGAGGACACCTTATAGAAGGTATATTTACACATAGTCCCCGATGGCTATGAGCATGCAAGGAGCATGTGCTCCCCCTTCTCCCTCCTCTCCTTCCCTTGGATGAAAGAAGTGAGCAAGAGGCCTAGCTCTTATATGCACAAAACCTAGAAAAGCACTCAAATGTGGGATTTTTAGCCTACAGAGAGGAGCTCGCATGAGCAAATTCTTCATTTTCCACAAACACAAGGTACAAATAATCAAATCGAGTTTTTTTTTTGTCCATTTGGAGAAGCTCTTTAAAGAGACGTTGGAGAAATCTTGGGAAAATAACCAAGCACCCATGTAGTATGGGCTATGGACTTTGTGAAAGAACCATTAAACCATCTTAAGGACCCTGATAGAGTAGGTTTTTGAGTTGGCAAAGTGACACTACTACTATCTTTGCTCTTCCACTTGCCAAGAACTATATAACCGACTTCCCCAAGGCATAGCTTCATGCTCAAGGTTCGGTTTGAAATGATTTTGGTCTCAATTTGAAGTTACTCTCCTAAAATTTGCTCAATAAGAAACATCTCATTTGAAGGAGCTTTTAGCAATTCAAAAAAGCTCTATAACACTTCAATAGGAACTTTTCAACAAATCTCAAGCCTCATTTTTAGGTGTTGGTGTCCAAATTCACTTTCATCACTTGGATTGGCATCATAGCTTGATGTATAGGTGTTGGAAAAAAAAATTGATGACTAGCGAGAACCAAAAAATTGTTCATTTTTCACGTAAGTGTTCTTGTGCCATTTCTCTCTTTCTTGTTTTATAAGGTTTACTCCCATATTTAAACACTATAGTTATAGACTTGGGGGGAGTTAAACATGAAAACTAAGGGTAAAGAACCATAAGAACACGATTCCCCACCTAAGGAACAAAATCTAGAGGAACTAGATCAAAGGATGGAAGAGGCTGAGCAAGAGGAAGAGTATTCCTATATGGAGCTCCATGATGTGTTTGTGAATCACAAAGAATTCAATGAGCTCAAACACCAAGCCCTCAAGATAGAGACACTCATTGGTAGCATGAACTCTCTCTTATAGAGAAACATAAGACTCAAATGATATCTTTTAGAAACTTAGATCACCTCTTTCCTACTTAGGAAGGAAAGAGAAATTCCTAGTCTTCATATTATTTGAGACGGTTTGGAAGGAGATTCTCCAACCTACCAAACAAAAAGGTGAGAGCTCTAAGGAGACTCCCCTCCTGAAGACCTCAAACCACCTACATTTATGGGGGATGATCGAGATAGAAATAAGGATGCGACTTCTTTTTGCAAAAGTGGAATGATCTGCATCAACTGAAGGGAGCCCCACTTGAGTATCATGTGCTTCAAGTGAGCCTCTCACTTAGACTACAAGCTTATAAGTAGTAGATGAGTTTTAAAGAGGCAAACTCCATCCCTATTGATTGGAATTAGTCTTAAACTCTTTTCTTAAAGGAGCTTCTTCCTGAGAATGAGGAAGAGAGGAATTAAAATGTGTGAGATAGGATCACATAGAGAGGTAGACCATTATCAATTTACATATCTCACTATAGAGAAATCATTTTTAAGGTTAAAGGACGATATGATTTTCAAAAGAGAAGGAGGTTTGTAAGAGTTTTAGGTAAGGCCATAAAGAAAGAAGTGAAAAGGAATACACCAAAAACCTATGAGGAGGTGATCAAATATGCATAGATCTATGAGGACCATAATGTCCTCAATATACTTATATGGAGACAGATCAACCCTTCAAACCTGTTAGTACCACACAATTCAAGAAGAAAATAGTTATGGGAAAAACAAACTTTTCATTAAGAAACGAAGATCACAAGGGCCCAACTTACCTATCGAGAAATATGAGAGGGCCAAGAGGGAGAACTTGTGGTTTAGGTGCTTGTCTCCTAATCATGCACAATGGAACTATTCACTTTGTAAGGATCACCACAGTTTGGACCATATGACTTAGTCAAGCTTCATGGTAGTGTTTACGAGACTAGGGTGAGAGTCATGATAGATGACTCCACCACACATAATTTCATAAACTATCTTTCGGTCAAGAAATTGAAGATTCCCCAATGCTCGAGTGCACATAAATACATAGTATCTATTATGCAAGGTGAGGATAAGAGGATATGGGATATTATGGTATCTGGTTTGGAAGTCCAGGTACAAGAATACACAGATCATGTGGACTTCCAAATAATGAATATGGAGAGGGAAAGCCTTGTCTTAGGAAGATAGTGGCTTTAGGGGTTGGGAGACACATTTAAATGTAGCTATCAAAACAACACTCTTGAATTTATGCAAAATGGAAGTAAATTTTGTATTCAAGAAGAGATAGAGATGTACCTAGTGCACCCCTCATCTCGTCTTGAGAGTTACATGGAAAGGATGGGGAGACAAGATGTCTCAAACATATTTGACCTATCTTGACCATGATTTAGGATTTCCGTAATCTTGGGAAATGTTGATTTTTCCTCCACATGGATGATAAATTGTGATGCATGTTCCATCTGGATAGGGAATTGATGTCTCATTGACAATTTTTGAAACTAAAAATTTCCCACACACTATTTCTTGAAAATGAAAAAAATAGCAATCCCTCAAATCATAAAGAGGAGAATCGATAATTTCCAATCGTAACTTCCTCGGGAAATTATGATTTCATTACCGTGATTTCTCAAGGATGGGAAATTGTGGTTCCTCAAACACGATTTCTAAGCCATATATCTTTTGTGGTATACGGAAATTTCAAATTTTACTTTTGCGCTTTTTTTTATATAATTAGAACGTTAATTGAGCTAATTGATTTTGTTGAATTGGATTTGATGTATGAACGCTCACTAAAGCTCCAAAGAATTTTCCAATAATGCAAAGTCATCAATTGGGCGAGTCATTTCCCTCCCTAGAGGGAAGCATGGCTCATCATATCATATGATGAGATGTTAAACCAACTCCCTTTTGAGAGATCGCTGGCTTTGAAGCAATCATGTTAGATAATGCCAGCGATCATCGTAACGTGGTCTACTTCAACTCAAATTAGTCTTTTGTCTAGCGATAGGGGTGCATCTTCCCAGTTCGTACCCTTAGTGGGCCTTTGGCTAGTTTTGTACATTCCTACTAGGTGCTTGGCATTCTACACTCAAGTCATGTTTGCTACACTCGTAGGACACTCCTCGTCATATGATATGATGAGATGTTAAGCCAAATCCCTTTGGAGAATAATTGGATTTTGAGTGCTATTGATGGACAATGTGGACAATGGAAAGAGCCATGCTCATTGGGGCATGGTCAACTTATGCTGAAATCATTCTCTTCATCTCGCATTAGGGCCATCCCTTTCGAGTTCCTACCCTTAGTAAGCCTTTGGTCTTTGTTGATTTTTAGTAGGTGCTTGGCATTCTATCGTAGCTTGTGTGGGATTTGGGGGGCCCCATGGGTACTATGCTGTTGAGAGTAGTATGGGCACCCAAGGACTGAGGAGACAAGGAAGCCAGCGGAGAGAGTCAGAGCAAGGCGAAGGATTAAGTAGACAAAGCAGTCGACGCAGATCTGGCAGATAGGCCTTCAAATTTTTCCAAATCAACATCTTTATAACAGTGATTTTTATCACTAACCATCATTGTAAATACCATTTTATATTTTTGTAGCTCCATTTTGTGCAAGCCAAGGAGTCCTTGAGCTTGAGGAGCTTTAGAAGTACCTACATATCAATTTTTGTATTTTTTAGACTCCGTTTAAGCCCTCAAATTGGCCCTGGAACCTAATTTTTAACTAGGTCGGACACTAGGTCTGGACAAGGCCAAAACCTAGTCAAAAACTATAAATAGAGCTAGAGAGCTCATTTTTGAGGTTAGCTTGTAAGTGATTTGAACTTGTAAGAGCTTTTTGAAAGTAATCTAAGAACTCCATTGCTTCTCACTCTTTGTCTTACTGTGTGCGCGCGTGTGTGTGTATGTGTGTGCATGTTGGTGTGCTTCTCACTCACGCACTTGTGCCTTCACTTGCTCGAGGTCTTCATACCATCCTCACGTCTTCCCGGATTGACATTAAAGGAGGTGCTACTCATCACTGAGCTACACCAAATTTTGGCGCCGTTGCCAGGGATCGAGCTTTGAGGACGAGCGTGTGATGGTAAGACGTAGAGTTGTGACGTTGGCATTGTAGGTAATTTCTTTACTTTTCCTTATTTTTCTCGTCCTTACTTCATCATCATCATCATCATCATCTTCCACCTCCATCTCCATCATCGCAAAAATTTCAGTTTTTTTACTATATCTCCTTCCTCCTTTCATTTCCCTCATTTCACTTGTGGGAGAGAGCGAGAGAGCGATCTTGTGTGCACTGTTTTTGCATGTTTTTTGAGTTTGCTTGCAGGTATTGGCCATCCCATCATCTCCAGCACGTTGCACAGGTACGGAAATGTGCAGAACTGTCTCTATGTCGCAAGCTTCTGTCCATTGTAATTGACAGAAAATTTCATCTATTGGTAAAATTAAGTGCACCACAGTAGACTAGAGACCTTGCACATCACAAATCCACAAAAATTTTTGGAAAATTTGCATTTTTTCAGTCCATCGCGATTGATAGCATCAATCGCGATTGACACTGTCCATCGCGACGGACAGCCAGTCCATCGCGACTGACAGACCCCGACGGACACGTGTCCATCGCGACGGACACCCGTGTCCATCGCGACCGATAGAAAAATCGCGATTGACACCCCTTTTCGTCAAGATTCTTGACCATCGCGACATATAGAGGCCCGATCAACACATAAACACGAAAAAAACCCGAAATTTCTGTCCATCGCGATTGATACCTGTCCATCGCGACTGACACCAGTCCATCGCGATTGATACCAGTCCATCGCGACTGACAGCAGTCCATCGCGACTGACACCAGTCCATCGCGACTGACACCAGTCCATCGCGACTGACAGCAGTCCATCGCGACTGACAGCAGTCCATCGCGACTGGCAGCAGTCCATCGCGACTGATAGCAGTCCATCGCGACTGATACCCTCTCTCCATTGCGATTGACACCCATCAATCGTGATTGACACGTGTCCATCGCGACTGACAGGCCACGACGGACAACCCTGTCCATCGCGATTGACAGCCCAGTCGATCGCGATTGACAGCCAATTTCGGCCAATTTTTTAGGGTTTTTTAATCTGAGGATTTTGGCTAATCTTGGGCATGAACATTTCACTCTAGAGCACATAAGGAGGCCATAAGAAAATAACTTGAGAAGTCTTGTTTGCCTGATAGCTTGTTTGAACCCTGTTTTAATCCCTGAAGCCTGAACTGACATAACTTTCTCATACGAAATCTGCTTGCTGTGATTCTTGTTTTGTTGGAAAGCTCGTGGGGAGTACAACCAAAACTTCCACTGGTTATGTGAAAATTAATATCAGGATTATTAGATAGGGTATTTTGAAGTTAACCATACCCCGAGGTAGGAAAACTGAGGGATCCTTGGGATTGTTTTCCATAAAAGCAAAGGATAATTGGGTCTGTGAGTTACATGCATGAAAGTGGTCTATTGTGTCATTTGAATCTAAGTCTTGAGCTAACCGTGGGACTTTTACAGGTCCAGCAAGAGCACTTGAGGGCATTCTAAGCAAGAGTAAGTGCAAGCTTGGGAACACGCGTCCTGGGCACACCAGGGCAACAACACAAAGAAGGAAACTCAAGGTGGGAAAATCCTCAACACCCTCTATCAATTCCTAGCTTAGGCTAAGAACGACTAGTGCTAGGAGTAAGTCAGGGCGACGATAGGCATCAATCAAGTTGAAGACTACCTATGCACTCAAGCTCAAGATTAAACATAATTTCTTCATGATGCGATAACCTTAAAGGAAAGAATCTAACGTGGAACGATCAACTTACAGTGCAAAAATTAACTCATTTATTCCTGACGACGTGATTTCTGACAAGAGCATAAACACGGTAACCACTAAAAAGAATCAAGTGACTGATACAAAAGAACTCAGCAACGAGGTTGTACATGGGCATATTTGGGTTATTCAATTAGGCTTATGAACCTTAGATCAGGGCGACATCTAGGGAGAGATAGACAAAGTCTTAGGTCTTCAGAGGCTAGTGTCAACCACACTGCTAGGTCTTGGGCCCAGCAGTTGAGCCACCACTCATACTACCTGTTGGCAGCAGTCAGGGAACCGAAGGAGCCACAAGACGAAGAGAGTCAGAGCGAAGGGACAGCACAAGCAGACATGGCAGTCAAAGAAGATCTGGCAAGTAGGCCAATAGTTTTCTTCATGAAGAAGCAAGTACGAGCATTCACGCAGATCTAGCACTAAGGCAACCTTTAATTTTTCAAAACCTTTACACCAATTAAAAGTGATTCTCATCACTAACAACCCTTGTAAATACCATGTTCACCTTTTTGTAGCTCCATTTTGTGCAAGCCAAGGAGTCCTTGAGCTTGAGGAGCTTTAGAAGTATCTACCTGCCAATTTTCATATTTTTTAGATCTCGTTTGAGCCCTCTAATAAGCCCTGGAACCTAATTTTTAACTAGGCCGGACACTAGGTCTGAACAGGGCCAAAGCTAGTCAAAAACTATAAAAGGAGCTAGAGAGCTCATTTTTGAGGTTAGATTGTAATTGAAATGAACTTGTAAGAGCTTTTTGAAAGTAAACTAAGAACTCCATTGCTTCTCACACTTTGTCTTACCGTGTGTGCGCGTGTGTGTATGTGTGTGCATGCTTGTGTGCTTCTCACTCACGCACTTGTGCCTCCACTTGCTCGAGGTCTTCATACCATCCTCACGTCTTCCCGGATTGACATTAAAGGAGGTGCTACTCATCACTGAGCTACACCAAATTTTGGCGCCGTTGCCGGGGATCGAGCTTTGAGGACGAGCGTGTGATGGTAAGACGTAGAGTTGACGCGTTGGAGTTGTAGGTATTTTCTTCACTTTCATCTATTTTCTTGTTTTTTCTTCACCATCCTCATCACCATCATCATCATCACCATCCTCCACCTCCATTTCCATCATCGCGAAAATTTCAATTTTTTGATTATATCACCATCTCCACCTCATTTCCCTCATTTCACTTGTGAGAGAGAGCGAGAGAGCAAAATTGCGTGTGCTGTTTTTGCATGTTTCTTGAGCTGTCTTGCAGGTACAGGTCACATCATCGTCCCCAGCACTCTGCGCAGGTACGGAATTCGAAGTAACTGTCTGTGTGTCGCCGACTTCTGTCAATCGCGACCGACAGAAAAAACGCTCAAATTACCAAACAAAGTGCAAAACCATGATCTACAGGCCTAGAGCTTCCCAAAAATGTGTTTAGTTTCTTGAAATTCCTCAGAATTCTGTCAATCGCGATCGCTCTGTCAATCGCGACCGACAAACCACGACGGACAGATCTGTCAATCGCGATCGACACGTCAATCGCGATCGACAGCCCACGACGGCTCTGTCAATCATGACCGATAGAGTCAACGACCGATTGACCACGACCGACGGACCATACGTGTGACACGTGTCAATCGCGATCGAGTCATCAATCGCGATCGACTCATTAATCGCGACTGACAGCCCACGACGGCTCTGTCAATCGCGACCGACACAGTCAACGATTGGTTGACCACGACGGACAGACCCTCGCGATCGACCTGTCAATCGCGATCGACCCATCAATCGCGACTAACAGAGTCAACGATCCTTTGACCACGACTGATTGACTTTTCGAGACCCCTGTCAATCGCGATCGACCCATCAATCGCGATCGACAGAGTCAACGACTGTTTGACCACGATCGACTGAATTTTCGGCCACGTGTCAATCGCGACTGACCAGTCAATCGCGACTGACAGCCACGACGGACCTGTCAATCGCGATCGACACGTCGATCGCGACTCACCTGTCAATCGCGACCGACAGACTTTGCGAACACGTTAGAAGGGCAAATTAGGTCAAATTTTTAAGGCAAAAATAGTGGTCTAAATTTTGGCCAAGTGTGGGACAAACACAAGGGTGTAGCATTGCATTACGAAGGCATGACCCAAGTAGCTCGCGAATTCCTGTTTGCCTATTAACCTAGTCTAATCCTGTTTTAGCCCAAAACCCTGAACTGGCATAACTTTCTCATACGAACTCCGTTTGCCGTGATTCTTGTTTTGTTGGAAAGCTCGCAGGGAGTACAACAAAAACATCGACTGGTTATGGTTAAATTAAGATCAGGAATATTAGATAGGGTATTTTGAAGTTGACCATACCCAGGGGGAACAAAGTTCAGGGGTCTCTAGAGTTGTGTTCAAAAAGTCATAGTGCAAATTGGTGGTGTTACATGAATGAAAGTGATTGGTTCTGTCTTTTGAATTTAAGTCTTGAACTAACAATGGGCCTTTTACAGGTCCTTTGAGAGCAGCGAAGGGTACGCAAGGCAAGAGTAAGTGCAGGCTTGGGAACACGCGTCCTGGGCACACCAGGGCAACAATACAAGGAAAGGAACTCAAGGTTGGAAAACCCGCAACACCCTCTATCAATTCTTAGTTTAGGCTAAGTGCGGGTAGTGTTAGAAGTAATTCCAGGCAACGATAGGCACGAGATAAATCAAAGACTATCTAAGAAATCAAGTGCAAGTCAAGAAATAACATGTGTGTGTGCGAACGACAACCTTAAAAGGAAAAGAACCTAACGTGAAACGACCAAACTAAAGTGCGAAATTAAACTCAAGTATTCCTGACGAAGTGATATCAGACAAGAGTATAAACACGATAATCAACATAAAAAGAACCAAGTAACCGATACAAAAGGACTCAAAAACGTGGTTGTACCTGGAAAAAAAATTGGGTTAATCAGTTAGGCATATGAACCTTAGATCAGGACGACACCTAGTAAGAGAGAGACAGAGCCTTAGGTCTTCAGAGGCTAGTGTCAATCATACTGCAAGGTCTTGGGCCCAGCAGTTGAGTCACCACTCGCATTACCCTAGCTCTGATACCAGTGAATCAGAGATGTCTCAAGGCATGGACAGACCTACGGGAAGTTCAGGAGTGCCATACTTGCACAGAGTAGAAGGCCCTTACAAAACACAGTTGGAATACCTTAGGACCAACCGATTAGGTGCTAGCATCTATGAGGACGGCCTAGGAAGATCCGTGGTCCAGATTAAGAATCCTGATCAATCCATTGGACTAGAGCACCCAGCTGTCAAGTTTGAAAACGGAGCATACTTGGACAAAGAAGGAACCATATACGTGGTCACCAGTCACCCAGATAGGACAGATGAATTTGGGAATGTAATCTCAGAAGCGGAATTAGGTGACTTGGAACAAGGAAACATGGGTGTAGAACCTAGAACCCCTCGAGGCAAATCTGTTCTCACTAGGATTATCACACCTGAGTGGGTTCCCCAAGACAACAAGAGCATAGATCTGCTTCTCAATCGAGAGACTGACGAAGCCTTTTGGAGGTACAAATCTGATCAGCCAACTGATATAGGAACAATTATGATCTATGAGTTTAAGGATCCTGATAGCCCAAGTAGAGTGACCTACTTAGATCACGCTTCGGAAAGGATCTTTGTGGTTACGGAAAATGATAGGCATGCTTACACTTGGAAGGGTGAATTTGTTTTCCCAAGATCGAATGTATCCTATGGTCACCCTGGAGCTGGAACATCCCAAGCTCATGGAACTCAAAGAGACAGACATAGAGAAAGGCCGGAAGTAAGCTTTGCCAACCCAGTGGGAAGAGAAAGAACGAGGACGGAAACAAATAGAGTAGAACCTGAGATACTTAGAGCTCACAGGAATCAAAGAAATGCGGATGAGTTCCCTCTACCATGACCTAGAGAGCACACGACTTTGAGACCAACTCAGCTAGTTAAGTCCATGAAGAACTACTTCGATGGCACTCGAGATCCATATGATCATGTGGCTGAGTTTAGGCAAGTCCTGAGAGCTGAACAAGTGGAGGATCTATTCACGCAATACAATGCCTTTGGTCTGACCCTTAGGAACACTGCCCTGACATGGTTTCAGCCACTAAATGAGAGGCAGTTCAGGAGCATAGACCAACTCCTAGAGGCTTTCATTATTGAATTCTCTAAGAGTGGCATAAGGCATAATACCTCCTCGCTGATTCACAGCTTCAAGCAAACCCCGCAAGAGACCGTGAGACTTGCAGGAAGGAGATTTAGGCAATACTTAGAAAGATGCCCTGTCTCGGAGCTACCCACACCAGCTAAGCAAGTGGCTTTATTCCTGGATGGATTGCTAAGTACTAAATTGAGATCTTATGTGTACTTGAAGGACCCTAGGACCATAGAAGAGTGTGTACGCATGTGTATTGACATTGAGGATAACCTAGGGGAGGAGTTAGAGCTTTCCAAGATATACAAAGATTCGGATAGTGCCTCTAACATCTCTTCCACGCAATCCACATCAATCGAGGAACTTGCGGAAAAAGTAGCTCAAAAATTAGGCGTCTCTAGTAAACAAATTCCTAGATTTGCCCCAGTGAAAAGATGTTATACTTGTGGTGGCGACCACATGGCGAATGTCTGCCCCATTATGGCTCAACCCCAAGTAAATCCTAGTAGTCAGTATTGCACCATAGAACGGAGGTACACCAATCACACCGCGCAAGATTGCCCATACAACAAGCAGGCAGTTAGGCAACCCTACCCTCAGCCATACCCTCAACAAGGCAGATACCAGAGTCAATACCCACCACAACAGTATACTAGGCCACAACAAAATTATCAACCACAATATCAAGCCCAACAAAGGCCTCAACCGGTGTTAGCACAACAACCCCCTGCCCCAGCTAATGTGATCCCAGTAAAATATGCAGCAGCAGAAGAAAACCTGAATAGAGCGATAGTCCCTGTAACACCATTGCTTTCTGAAAGTGATCCCAGTGACCATAGCTTTGACTCTACACATGTTGATAGCCCCCAGGCCTACTACATGCAGTCTCCTGAGCAGGGTGAGTCTTACTATAGTGAAGAGCCAAGTGAACCTAGTTGGGAGTCAGATTACACAAACGTCATGTATGCAAACCCCAACCCTAGGCCTCAACCTAGGTAGGTAAGACCTCCATTCCCGAGAGGACCGTGCTACAGATGCCAAGGAGATCACCTCATTCGTGATTTCCCCTTACCTCCACCTACACAAACCCAGTCAGTGACGATCCAAGGCTTTTGCCAAGATTGTGGAAAAGAGCATCTCTTACGAGATTGCCCAAAGAACCCCAATAATATGCCAAAAATCACGCCTATTAATGTTATTGGGTTAGTGGTAGATTCCAGAGGAAGTGTCACTTCCACTGCTCCCGTACAGGTAGTCACTAGAGCTCAAGCATTGCAGCAGAATCAAGGGGTAAACCAGGATAAGAACCCAGAGGCTAGTGAAATCGAGAGCATAACAAAGAAAAGGACTAGAGCGTGGAAAGATAGTCGGGAAAGAATGAAAAGACAATGGGCTAAAAAGATGAGTGAACTTGAGGAAAGCATAAGAGAAACCAAAGCTAGGATAACTGAACTCACATCTCAAACTCCCTCTCACACTATCCCACCACCACCATTCCCATCGCCATCCGACCCGCCACCTTCCAACCCACCTCATATGATTCCACCACCCCCTAGAGTAGGATCAGTATTAGCTGATCCCACTCCTGAAGATATAGACATGATGCTTAAAGCATATCAGGCCAGAATCCAAGAAGGGCCAAATGTCACGGATCATGACAAGTGTTACCCTAGAGCTGACCTAGAGATAGAAAGAACCAAGCTTTGCGCGAAAATGGTCGCATTGGCTCAGACTATGTTTGAAGCCAGTTGCCTTTTCAATTACTCGGGCTCAGCCAAGACACAATTACACTTGGATGGACTTCTAGAGAAGTTAGAGGGCATAATTGCAAGATCTGCCAAGGAAGAAAAAAATCAAGAAAGGGAGAACGTAAGTAAAAACATGACCCATTCCCCATCAAAAGTTTATGTGGCCAATTCCACTGAACCAGACAACCCCACCTCCCTAGAAAGAATAGAGAATCTAATGGCACAATCACAAAAGGAACCAGCCTCTCAACACAAGGATAAGGCAAGTGGAAGAGTAAGCATTCCTGCTCAAGAAGCCTATGTGCCTAACTCTACGGAGCCAGACACATCATCTTCTATGAATCGGTTCACACCAGAATTCCTACGCGAGATTCAAGAAGACAAATGGGCTAAAGAAAGTGAAGTCTTTCCTCCCATTGAACTTGTGGATGAGGCACATGACCAATTCCCACAAGACATCCCATCCATTTATGGAGAGCAGGAGAGTATCCAATCTCAAGAAAGATTAGACTTCGAGTCTAATTCTTTACAAGAACTACCCCATTTCACAGGCCCATGGGAAGCAAGGTCCACCTGTATGAGAGCACCTACAGTCATGGTAAGAAACGAAGATTCAGTCATACCTAGGAACACAGAGGTAGTGAAGAACACCAAAGTGCAGTGTAATCTCAAGTTAGAAGAGCTACTCAAGGTTAGACTTGAATTATGGAAACATGTCGCCAAACAAGTACCAGAAATAGCTAAACCTCGTTCCCAGGTAGGATCCCAGAGAACAGTGCCAGAAATACCCTTGGATAAGATAGGAGATATGTGTGAAGGTGAAGAAGGGAACACCTATCTTCCCATTACCTACCAGGAGTACACCACCAAGGCAATTTTGGACTCAGGTGCAAGAGTTGCAATTGCCACCACTTCCCTATGGAAGCGTTGGGGCAAGCCAGCACTCAGGCCAACGAGAATGAAATTGCAGATGGCCGATGGTCACATAGAGAGACCCCTAGGGTCGTTAGAAGGAATAACTCTCACCACTTGTGGTGTCGAGTTTGAGCATACATTTGCTATATGTGACTTCGGCAAAAATCATGCCTATGAGATGATTTTGGGAAGACCATTTATGCGACAGTTGCAAGTGGTACAGGACTGGGGAACCAATTCTTTGTATCTGCAGCACTTAGGTGTTACAACCAAAGTAAATCTCAAAGATTACTCTCATAGAGATGTACCTCCTATCCAATGGAATCCCATCCATAGAGCCAAAGATGATACAGAATCGGTGCATTCCATAGGATCAGGATCCTCTTGGATGCAGGAAGACACCCACTTATGGATGTGCAAAGCAGCAGTAGAAGAAGAGAAGAGAGAAAAGGCCAGAGAAATAGGTGCAAACGAAACACATAGACCCATTCAAGACCCAGCCTATGCACCTGTAGTTTTTCCTGATGAGGAATTTGAACCCCATGGCTGGGCAGAAATTTTAGCAACAATGGATGTAGCCATCAATGAGGAACAATGGACACCTCACTGTGATGAGGATGGCTATGACATTTCAGTCTTCTCCATAGAGCCAATCATGGGAGGCAGTTCTAGAAGAATGTGAACCTAGCCCTGATGCATTTGAGGATGCAAGTGACTCCGATCTAGAGTCGATCATTATGGACCCACCATTTGCATCAGATGAAGAATACTTCCATGAAGTAGAATTTCGACCCCAGAGGCATGGAGAGCTTACAAACGATGTAAGATTAGCCACACATGTGACCCCTAAGGAAGAAGCAAAGAAACGAAAGAAGAGAGAAGTCTCACCAGAAGAGGAAGAATCCTTGTTTGAGGTCCTAGAAAATTTTAAGAAGTACGAGATAGACGACAGGAGAGTCATGATAAGAATGCCTAAACGAGAGGCGCAATCAGGAGAGGCCTATGATAACAAAGAAACCACCAAGAAAATAGTAGTGGCCCTAGAAGAAGGAGAGGAGAGATGCACGTACATAGGCCATGACCTAACAGAGGAAGAAGAGCATGCGCTAATAGCCTTGCTAAGAGAATACAGAGATGTATTCGCTTGGAGTTACAAGGATTTGAAAGGTGTTGACCCTGATATATGCTCACACACTATCCCCATGACCTCAGATGCTAAACCCTCTAAGCAAAAGCCCTATACATATAACGATAATTACGCTGCTAAGATCAAGGAAGAGATAGATAGACTGGTCGAAGCTTGATTTATCTACGAAATTGAGCACACTGAATGGGTATCCCCCATCGTAGTGGTGCCCAAGAAAAATGGAAAGCTGCGCGTATGCATTAACTTGAAGAAGGTTAATGCAGCCACCATTCGAGATAACTATCCGCTTCCCATCACAGAACATCTCTTAGAAAGAGTGGCAGGCAAGGAAGTGTACAGCTTTCTCGATGGATTTTCGGGCTACAATCAAGTCGCCATTGCTCCAGAAGATCAGCATAAGACAGCTTTTGCCACAGAGTGGGGTATATTTGCCTTTCGTGTAATGCCATTTGGGCTTACCAACGCACCAGCCACCTTCCAGAGACTAATGTGCCATGTGTTTAAGGAGTTCCTGAGGAAGAATTTAGAGGTCTATGTTGATGATCTTTGTGCTCATTCCAACATTAGACAAACCCATATTCCTGAACTCAGACAAATCTTTGACAAATGTAGAGAATATCAAGTCTGCCTAAACCCAGAAAAATGTGTTTTCATGGTCAGGCAAGGCAAGATTTTAGGGCACATAGTGTCAAAGAATGGCATATCTACTGACGAAGAGAAAGTGAGAGCTATAGCAGAGCTACCTAGGCCAAAGAATGTCAAGGAAGTACAAGCTTTCATGGGGCATTGTGGTTATTACCGACGATTTATACACATGTATGCTGTCATTGCAAAGCCCATGTACGGACTTCTGACTAACTTTGAATGGACGGATGAATGTGAGAACTCCTTCCAGGAGCTTAAACGAAGATTATGTTCAGCACCAATCTTGACCACACCAGATTGGAATAAGCCATTCCATGTTCACGTGGATGCATCCAATTACGCCATTGGATGTGTGCTTGCACAACCTACTGGTGAAGGTAACATGGATCTTCCAATTGCCTATGCCAGTAGACAATTGAATGCAGCTGAACGGAATTATACCACTACAGAGCGAGAAGGTTTAGGCATGGTATATGCAGTTAAGAAATTTAGACACTATTTGCTTGCAAATAAGTTTAAATTTTTTACTCATCATCAGGCATTGCTATACCTCGTAAACAAGCCATGCAATACAGGAAGATTAGTGAGATGGTTTCTCTTGCTCATGGAATATGACTTTGAGGTTGTGGTAAGGAAAGGGAGGACTCATTTAAGAGCAGATCACCTTTCTAGGCTCACATCGGGAGAAGCCCCACAAGGAGTGTCAGATGACCTTCCTGATGCTTACTTGTTTAATTTGGAAGTTGTACCGCAGTGGGCTAAGCCATTGGTGCCAATATTGACATACGGGCCTAATCATCCAGTGGTAAACACACGGAATAGAGAGGTTGTAAAAGCCCAAAAGTACCACATCATGGCTGGAAGTGTGTACAAGCACACGGATCAAGGGATCTTGGCTTGTTGCGTAGAAGAGGACGAGTACAATAAATGGTTGCAATTAGCACATGTAGGTGCGTTAGAGCAACACTACTCAAAGCAACGAACTTTACAGACCCTAAGGAGATTCGGAGTACATTGACCAACTACGGAAGCTGATGTCCAAAGGTTGTGCAAGGAATGCTCAATCTGTTACACTAAACCACCTGTGGAACACGCCACTCTTTATCAAGTGTCCATAATGCCAGATTGGAGTGAACCACTAGTATCCTTCCTGAGGACGAAAACATTCCCGTCAGACATGACTCTGGCTAGGAAAAGGAGTTTAGAACAAGAAGCCCAGGATTACTCACTCATTGGTGATAATCTATATAAGCGTGGTAAAGATGGTTACCTAAGGCTATGTGTCCATGAAAGTGAATATCTTAAGATCTTGGAAACTGCTCACCAAGGTGTAGCAGGAGGACACTTTGGACCAGATCGGGTGATCAAGGCAATACTATTTGCGGGCTTCTAGTGGCCGACCCTTCACATTAACGCACATACCTATGTGAAACGGTGTGACGTCTGTCAACGAACTCAATATCCTATACATAAAGATGAGATGCCACTGAAACCTATGATGGGTGGACGCGCATTTTCTAAGTGGGGAATAGACTTCGTAGGTCCTATTAATCCCCCAGCTAAGGGTTCTCATGCGGAATATATCATTGTTGCAACAGACTATCTAACTAAGTGGGTAGAGGTAAAAGCTACGACAAAGAATGACGCTCAGACAACTGCTAAATTCTTGTTTGAAAATGTATTCACAAGATATGGGCTACCTATAGAGCTAGTAAGTGATAGAGGCACTCACTTCTTGAACGAAGTGATTGAAAATCTACTCCAAGAATTCTTGGTAATACATAAGAAGTCTGCCCCCTATCACCCTCAAGCTAATGGACAAGCTGAGAGCACTAACAAGATCTTATGCAATGTACTGACAAAATTAGTGAACACTAAACGCTCTGATTGGGACAAACAGCTACACCATGCTGTTTGGGCATACCTAGTCGCCTATAAAACGGTACTCCAAGCCACACCCTTTCAGATGGTATTTGGCCAAAACGTTGTGCTACCCTTGGACTTCTTGATTCCTACATTGAGAGTAGCACAAGAGTACGAATGGACGGGTCATGAACTCTCCTCTAGACTTTTTGACCTTGAACGATTAGGAGAAACAAGACTGAGAGAAGCTGCAGGAATATATGCAGCTAAGAAACGACAGAAGGCATACTTTGATGCCCATGTGAAGGATAAGGGCTTGAAAGCAGGAGATCTAGTTTTAGTCTATACACTGAAACAACACGCAAGGAAGCTAGAAAACAGAGGCTACGGACCTATGATCATCAATAAGATCTCCACTAGTGGAGCAGTACAACTAGCCATGTTAGAGGGTGATGTTCTCCCAAACTATATTAGCGGTTGCAGAGTCAAGTTGTATCAGGAACCCCTCACAGAGGAAATGCTCAGCCGACTCAACACTGCTAAGAAACGCAAAGAGGAAGAAAAGCAAATTCGAGAAGAAGCTCAAGCAGAAGCTTTAGAACGCATCAGAAGGATGAAGTTACGAAGGCAAGGTAGAGATCAGCCTATGACTATGCAGATCAAGGATATCATATGGCAATGTGTGAAGTCGCAGGAACAAGCTCGCATAGGATAATTGATCGACGTCCTTTCATAACCCTAGATATAGGACAAGGAAAGAGTGCAAGAACCGTAAGAGCCTTGATTGACTCAGGTGCAGCCACTAGTGTTGTTAAGTTGTCTTACTGTCAAGAGTTGCAGTTAACTGTCAATCCTGTGGAAGCATACCTCATAGGATTGGGAGGCGTGGAAACCCCTTGCATGGGCGAGGTGGAACTTCCCCTCTACATTCATGATGAGACGATGACACTTAAAGTACTAGTGTGTCAAGATGAGGACCTCACTGAACCCCTTGTCTTGGGTCAAGACTGGATCTATGACCAAGCAGTCAACTTAAACCTAAGAAGTGGACTTCTTCAGGTATGGGTCAATCATAGTCGAATTACAGTAGAGTTAGATAATGAAGCACTCAAGGAACTAGGAAAGGCACAGACTCCTGGTCCCTCTAGGGGTGCACATAAAGTTGACCATGCTGTTCTTGTCCAAAACTATGTGTTGCAGAGGAATGATATTCTCAAAAAAGGAGTCAGGGATGCAACGGAACTCCCTTCTTTTCCAAAGGCCAGAAGGAGGCAGCAACCAAAGGTGGATCAAAGGCAGAAGAAGCAGAGTACTACCTATGCCGGAAATCAAAAGTACCTGCGCAGCAAAATGTCTCAGCAAGTGAACCAAGTGTGGGTGCGGAAAGGCGAACACCCGGTTGCACTCACGCCAACCACACGGGCAAAGCCTCTTATTAGTAACCAACAACACGACACTAATAAGAAGTCTTTCAAAAATTCTTCTGCTAATGTGAAAACTATTTGGGTGCCCAAAAAGTCGATGAAGGCTAGCCCACAATCAAGACAAATTTGGGTGCCTAAGGCTTGCTTGCGGGCGCAAATAGCTACGCCGGGGCCACAACCTATACAGCGTAACCCATTCACTCGCACAGCCAGCATTCACTCGTTTTCAACACTCAAGAACACACCAAGGCCCATGAGCACGAACATAATCGCTTGTAAATGGGTCCCTAAAAGGCCTCATTTTCAAGCCGATACACCTATAAAGCTCTCTAGAGTCTCTACGAAACCAAGAACAAAACCCATCCACTGCATTTGGCAGCCTAAGACCTGTAATAAACCCCCCGACCCCAATTTGTAAATTCAGCCCCACTTACTAACTGCATTAGTCTCATAGGACTACCCAAGCATTAACTACACACACTGTCTTCGTGCACTTACTAACCACTAACTCACCATCTACCTCATGATAATGTTGTAACAGGGACAACAACGGATTTATTCTGTCCATTACGATGTTAACACGTGGTTCTATATTCTCACAGAACCAACCAACAAGCAGGGCCATGGCAGAAGCAGGAGGTGCCAGTTCTCAAGCCGGATCCGGTGCACAGATTGTGGACATAGAAACACTCCTCCTCGAGCCACATCTCACCGCAAGGCCGCAAGAACTTCAAGCCGTGCATGTACTCCCCATTCAGGATCCTCCTCAAGGGCACACTTCTCAAGTAGGTAAACACGCTCACTGGTTCAGTGATGTCGCTGGACCATTGGACGATGGAACCTATTTCTGGGAAGCAGAATTGGAATTTAATGGTAAATGGGGACGATACCACTTTTTCACGCGCGAGTTTGAAAGCTATCAAAACGCCGAAGTCATGCGATCAGTTTGGACCAAAGCCGGTGTGGACAGTTATTTCAGGGCCCACTTACCAAAGCCGGATTTCTTACGATGTTCATATCTTATCAGTACCATCACGCCAAGCAGGGCCAAGGGAGGCGACAGCACCTTTGTGTTACCCTCACTGCTGCCGGGTCATGAGCTTAAAAGATTCAAGCTGACCCTTAATCTGGTACGAGAAGCGTTGGGCATGTATGGCATGCACATCCCCACGGAAAAGGAAACAATGGTTCCAGGTCGAATGAAACACAAAGATCTTAATAAGCTGAAGGATATGGTAGCGATGACACCTACCATTGCCCTTCACCTGCGGACCGTCATGCAACATTTTGCTTTCCCGGCCCAGGAAAGATTCACCATGCCCCCAAAGGAAATATGGTTCAGCTTGTATCTGGCAGAGACAGAAGGCCTTCCCATCAATGTGCCGCATTGGATCATAGATCAGATCCACCTAGCCCATCAAAGGTGGAACAAGAAGCAGAAAAATGTGCTTCATGGATGTTGCGCTCTAACAAAGATAATCTACCGATGTCTGGCCTATGACGTGCCTATTCAGCGGGCACTCATATGGCCCCGCGCCCAAGAATTCCAGAGAAGACTATCAGCAGCAGGTCCCCCATCAAAGAAGATGAGGGGGGGAGTACAATTACCCTGTGCTCAACCAAGGGGAGCCACCACTACACCAGAAATTACCCCTCCCCAGACACGACGTGTTAGGCCATTCACAATCCGGCTACCAAGACCAAGCACAGATGGACCAAATCTGGTATTTCCACCCGTCCCATCAGATCTGGAATTTCCACAGGGTTTTACTCTAAATGATCTCATGGATGAAGAAGTAGCCCGACTGATCTATGATTCTAATCTCGAGACGGAAACAAAACGTGCTCAGGAACCACAACCCCAGACAACAACAGCAGCCCCCACCCAACCAGAAGTGGTAGAAGTCGACGCCGAGGAACAAGAGACAGAACAAGAAGAAGAAGCCTACGAGGAACAAGAATATGACGAGCTTTCCGAGCTGGCAAGTGCCCCTGCGTATTCGGCACAAATAAAAAGACTATATCGAACCATGCAACTAGTTCAAGAACAGCATAAAATGTCACTGGAAGCGGGCAAGAAACTCATGAACCAGTTGCTAGCAGAGGAAGGCGTGGACGATATGTTCATTGAGTCCATAAACCTACATGCCGATGCAGTAGGATTGGATGAGGCCATTCATGAGGCAATGGCCTACATTCACAGATTTGAGAAAAGGGTTCCCGCTCGTCCCATGAGGTCCGGGAAACAAATTCATATCAATGTATCAGCACCAGGAGAGACAACGCAAGCAGACGAACATCAGGAAGCACCACTGTCACCACCATCCCCACCTCGCACTACACAATTCACTCCACCACATGACACTAGCACCACCACGTCCACTACCACCACCATTGTCATGGGTATCCCACTCTCTCCGGGAATCCAATTCGGGGGAGTCACCATGCCCACTTTCACCACTCTTTTCACTGACGTCACATCCACTCCACCCACGATCCTCATCTACACTGTCACTCAAACAATTGACACTATGGAAACATCTCCTGCCACAGCACCGCTCCCTCCCCCCATGCCACCTTCATCTCCCATACCCCCTCCACCCACATCTCCACTTGCATCCACATCATTCACAACTCCCATTCCCGCCCCCACTCCCCCTGCATCTTCACCCCTCCCAGCATCATTTAATGTAAATAGCATATTTTTAGCATTAAATCAATGTGTATATCAGCTTCAGAATGAGTACAAAGCTCTGGACGGCCGGTATCAACAACTGACAACACACCATCAGAACTTACAAAGGCAATTTCACATTCTACAAGAGGAAAATGCAGAAGTGAATCAACGCTACACAACGCTTGAGCAGGCTCACCAAACACTATTGGAGGCACCACAACCATCGACAGAGTCAGGCGTCAAACAACTAGAAGCCTTGCTCGAAGTATACCAGGCCGATAACCTACGAGTCAGACGTAATTTGGCGTTACTCCGGAAACATATGGCCACAGCACTGGAAGAGAACAAAAGACTGCAAAAACAAAATGAAGAGAATCTGGAAGCGGCAATGGAAGGCTCCCCTCACGAGATAGATCCAGAGCAGTTCAAAGCAGTCCCCACGGAGACGATGAAAACCATTTTGGAAAGTTATGCAGATCTCTTGGAAGCCCATGATGACTTGGAACGAGAACGTGACACACTACAGAGCAGACTTAAGGAACAGGAAGAACAACCGAAGAGTGTCCCATCAACCTCAACCTCAGACGAAGTAAAGGCCTTAACAGAGCAGGTAGCAGAATTACAAAAGAGGTTACTGACATACGAGAGGCAGCCATCTCCAGTGGTAGAACCAGAGCCAGAAGAGTTGGTCCCTATTGAGGTAGATGATTCGTACGAAGAACCGTATGTTCCTATGCCTATGTCAGGCGGGCGACGAACCTCAGAGGGACTAGACACATTGGAAGTGGAAGCACCCGAGTGGCTTCAGACACTGGAAAGGACAGCGAACACCCACGAAGAACGGGTGGCCATTCAGATCCAATCATTAGCGAACTTAGAAGAAACTGTCATAAAGTCTGAATATTTCAGAAGCATGTCTCATCATAGATGGATCGGCACCAATAATGACCAATATGTGCCATTTTGTATACTTGTGGCCGATTACAACGCGGAGATTCAACGACAATGTGGCAAGCCTCCCGCATTTGCTACACAATTTGGTCCAGATGATATACCGGAAAGTGCTCAGCATGGGTCCATCCACCAACCCACCTGGAGAATCAGGCTTTTGGAAACGTATCCAGAAATGGTCCGAACCTGGAATAATATGCTGTTGTTTATTAAGTATAACCCTTGTTACATTCCAGTTCTTCGACGACGCACCTGGCCTGAATTCACTATTGCCGTCAGAGACATCAAAGCCTGTGCAAAATGGTTGAATTATGTTTATCTAGCACCTCCACGAGGACCCCCCACGGTCAACTACATGATTTCTATAATCCGTCACTGGAGTACTCGGCTACGCAATAATCCTGATGTGATGGCCCAGATGTGTATGAAAATATTTGAATTAATGCTGATCACTTTCAGGACGTTTAAAAACATTAAGGACCCTCACTTCTCAGGTGCAGGCTTTGTGACAGGAAACCAGGATCTAGTGTACGATATGAGTACCACCCCGTCAATTGAAGTAATATATGCTTGGCACGCCAGAATCAAGTACCTCCCAGCCTGCTTTAAACAGACATTTGAGGAGATGTTCATCACAGGATTCTGGGAATATCACTCCGAAATCTTTATACCCAGACCATCACATCTCCTCCAATTATTTGCTGTGGAGAGAACCATTTACTCAGAACAATTGAGGGTGCCTCATCCCGATGTTCCCGGACCTGTGAATTGGGATGATTTGCTCACAGATCTAGCACGCGGCTTGCGCCTCGAAGAACACCACCTAGCCTCCGATGTCGTCCAATACTATGTTCAAAAATCCTCTAGACAAGGGTCTGTCAGGGGCGACAGACGCGAGAGTGGGGGGGGTGTTGGCAGCAGTCAGGGAACCGAAGGAGCCACAAGACGAAGAGAGTCAGAGCGAAGGGACAGCACAAGCAGACATGGCAGTCAAAGAAGATCTGGCAAGTAGGCAAATAGTTTTCTTCATGAAGAAGCAAGTACGAGCATTCACGCAGATCTAGCACTAAGGAAACCTTTAATTTTTCAAAACCTTTACACCAATTAAAAGTGATTCTCATCACTAACAACCCCTGTAAATACCATGTTCACCTTTTTGTAGCTCCATTTTGTGCAAGCCAAGGAGTCCTTGAGCTTGAGGAGCTTTAGAAGTATCTACCTGCCAATTTTCATATTTTTTAGATCTCGTTTGAGCCCTCTAATAAGCCCTGGAACCTAATTTTTAACTAGGCCGGACACTAGGTCATAACAGGGCCAAAGCTAGTCAAAAACTATAAAAGGAGCTAGAGAGCTCATTTTTGAGGTTAGATTGTAATTGAAATGAACTTGTAAGAGCTTTTTGAAAGTAAACTAAGAACTCCATTGCTTCTCACACTTTGTCTTACCGTGTGTGCACGTGTGTGTGTATGTGTGTGCATGCTTGTGTGCTTCTCACTCACGCACTTGTGCCTCCACTTGCTCGAGGTCTTCATACCATCCTCACGTCTTCCCGGATTGACATTAAAGGAGGTGCTACTCATCACTGAGCTACACCAAATTTTCTCATACTACCCTAGCTCTGAGACCAGTGAATCAGAGATGTCTCAAGGCATGGACCGACCTACGGGAAGTTCAGGAGTGCCATACTTGCACAGGGTAGAAGGCTCGTACAAGACGCAGCTGGAATACCTTAGGACCAACCGATTAGGTGCTAGCATCTATGAGGACGGTCTAGGAAGATCCGTGGTCCAGATTAAAAACCCTGACCAATCCATAGGACTAGAACACCCTGCTGTCAATTTTGAAAACGGAGCATACTTGGACAAAAAAGGAACCATATACGTAGTCACCAGTCACCCAGATAGGACAGACGAATTCGGGAATGTGATCCCTGAGACGGACATAGATGACCTAGAACAAGGAAACATGGGTGCAGAGCCCAAACCCCTCGAGGGAAAGCTGTTCTTACTAGAATCCTCAATCCCGAGTGGGTTCCCCAAGACAACAAGATTATAGATCTGCTTCTGAACCGAGAGACTGACGAAGCCTTTTGGAGGTATAAATCTGATCGGCCAAATGACATAGGAACAATCATGATCTATGAGTTCAAAGATCCTGATAGCCCAGGTAGAGTGACCTACTTAGATCACGCTTCAGAGAGGATCTTTGTGGTTACAGAAAATGATAGGCATGCTTACACTTGGAAAGGTGAATTCGTTTTCCCCCAACCAAGATCGAATGTGTCCTATGGTCACCCTGGAGCTGGAACATCCCAAGCTCATGGAACTCAAAGAGACAGAAGTAGAGATAGGCTAGAAGTAAGCTTTGCCAACACAGGGGGCAAAGAAAGAACGAGGACGGAAACAAACAGAGTAGAACCTGAGGTACTTAGAGCTCCCAGGAATCAAAGAAATGTGGATGAGTTCCCTCTACCATGACCTAGAGAGCACACAAGGACTCTGAGACCGACTCAGCTAGTTAAGTCCATGAAGAACTACTTCGATGGCACTGGAGATCCATACGATCATGTGGCTGAGTTTAGGCAAGTCTTGAAAGCTGAACAAGTGGAAGATCTGTTCACACAATACAATGCCTTTGGTCTAACCCTTAGGAACACTGCCCTGACATGGTTTCAGCCACTAAAGGAGAGGCAGTTCAGGAGCATAGACCAACTTCTAGAGGCATTCATTATCGAATTCTCTAAAAGTGGCATAAGACATAACACTTCCTCGCTGATTCACAGCTTCAAGCAAACCCCTCAAGAGACCGTGAGACTTGCTGGAAGAAGATTTAGGCAATACTTGGAGAGATGCCCTGTCCCTGAGCTACCCACACCAGCTAAGCAAGTGGCTTTATTCTTGGATGGATTGCTAAGTGCCAAATTGAGGTCATATGTGTATCTGAAGGACCCTAGGACTATAGAAGAGTGTGTACGCATGTGCATTGACATCGAGAATAACCTAGGGGAGGAGTTAGAGCTTTCCAAAATATACAAAGATTCAGATAGTGCCTCTAGCCTCTCTTCCTCGCAATCCACATCAATTGAGGAACTCGCTGAGAAAGTGGCACAAAAACTAGGTGTCTCTAGCAAACAAATTCCAAGATTTGCCCCAGTAAAGAGATGCTATACCTACGGTGGTGACCATATGGCAAACGTATGTCCCATTATGGCTCAACCCCAAGTGAATGCCAGTAGCCAATACTGCACCATAGAACGGAGATACACTAATCACATAGCACAAGAATGCCCATACAACAAGCAGGCAGTTAGGCAACCCTACCCTCAGCCATACCCTCAGTAGGGAAGATACCAGAATCAGTACCCACCGCAGCAGTATGCTAAGCCTCAACAAACCTACCAACCACAATACCAAAACCAACAAAGGCCTCAGCCAGTGTTAGCACAACAACCCCCTGCCCCAGCTACTGTAATTCCGGTAAAGTATGCAGCTGCAAAAGAGAATTTGAATAGAGCTATAGTGCCAGTTACACCATTGCTTTCTGAAAGTGATCCCAGCGACCATAGTTTTGATTCTACACATGTCGATAGTCCCCATGCTTACTACATGCAGTCTCCTGAACATGGTGAGTCCTACTATAGTGAGGAGCCAAATGAACCTAGTTGGGAGTCAGATTACACAAATGTCATGTATGCAAACCCCAACCCTAGACCTCAACCTAGACAAGTAAGACCCCCATTCCCTACAGGACCATGCTACAGATGTCAGGGAGATCACCTCATTCGTGATTGCCCCATGCCTGCACCTACCCAAACCCAATCAGTGACGATCTAGGGCTTTTGCCAAGAGTGTGGAAAGGAGCATCTCTTACGAGACTGCCCAAAGAACCCCAATAATATGCCAAAAATCTCTCCTATCAACGTTATTGGGTTAGTTGTAGACTCCACAGGGAGTGTGACTTCCACTGCACCAGTACAAGTAATCACTAGAGCCCAAGCCTTGCAACAGAACCAAAGCGTAGGCCAGGAAAAGAGCCCAGATGTTAGTGAAACGGAGAGCATGACAAAGAAGAGGACTAGAGCTTGGAGAGATAGTCGTGAAAGAATGAAAAGGCAATGGGCAAAAAAGATGAGTGAACTCGAGGAAAGCCTCAGAGAAACAAAGGCCAGGATAACTGAACTCACATCTCAAACTCCCTCTCACACTACCCCACCTCCACCATTCCCAACTCCATCCGACCCGCCACCTTCCAACCCGCCTCACCTAATTCCACCACCCCCTAGAGTAGGATCAATCCTAGCAGATCCCACTCCCGAGGACCTTAATATGATGCTTAAAGCATATCAGGCCAGAATCCAAGAAGGGCCAAACGTAACTGATTTACCCTAGAGCAGAACTAGAGCTAGAACGAACCAACATTTGTGCTAAGATGGTGGAATTGGCTCAGACCATGTTTGAGGCTAGTCGCCTATTTAACATCTCTAGTTCAACGAAGACACAGTTGCACTTTGATGGACTGTTAGAAAGAATAGAGAAGCTGATTGCACAATCAGAAAAGGAACCCGCCTCTCAACACAAGGACAAGGCAAGTGAAAGAGTAAGCATTCCGGCCCAGGAAGCCTATGTGCCTGAAGCCTATGTGCCTGAAGCCTATGTGCCTGAAGCCTATGTGCCTAACTCTACGGAGCCAGACACATCATCTTCTATGAACCGGTTCACACCAGAATTCCTACGAGAGATTCAAGAAGACAAATGGGCTAAAGAAAGTGAAGTCCCTCCTCCCATTGAACTTGTGGATGATGCACATGACCAATTCCCACAAGACATCCCATCCATTTATGAGGAGCAGGAGAGCACTCAATCTCAGGAAAGATTAGACTTTGAGTCTAACTCTCTACAAGAATTACCCCACTTCACAGGCCCATGGGAAGCTAATTCTACTTGTATGAGAGCATCCACGGTCATGGTACGAAATGAGGACTCAGTCATACCTAGGAACACAGAGGTAGTGAAAAACACTAAAGTTCAGTGCAACCTCACTTTAGAAGAGCTACTCAAAGTAAGGCCAGAGCTATGGAAACATGTAGCCAAACAAGTACCAGAGATAGCAAAACCTCGTTCCCAGGTAGGATCCCAGAGAACAGTGCCAGAAATACCCTTGGACAAGATAGGAGATATGAGTGAAGGTGAAGAGGGAAACACTTATCTTCCCATTACACATCAAGGATAAACAACCAAGGCAATTCTCGACTCAGGTGCAAGAGTTGCAATTGCTACCACTTCCCTATGGAAGTGTTGGGGCAAGCCAGCACTCAGGCCCACAAGGATGAAATTACAGATGGCCGATGATCACATAGAAAGACCCTTAGGCTTGCTAGAAGGAATAACTCTCACCACATGTGGTGTTGAGTTCGAGCATACATTCGCTATATGTGACTTTAGCAAAAATCATGCCTATGAGATGATTTTGGGAAGACCATTTATGCGACAGTTGCAAGTGGTACAGGATTGGGGAACCAATTCTTTGTACCTGCAACACTTAGGTGTTACGACCAAAGTGAATCTCAAAGATTACTCTCATAGAGATGTCCCTCCTATCCAATGGAATCCCATCCATAGAGCCAAAGATGATACAGAATTGGTGCATTCCATAGGGTCAGGATCCTCATGGATGCATGAAGACACCCACTTATGGATGTGCAAAGTAGCAGTAGAAGAAGAGAAGAGAGAAGAAGCCAGAGAGATAGGTGCAAAAGAAACACATAGATCAATTCAAGACCCAGCCTATGCACCTGTAGTATTTCCTGATGAAGAATTTGAACCCCATGGCTGGGCAGAAATATTAGCAACAATGGATGTAGCCATCAATGAAGAACAATGGACTCCCCACTGTGATGAGGATGGCTATGACATTTCAGTCTTCTCCATAGAGCCAATTATGGGAGAGGCAGTGTTAGAAGAGTGTGAACCTAGCCCTGATGCATTTGAGGATGCAAGTGACTCCAATCTAGAGTCAATCATTATGGACCCACCTTTCGCATCAGATGAAGATTACTTCTATGAAGTAGAATTTCAACCCCAGAGGCACGGAGAGCGTACAAATGATGTAAGGCTAGCCACGCATGTAACTCCTAAGGAAGAAGGAAAGAAAAGAAAGAAGAGAGAAGTCACACAAGCAGAGGAAGAATCTTTGTTTGAGGTCCCGGAAAATTTTAAGAAGTATGAGATAGATGACAGGAGAGTCATGATCAAAATGCCTAAACGAGAGGTGCAATCAGGGGAGGCCTATGATAACAAAGAGACCACCAAGAAAATAGTAGTAGCCCTAGAAGAAGAAGAAGAGAGATGCACATACATAGGCCATGACCTGACAGAAGAGGAAGAACAAGAGCTAATAGCCTTACTAAGAGAATACAGAGATGTATTTGCTTGGAGTTACAAGGATTTGAAAGGTGTTGACCCAGATATATGCTCACACACAATTCCCATGACCTCAGACGCCAAACCCTCTAAGCAGAAGCCATACACATACAATGATAATTATGCGGCTAAGATCAAAGAGGAGATAGATAGACTGGTAGAAGCTGGATTCATCTATGAAATTGAGCACACTGAATGGGTATCCCCCATTGTAGTGGTGCCCAAGAAAAATGGGAAGTTGCGTATATGCATTAACTTGAAGAAGGTCAATGCAGCCACAATTCGAGATAACTATCCGCTTCCTATCACAGAACATCTCTTAGAAAGAGTAGCAGGCAAGGAAGTGTACAGCTTCCTTGATGGATTTTCGGGCTACAATCAAGTAGCCATAGCTCCAGAAGATCAGCATAAGACGGCTTTTGCCACTGAATGGGGCATTTTTGCCTTTAGAGTAATGCCATTTGGGCTTACCAATGCACCAGCAACCTTCCAGAGGCTAATGTGCCATGTATTTAAAGAGTTCCTGAGGAAGAACTTAGAAGTCTATGTTGATGATCTTTGTGCTCATTCCAACATCAGACAAACCCATATTCCTGAACTCAGACAAATCTTTGACAAATGTAGAGAATATCAAGTCTGCCTAAACCCAGAAAAGTGTGTTTTTATGGTCAGGCAAGGCAAGATTCTAGGGCACATAGTGTCAAAGAATGGCATATCCACTGATGAAGAAAAAGTGAGAGCTATAGCCGAGTTACGTAGGCCTAAGAATGTCAAGGAAGTACAAGCTTTCATGGGGCATTGTGGTTATTACCGACCGTTCATTCACATGTATGCTGTCATTGCAAAGCCCATGTACGGACTTCTGACTAACTTTGAGTGGACTGATGAATGTGAGAATTCCTTCAATGAGCTTAAACGGCGATTATGTTCAGCACCAATCTTAACCACACCAGATTGGAATAAGCCTTTCCATGTTCATGTGGATGCATCCAATTATGCTATTGGGTGTGTACTCGTGCAACCTACTGGTGAAGGTAATATGGATCTTCCAATTGCCTATGCTAGTAGACAATTGAATGCAGCTGAACGAAATTATACAACCACCGAACGAGAAGGATTAGGCATGGTATATGCAGTTAAAAAGTTTAGACATTATTTTCTTGCAAATAAGTTTAAATTTTTTACTGACCATCAGGCACTGCTATATCTCGTGAACAAGCCATGCAATACAAGTAGATTAGTAAGATGGTTTCTCTTACTAATGGAATACGACTTCAAGGTTGTGGTAAGGAAAGGTAGGACTCACTTAAGAGCAAACCATCTCTCTAGACTCACATCTGGAGAAGCCCCACAAGGAGTGTCAGATGACCTTCCTAATGCTTACTTGTTTAATTTGGAAGTGGTGCCGTAGTGGGCTAAGTCATTAGTGCCAGTATTGACATACGGGCCTAACCACCCAGTAGTAAACACACAGGATAGAGAGGTAGTAAAAGCTCAAAAGTATCACATCATGGCAGGTAATATGTACAAGCACACAGATCAAGGGATCTTGGCTTGTTGTGTGGAAGAGGATGAGTACGCTAAATGGTTGCAATTGGCACATGTAGGTGCATTAGAGCAACACTACTCAAAGCAACGAACCCTACAGACACTAAGGAGACTCGGAGTGCATTGGCCTACTATGGAGGCTGATGTCCAAAAGTTGTGCAAGGAATGCCCAATCTGTTGCACTAAACCACCTGTGGAACATGCCACTCTTTATCAAGTGTCCATAGTGCCAGATTGGAGTGAACCACTAGTATCCTTCCTGAGGATGAAAACATTCCCTTCAGACATGACTCTAGTTAGGAAAAGAAGCCTAGAACAAGAAGCCCAAGAGTACTCACTCATTGGTGATAATCTCTACAAGCGTGGTAAGGATGGTTACCTGAGACTATGTGTCCATGAAAGTGAATATCTCAAGATCTTAGAAACTGCTCACCAAGGTGTAGCAGGAGGACACTTTGGACCAGACCGAGTGGTTAAAGCGATCCTATTTGCAGGCTTCTGGTGGCCGACCCTTCACATGGATGCACATACCTATGTGAAACGGTGTGATGTTTGTCAGAGAACTCAGTACCCTATACGTAAAGATGAGATGCCACTGAAACCTATGATGGGTGGACGTGCATTCTCTAAGTGGGGAATAGCCTTCGTAGGTCCTATTAATCCCCCAGCTAAGGGTTCCCATGCAAAATATATCATTGTTGCGACAGACTATCTAACAAAGTGGGTAGAGGTAAAAGCCACAACGAAGAACGATGCTCAAACAACAGCTAAGTTTTTATTTGAGAATGTGTTCACTAGATACGGGCTACCTATAGAGCTAGTTAGTGATAGAGGCACTCACTTCTTGAATGAAGTTATTGAAAATCTGCTCCAAGAATTCTTGATAGTACATAAGAAGTCTGCCCCCTATCACCCTCAAGCAAATGGCCAGGCTGAGAGCACCAATAAGATCTTATGCAATGTACTGACGAAATTAGTGAACAATAAACGCTCTAATTGGGACAAACAGCTACACCATGTTGTTTGGGCATATAGAGTGGCCTACAAAACGGTACTCCAAGCCACCCCCTTTCAGATGGTATTTGGCCAAAATGTAGTGCTACCGCTGGATTTCTTAATACCTACATTGAAAGTAGCACAGGAGCATGAATGGACAGGTCATGAACTCTCCTCTAGGATCTTTGACCTAGAACGATTAGGAGAAACAAGACTGAGGGCGGCCGCAGGGATATATGCAGCTAAGAAACAACAGAAGGCATACTTTGATGCCCACATCAAGGATAAAGGTTTGAAGGCAGGCGACCTAGTACTAGTCTACACTTTGAAACAACACGCGAGAAAACTAGAGAAAAGAGGCTACGGACCCATGATCATTAATAGGATCTCAACCAGTGGAGTAGTTCAACTCGCTACCCTCGAAGGTAATGTTCTTCCTAGCTATATAAGCGGGTGCAGAGTCAAGTTATATCAAGAACCTCTAACGGAAGAGATGCTATGTCGACTCAACATTGCTAAGAAACGCAAAGAAGAAGAAAAACGAATTCGAGAAGAAGCTCAAGCAGAAGCTTTAAAGCGCATACGGAGAATGAAATTAAGAAGACAAGGCAAGGAGCAACCTGTGCCAGATGCATATGCAGATCAAGGATATCACGTGGCTATGTGTGAAGTTTCAGGTGTCAGCTCTCATAGGATAATTGATCGACGTCCTTTTATAACCTTAGATATAGGACAAGGAAAGGATGCAAGAGTTGTAAGAGCCTTGATTGACTCAGGTGCAGCCACTAGTGCTGTCAAGTTGTCTTACTGTCAAGAGTTGAAATTAACTGTCAATCCTATAGAAGCATATCTCATAGGATTGGGAGGTGTGGAAACCCCTTGCATGGGCGAGGTGGACCTTCCCATCTCCATTCAAGACGAAGCAATGACAGTCAAAGTACTAGTGTGTCAAGATGAGGACCTCACTGAGCCTCTTGTCTTGGGTCAGGACTAGATCTATGATCATGCAATCAACCTAAACCTAAGAAGTGGACTTCTTCAGGTATGGGTAAATCATAGTCGAATTACAGTTGAACTGGAAAATGAGGCACTCAAGGAACTAGGTAAGGCACGAACTCCTGGTCCTTCCAGGGGTGCACATGAAGTTGACAATACTATTCTTGTCCAAAAATGTATGATGCAGAAAGAGGATTGTCTCAACAACGGAGTCAAGGATAAGACGGTACTCCCTTCTTTTCCAAAGGCCAGAAGGATGCAGCAGCCAACGGCAAATCAAATACAGAAGAAGCAGAACACTACCTATACTGGAGGCCAAAAAAAGGAGCAAAGCAGATTGTTTCAGCCGATGAAACAAGTATGGAGGCGAAAAGGCGAACACCCTGTTCCGACCAGGCCAACACCACGGCCAAAACCTCTTATTAGTAATCAACAACACGACACTAATAAGAAGTCCTTCATAAATTCTTCTGCGAAAGTGAAGTCTATTTGGGTACCCAAGAAGTCAATGAAGGCCAGCCCACAATCACGACAAATCTGGGTGCCTAAGGCTTGCTTGTGGGCCCAAATAGCTACACCAAGGCCAAACCCTGTACAACATGTTTCACTCACGCGAACATCTGAGGCCTAGTCTTACACATCACGCACTAACACGTATTCTTCCATGAGCACAAGTAGAATCACTTGTAAATGGGTCCCTAAAAGCCCCATTTTTCAAGTAAATACCCTATCACACTCTCCAGAGTCTCCACAAAGTCAAGATCAAAACCTATCCATTGCATTTGGCAACCTAAAACTTGTAATAAACCCCCGGACCCCAGTTGTAAATCCATGTCCACCTACTAACTACGTCACTATCACATCACATCATTCCGCTTAGTTCTTAGGTCTACCCAATTCCTAACTATGCACACAAGCACCGAGCACTTACTAACCCCCTAACCTCTCCCGAACCTCATGTTAATGTTGTAACGGGGACACAGTGTCATTTTTGTGTCCATTGCAATGTTAACATCTATTCATATATTCTCACAGAACCAGCTGCGAATTTTTCAACATGGTTGAGGCGGCAGGAACTAGCTCTCAAACAGAAACGAGCCAGCAAGTGGTGAGACAGTTTACCCGTTTTGCCTGAAACAAACGAAAGACCAGAAGAATTGCAGGCCATCAAAATCATACCTATTGCGGACCCTCCCAGTGGCCATACAATGCCCGTAGGAAAAGCTTCCCACTGGTTTAGTGAAGTGGCAGGACCCTTGGGAGAGGGAACGTACCTATGGGAATCAGAGTTGGACTTCAATGGGAAGCAAGGTAAATACCATTTCTTTACAAGAGAATTCGAGAAGTTACAAAATGCAGAAGGTCTACGTTCAATATGGGAGAAGGCAGGATTAGATGCATATTTCAGTGCACGGCTCCCAAAGCCTGACTTCATGCGATGCTACTATCTCATCAACACCTTGACTCCAAACAAGAACCCAAAAGGTGCAAGCTCATTTGTGATTCCATCTCTGACAAAGGGGAATGAGCTCAAGAGGTTCAGGCTATCAAACAACTTGGTGAGGGAGGCTCTAGATATGCGCAGAATGCATATTCCTACAAAGAAGGAAACCCTAGTACCGGATTACATGAAGAATCGAAGCTCACCAAACTCAAGGACATGGTGTCCATGACGCCTAATATTGCAATACACCTTCGCATGTGCATGCAACACTTTGCTTATCCTGCCCAAGATAGATTCATCATGCCGCCCAAAAAGATTTGGTTTAGTTTGTATCTGGCAGAGACACAGAGCCTCACCATCAACTTACCCCACTGGATAATTGATCAGATACACCTAGCTCACAAACGATGGCCGCGAAAACAGGTTTTATATGGATGTTGTGCTCTGACGAGAATCATTTATAGGTGTTTGGCTTATGACATCCCTATTCAACGGGCCCTAATGTGGAATCGTGTAGAGCAGTTTAGAGGCAAGACATCCACTGGACCCCCTTCTAAGAAGATGAGAGGTACTGTCCAAGTCCCTTGTGCTCAACCACGTGGAGCCACCCTAACACCAGACGTCACCCCTCCACCCCGAAGAGTCCGACCATTCACACTCCGACTTCCAAGACGCAGCACCGATGGTCCTAACTTGATATTCCCTCCCATCCCAACCGATCTTGAATTTCCCAGTGGTGCACCTTTGGAAGAACTCACGAATGAAGACTTCGAACAATTATTACAAGATGTAGAGCTGGAGGCAGAAGAGGCACAACAAGTGGAGAATGTGCAAACGCAGGCAACAACCTCCCAAGTACCTGTCACCACAGTTGAAGTGGATGAAGAGGATGATGAAGTTGAAGAACAGGAGGAAGATGAGGAGGATTATGATCAAGAGCATCAAGATGAGCAACAAGAAGTGCCAGAACTTGTAGGTGCACCTGCATATATAGCTCAACTACAAAGGTTATACGACACAATCAAAGCAGTGCAAGAAAGGCATCAACTCTCTCTTTTATCAGGTCAAGCTTTGATGCAAGAAATGCTATCAGATGATGGGGTGGATCAACATTTCATTGACACCCTCAAATTAGTGTCAGAATCTTTAGGAGTTCCGGAGGCTGTCCACACAGCAGTCCGCCAGTCCGTGAGGTATGACAAACGCAGAGTTGACACATTACCACGAGCAGGTAAGACTATCAGGATACCCGTCACAGAACAAGAAGTACCCATTGAAACCACAGCTACCCCCACCACCACCATTGACCTCTCTGCTGAAACCTTCGTTCAGACATCACCATCTCACCCCAGCATCCCCCATCACCACCTTCCCCACCCCCACCACCACCTCCCACCATGGAAGAAACGACAGTCATCACCTCTACCTTCACTTATAACCCATCCTCATTCACATCATTCACATTTCGAGAACCCACCTCACAAGACACCCTCTTCTCTTTCGTCACCAATCCCTTGTACACTTCAACCTGTCTACCCTCCGAACCCATAAGTGGCCATCCCATAATTCCAAGTGTGGTTGGAAACCCGGCACCCACAGAAGGCACCTTGTGTTTCCCAGCCTATCCCCCAATACGGGTACCTCCATTCCATGACCCTCACTTCCCATCTGGCCCCTACACCTCTTTCAACCTGACCTCACCACCCCAATACCCGTCCTTTGTGGAGCAGTTCATCCGCTCTCCAATGTTTCAGAGGCACATTTCCCCGATGTTTGCAACGACATCAATTTACACGAACACCACACTCACTTCACCTACCATACCCACCTACATGGTAGCCCCTGTACACACCACTCTATCTGACCCAATGGACATTTCACCCACCACAGCACCTCTCCCCATGATTCCACCCTCTTCCCCTCCACTACCCCCCACCTCACCACTCACCACATCATTGGCACACACAGCATTCACTACCTCCCTCCCCAATCCCACCTCCCCTGCATTTCAAACTTTTCCCCTTGCATCTCATAATGTAAATAGCATGTTCAATACGTTACTTCAGTGTGCACATCAACTACAACAAGAATACCATCAATTGGAAGAACGCACTGCTGCCCTCCAGGCAGAATCTCAGCGTCTGCAAGCTAAAGTCAACACTCTTGAAGCTGATTACCAAACGCTCCTAGCCGAGCATACCACCTTACAGCAGGCTCACTCTGAATTGGAATCAAAGACATCGACAGTAGATGATCAAGCAGTCAAGGAACTAGAAACAGTTCTCCAAGCGCTAATGATATCTAATGCTACACTCAAACGCAACCTTGGGCTATTAAGGAAGCATATGGCAGCAGCACTAGAAGAGAACAAGAGGCTTCAACAACAAAACCAAGACAACTTTGAAGCGGCTATGGAAGGAACTGCAGGAGCAACCATTAGCCCTACCAAGTATAGAGCAGTCCCATCGGAAGACATTCGCATCTTACTTGAGGAGCATGCAAATTTCTTGGAGTCATATGAAAAGTTAGAGACTGAATGTGCAGACCTAAAGAAACAGATAGCCAGTGCCCCCACAGCTCAACAAGAACCAATAATCTTGCAACCCTCTACAGAAGAATTAGAGACCCTCCAGAAACAGGTGACCGAACTCCAAGCACGTCTCTTACCATATGAAAGGCCACCCTCGCCAACTGAAGAACCAGAACCTGAAACAGTGGTGGAAATCCCCATCGATGACAGCTATGAAGAGCCGTACGAGCCGATGCCAACACCCGATGGTCGGACTACAGAGGAAGGACAGGACACTTTAGAAATTCAAGTTCCAGATTGGGTCAAAAGGGTCGAGAAAGTGGGTAAGACACATGATGATCGCGTCGCAGTGCAAATGCAATCTCTCACAAATCTGGAAGAAACTGTCCTTCGGTCTTCTTACTTTCAGAACCTATCCCACCAACGGTTAATCACAACATCAGAGTCGCAATACATGCCTTATTTTGTCTTGCTACATGATTATAATGCAGAAGTTAAAAGACATACAGGGAAGGAGCCCACATTCGCCACTCAATTTGAGCTAGAGGATTTACCGACTAATGCACGTGCTAGCTCGATCTTCCAACCTAATTGGCGTGCACGTCTACTAACCGATTACCCTGAGATGATGAGCACTTGGGCAACCATGCCACTGTATATCAAGTATAATCCATGTTATTGCCCAGTGGTACGTCGCAGATCATGGCAAGCATTTGCGATCAAGGTACGCAACAATAAAGAATGCTCGGCTTGGGTTAACTATCCATATTTTGCTCCACCTCGAGGGACCCCAACCGTAGCCTACATGATATCAACAATTCGGCACTGGTCTACATGTCTAAATAATGTACCCGACATAGCAGCGAAAATGTGTATGAAAATATTCGAGCTCATGACCATTGTCTTCAAAACCTTTCGGAAGGTACAAGCTCCATATATCTCTACCCCTGGATTCTCTCAAGGTAACAAGGATTTAGTCTACGACATGAGCCAGACTCCCTCGGTCACTACAATCTTTGCCTGGCATGCACGAATAAAGTACTTACCTGCATGCTTCAAGCAGACATTTGAGGAAATGTTCTCCACGGGATTCTGGGAATATCATTCAGAAATTTTCATTCCCAGACCCACACATTTGCTCCATCTATTCGCACTAGAACAAGCGATCCATGCAAATCAGTTACGTCTGCCACATCCGGACATTCCAGGACCAATTGATTGGGATCGTATGATGACAGACTTGGCCAGAGGACTACGCATACAAGAACATCAACTTGCCACTCAGGTTGTGGAATATTACATCCAACACTCCCAGCAACAAGGGTCTGTCAGGGACGACAGACGCGAGAGAGGGGGGGGTGTTGAGAGCAGTATGGGCACCCAAGGACTGAGGAGACAAGGAAGCCAGCGGAGAGATTCAAAGCAAGGCGAAGGATTAAGTAGACAAAGCAGTCGACGCAGATCTGGCAGATAGGCCTTCAAATTTTTCCAAATCAACATCTTTATAACAGTGATTTTTATCACTAACCATCATTGTAAATACCATTTCATATTTTTGTAGCTCCATTTTGTGCAAGCCAAGGAATCCTTGAGCTTGAGGAGCTTTAGAAGTACCTACATATCAATTTTTGTATTTTTTAGACTCCGTTTAAGCCCTCAAATTGGCCCTGGAACCTAATTTTTAACTAGGCCGGACACTAGGTCTGGACAGGGCCAAAACCTAGTCAAAAACTATAAATAGAGCTAGAGAGCTCATTTTTGAGGTTAGCTTGTAAGTGATTTGAACTTGTAAGAGCTTTTTGAAAGTAATCTAAGAACTCCATTGCTTCTCACTCTTTGTCTTACTGTGTGCGCGCGTGTGTGTGTGTATGTGTGTGCATGTTGGTGTGCTTCTCACTCACGCACTTGTGCCTTCACTTGCTCGAGGTCTTCATACCATCCTCACGTCTTCCCGGATTGACATTAAAGGAGGTGCTACTCATCACTGAGCTACATATGCCCTTCACATTATGCTTTCAATTAGTTCTAGCTATTAGAAAGAGTAGATGACAAGATCAAAGCTTCCTCTAAACAATAAAAGAATTCTCTCAAGAATGCTAATTTTGGAAGTGAGATAATTTACAATACATCCGAAAATAGACTCAAGAAGTCAGGAGAGAGAAACCTTTGTGCTGTAGTTTGAACAAATGGCACGAGTCATGTCTTTTGAAGACCCCGAAAGAGCATGAAGAAACATTCTACTAATGTTAAAACAACAAATACAGAAAAATAATTCTTATAAACAACAAATGAATGATCAATCTTTTCCACAAAAAGAGAAGAAAAAGTATGAACTTCCACTATATGTAAAAAAAACAAATTGAAAAGAGTTACATGCGGAAAGGATGATTTTTTAATAACGTTTTTTTGGATACTTCATTTTGGACCTACTTTTCTTATAGGCTTAAAACTTAAAGGAATAAGGCACATAGCCAAGTGACACATTCGTCACAATGTCTTGATGAATGATTTGGTGAAAGACAATGACTTGTTATCATTAGTGTCGATGTGAAAGGCTAAATGGCCACCGGACACTTTTTTGCATGTGTTTTTAAATAAAACATATAGTGGTTTGGTTAGCCACAGACTAAAGGTTTGACCGCATTTGTAACATCTAAGAAGTCTATGTTCATGCTTCCTATGTGTTGTGTTTTTTTGCTTATTCTGTAACCTCTCTGCGGAGTATTGTGTGCGGTGATTGATGCTCGTTTTTCTACTATGAGGATATCATCATGGAGCTCTCGACAAGGACAGTTCGTTGTGGTGCATCGCCATCAAAATACTTCGCGCATATCAGAGCATTTCGACGCAAAAGCTTTGTTCCTTTTATGCGAGTGAAGTGACCACCTGCCCACCCACCCAAGGCGATGGCCAAAGCACAGACCTTGGCATACCTTGTGTTGGCATTATACGAGAAGAAGCAAGTATGGGCAGACATGCAGATCTAGCACTGAGGCATTCCATCATTTTTTTCCAGTCCTGAGATCATTTTAAAAGTGATTCTCATCACTAACAACCATTGTAAATACCATTTCATCTTTTTGTAGCTCCATTTTGTGCAAGTCGAGGAGTCCTTGAGCTTGGGGAGCCTTAGATGTAGTTGCCTTCCAATTTTCATATTTTTTAGATCTCGTTTGAGCCCTCAAATAAGCCTTGGAACCTAATTTTTAACTAGACTGGACACTAGGTCTGGACAGGGCCAAAGCTAGTCAAAAACTATAAATAGAGCTAGAGAGCTCATTTTTGGGGCTAGCTTCTTGTAGTTTTGAGCTTGTATGAGAACTTGGTTATAATAGAAGTGATTCCATTGTCTTACTCTCTTTGTTCTTGTCGTGTGTGCGCGTGTGTGTGTATGTGTGTGCATGTTTGTGGGCTTCTCACTCACACATTTGTGCCTTCACTTGCTTGAGGTCTTCATACCATCCTCATGTCTTCCCAGATTGACATTAAAGGAGGTGCTACTCACCACTGAGCTACACCAAATTTTGGCGCCGTTGCCGGAGATTGGAATGGTAAGAAGTAGGTAATTTTCTTGTTTTCATCTCCATCTCCATCTCCACCTCCACCTCCATCTCCTTCTCCACTTCATATTCCCTCTTCCTTGTCATTCTCCTCATTTGCTTAGTGCGAGTTTGAGAGAGAGCGAGTGTGTAGTGTGTGTGTTTTTGCATGTTTCTTGCAGGTTTCAACAGCATCACCATCTCCAGCAAGCTCAGCAGGTACGGAATCTTTCTGCGCAAGCCCTGAGGCATCGAGCTCGAGCTATCACGACACACCGAAAAGTTGACCCAATCACAATTTTGAGTGCACCACGACACTGTGCAGGCTGAGAGCTCTTAGAATCACTAGCCTGATCAGGAAAATTCACCATATCCCGACCTATCGTGACACACCAAGGTATCGTGACACACCGAGGTATCGCGACACTCCCAAGTATCACGACACTTCCACCTATCAATTGAGGTTGGAAGTTCTCTCAACCCTCCTTTGTCAATTCCTAGCTTAGGCTAGTATGACTTAGGTGTGGTGATTAATCAACGCTAGGCACAAATCAAGTCCAAGAGAACTAATCAACTAAGTACAAGCATTAAGTAGAGCTTAAGTGCAAAAATTCTAAGGAACAAAAATAAACTTGAATCGAGCAAATATCAAGTGCGAAAGTCACTTAAGTACTCATGACGACATGATTTCAAACAAGAGCTTAACACAATATTCAACTAAAAAGAACAAAGTGATTGGTGTAAATTAACCTGCAACGAGAGTGAACTTGGGACCAAGGGGGTAGAGAAACTAGGCATATGAACCTTAGGTCAGGCAGACACTTAGGCCGAGCAGTTGGGCCCAGTAGTTGAGTGATTACCCATACGCTCCCCGATCAGAAACAAGTGATTCTGAGATGTCCTATAACATGGAGAGACCAGTAGGTAGTTCAGGGGTGGCGTACCTAGAAAAGCCAGAAGGACCTTACAAGAGTCAATTGGAATACATCAGGACTAATCGTCTAGGTGTTCGCATCTACCAAGACGGCCTCAGAAGATCTGTGGTCCAGATTAAGAACCCCGATCAACCCCATGGACTAGAACACCCGGTAGTCAAGTTTGAGAATGGAGCATACCTAGATAAAGAAGGGACTATTTATGTAGTCGCCACCCTTCCAGATAGAACAGATGAGTTTGGGAATGTGATCGCAGAGATCGACATGGGTGATATAGAGCAAGGGAACTTAGAGAGGGAGCCGAGGACTCCCCGTGGTAAATCAGTCTTGACCAGAATCATGACTCCAGAGTGGATTCCCTAGGATAATAAAAGCATAGATTTGCTTTTAAACCGAGAAACCAATGAGGCTTTTTGGAGATATAAGCCTGCTCAGCCTCATGAAGTAGGTGCTCTCACAATCTATGAGTTCAAAGACCCTGATAGCCCAGGCAAAGTAACCTACCTAGACAATACATCAGAGAGGGTCTTCGTGGTCACTGAGCATGGCAGACATGCCTACACATGGAAGGGTGAATTTGTTTTTCCCCAAACTCCGTCCAATGTGTCCTACAGTCACCAAGGAGCTGGGACCTCCCAAGCTCATGGAGCTCAACGAGATAGAAGTAGAGAAAGACCTGAGGTAAGCTTTGCCAACCCCCTGGGAAGAGAAAGGTTGAGAACAGAAACGGATAGAGAAGAAACCGAGAGACCAAGAGCTCCAAGGAACCAAAGAAATGTTGATGATTTCCCTTTGCCAAGGCCGAGAGAACACACTAGGACCCTGAGGCCAACCCAGTTGGTGAAGTCCATGAAGAACTATTTCGATGGCACAGGAGACCCATACGATCATGTAGCTGAATTTAGACAAGTCTTGAGAGTTGAACAAGTGGAGGACCTATTCACGCAATACAATGCTTTTGGTCTAACCCTTAGGAACACTGCCCTTACATGGTTTCAACCCCTGAATGAGAGGCACTTCAGGAGCATAGACCAACTTTTAGAGGCTTTCATCACTGAGTTCTCTAAGAGTGGCATACGGCATAATACCTCCTCCCTGATTCATAGCTTTAAGCAAACACCTCAAGAGACGGTCAAACTAGTAGGAAGACGGTTTAGGCAATACCTAGAGAGGTGCCCAATGCCTGAGTTACCCACACCAGCCAAGCAAGTGGCTTTGTTCTTAGATGGATTGTTGAGCACCAAGCTCAGGTCATATGTGTATTTGAAGGACCCCAGAACTATAGAAGAATGTGTGCGCATGTGCATAGACATTGAGGATAATCTAGGCGAGGAGTTGGAGCTATCAAAAATCTACAAGGATTTGGATAGCTCTAGTAGCCTTATGTCAGGGCAATCCACATCCATTGAAGAGCTTGCAGAAAAGGTAGCTCAAAAACTAGGAGTCTCTAGCAAACAAATCCCAAGATTTGCCCCAGTTAAGCGGTGCTATACTTGTGGAGGTGACCATATGGCAAGTGTATGTCCCATTATGGCTCAACCCCAAGTGAATCCTAGTAGCCAGTACTGCACAATAGAGCGAAGGTACACCAACCACACCGCACAAGATTGCCCTTATAACAAACGAACTGTCAGGCAAAATTACCCTCAGCCATATCCACAACAGGGTAGATACCAGAATCAGTACCCAACACAGCAATACGGTAGACCACAACAACCCTATCAAAATCAACAAAGGCCTCAACCCGTGTTAGTGCAACAACCACCTGCCCCAACCAATGTGCTTCCAGTAAAGTACACAGCTGTAGAAGAGAATTTGAACAGAGCCATAGTCCCAGTCACACCGTTGCTATCAAACAATGATCCAAGTGACCATAGTTTTGACTCCACACATATTGACAGCCCACAGGCTTACTACATGCAGTCACCCGAGCATAACGAGCCATACTATTATGAGGACCCAAGTGAAAATAGTGGGGAGCCTGAGTATGCTAATGTCATGTACACAAACCCCAACTCTAGAACTCAACCTAGGCAGGTACGACCGCCATTCCCTAGAGGACCTTGCTTCAGATGTCAGGGAGATCACCTCATACGTGATTGTCCACTGCTTGCCCCGACACAACCCCAACCAGTGATAATTCAGGGCTTTTGTCAAGATTGTGGGAAAGAGCATCTCTTACGAGATTGCCCGAAGAACCCCAATAACCTACCAAAAATCACTCCTATCAACGTCATTGGGTTAGTGCTAGACTCTACGGGAAGTATAACGTCCACAGCCCCCGTGCATGTGGTCACTAGAGCTCAAGCCTTGCAGCAAACCCAAGGAGTAGGACAAGAAAAGAGTTCTGAGGTTAGTGAGACAGAGAGCCTAACCAAGAAGAGGACAAGAGCTTGGAGAGATAGCCGGGAGAGAATGAAAAGACAATGGTCACAGAAAATGAGCGAACTTGAAGAAAGCTTGAGAGAAACCAAAGCAAGGATAAGTGAACTCGCATCTCAAAACCACTCTCACACTACCCCTCCACCACCGTTTCCATCTCCCGCCAATCCATCACTTTCCATTCCCCAACCTTCTAATACACCACCCTTAACCCACCCACCAGCAAGAGTAGGATCAGTCCTAGCGGATCCCACTCCTGAGGATCTAGACATGATGCTTAAAGCATATCAGGCCAGAATCCAGGGAGGGCCAAACGTGACAGATCATGACAAATGTTACCCTAGAGCCGATCTAGAGATAGAGCGAACAAAGCTTTATGCTAAGATGGTCAAATTGGCGCAAGCCATGTTTGAAGCCAGTCGCTTGTTCAATGGCTCTAGCTCCACTAGAACACCATTGCATTTTGATGGTCTGTTGGACAGATTGGAGAGGTTACTTACAAAGTCTGGAAAAGGAGCCACCTCCCAGGCTAAGGAGAGGGCAAGTGATAGAATAAGCATTCCCCCCTAGGAAGCTTATGTGCCTAACTCCACTGAACCCAACACCTCTTCTTCTATGAATAGGTATACACCAGAGTTCCTGAGAGAGATTCAAGAAGAGAAATGGGCAAAGGAAAGTGAAGTCCCTCCTCCCATTGAACTTGTAGATGACGCACATGATCAATTCCCTCAGGACATCCGTTCTATTTATGAAGAGCAGGAGAGTGCCCAGTCTCATGAGAGATTAGACTTTGAGTCTAATTCCTTGCAGGAATTACCCCATTTTACAGGCCCCTGGGAAACTAAGTCAACTTGCATGAGAGCACCCACAGTCATGATAAGAAACAAAGATTCGTTCATACCTAGGAATACGGAGGTAGTAAAGAACACTAAAGTGTATTGCAATCTCACTTTAGAAGAGCTACTCAAAGTTAAACCATAAGTGTGGAAAGACGTAGCCAAACAAATGCCAGATATAGCGAAATCGCGTTCCCAGGTAGGGTCACATAGAATAGTGCCACAAATACCATTGGATAAGATAGGCGATATGAGTGAAGGAGAAGAAGGAAATACCTATCTCCCAGTTACCCATCAAGAATACACAACTAAAGCAATTTTGGACTCAGGTGCAGGAGTTGCAATTGCTACCACTTCCCTATGGAAGCGTTGGGGCAAGCCAGCACTCAGGCCGACGAGAATGAAATTGCAGATGGCCGATGGTCATATTGAGAGGCCTTTAGGATTGCTAGAAGGAATAACTCTCACTACATGTGGTGTTGAGTTTGAGCATACTTTTGCTATATGCGACTTTAGCAAAAACCAAGCCTACGAGATGATTTTGGGGAGAACATTTATGCGGCAGTTGCAAGTGGTACAGGATTGGGAAACCAATTCCTTGTATCTGCAACACTTAGGTGTTACAACCAAAGTCAATCTCAAGGATTACTCTCATAGAGATGTACCCCCTATCCAATGGAATCCCATCCATAGAGCCAAAGATGATACCGATTCAGTGCATTCCATAGGATCAGGATCCTCATGGATGCATGAAGACACCCACTTATGGATGTGCAAGGTAGCAGTAGAGGAAGAGAAGAGAGAAAAAGCCCGAGAGGTAGGTGCAAAAGAAACCCATAGATCAATTCAAGACCCAGCCTATGCACCTGTAGTTTTCCTTGACAAAGAATTTGAACCTCATGGTTGGGCTGAAATTTTAGCAACAATGGATGTAGCCATCAATGAAGAACAATGGACACCCCACCGTGACGAGGATGGGTATGACATTTCAGTCTTCTCCATAGAGCCAATCATGGGAGACTCAATTTTAGAAGAATGCGAACCTAGCCCTGATGCATTTGAGGATGCAAGTGACTCTGATCTAGAATCAATCATTATGGACCCACAATTTGCATCAGATGAAGAATACTTCTATGAGGTAGAAGTTCACCCTCAAAGACACAAAGAGATCATTAATGATATGAGATTAACCACAGAAGTGACCACTAAGAGTGAGGGAAAGAAAAGAAAGAAGAAGGAAGTCACTCCGGAGGAAGAAGAATCCTTGTTTGAGGTCCCTGAAAACTTTAAAAAATATGAGATAGACGATAGGAGAGTCGTGATAAGAATGCCTAAACACGAGGCACAATCAGGAGAGGCGTATGATAGCAAGGAAACTACCAAGAAAATAGGTAGGGAGAAGAAAGATGCACCTACATAGGGCATGACCTGACGAGAGAAGAAGAGCAAGAGTTGATAGCTTTGCTAAGAGAGTACAGAGATGTATTCGCTTGGAGCTACAAGGACATGAAAGGTGTAGACCCTGACATATGCTCACACACGATTCCCATGACCACAGATGCGAGACCCTCCAAACAAAAGCCATACACATACAATGACAACTATGCTGCCAAGATCAAAGAGGAGATAGATCACTTGGTTGAAGCTGGATTTATCTATGAAATTGAGCACACTGAATGGGTATCCCCCATTGTAGTGGTGCCCAAAAAGAATGGCAAATTACGTGTATGCATTAACTTGAAGAAGGTTAATGCAGCCACTATCAGGGATAGTTATCCGCTTCCTATCACTGAGCATCTATTAGAAAGGGTATCAGGCAAGGAAGTGTACAGCTTCTTAGATGGGTTCTCTGGCTACAATCAAGTAGCCATTGCACCAGAAGATCAGCATAAGACGGCTTTTGCCACAGAGTGGGGCATATTTGCTTTTCGGGTAATGCCATTCGGGCTTACCAATGCACCTGCAACCTTCTAGAGGGTGACGTGACACGTGTTTAAAGAGTTCTTGAGGAAAAATTTGGAAGTCTATGTTGATGATCTTTGCGCTCATTCCAACATTAGACAGACCAATATACCTGAACTCACACAAATCTTTGACAAATGTAGAGAATATCAAGTCTGCTTGAACCCAGAAAAGTATGTTTTCATGGTCAAGCAAGGCAAGATCCTAGGGCACAGTGTCAAAGAATGGCATATCAACGGATGAGGAGAAAGTGAGAGCCATTGCAGAACTACCTAGGCCAAGGAATGTCAAGGAGGTACAAGCCTTCATGGGGCATTGTGGTTACTACCACCGGTTCATTCACATGTATGCCGTCATTGCAAAACCTCTGTATGCTCTTCTAACTAACTTTGAGTGGACTGATGAATGTGAGAATTCCTTCAATGAGCTTAAACGAAGATTATGTTCAGCACCAATCTTGAACACACCAGATTGGAACAAGCCATTCCATGTCCATGTAGATGCATCCAATTATGCTATTGGATGTGTACTTCCACAACCTACTTGTGAAGGTAATATGGATCTTCCAATTGCTTATGCTAGTAGACAGTTGAATGCAGCTGAACAAAATTATACCACCACTGAACGAGAAGGATTAGGCATGGTATATGCGGTTAAAAAGTTGACACTATTTGCTTGCAAACAAGTTTAAATTTCTTACTGATCACCAAGCTCTATTGTACCTGGTAAACAAGCCATGCAATACAGGCAGATTAGTAAGATGGTTTCTCTTACTAATGGAATATGACTTTGAGGTAGTGATGAGGAAGGGCAAGACTCACCTGAGAGCAGATCATCTCTCAAGGCTCACATCAGGAGAGGCCCCACAAGGAGTGTCAGATGACTTACCTGATGCTTACTTGTTTAATTTGGAAGTTGTACCTCAGTGGGCTAAGCCATTAGTGCCAGTATTGACATACGGTCCTAATCACCCGGTAATGCACACAGAAGATAGAGAGATAGTAAAAGCTCAAAAGTATCATATCTTGGTAGGAAGTATGTACAAACATACAGAGCAAGGAGTATTAGCCTGTTGTGTGGAAGAGGACGAGTACGCTAAGTGGTTGCAATTAGCACATGTAGGTGCATTAGAGCAACACTGCTCAAAACAATGAACCCTACAGACACTGAGGAGAATAGGAGTGCATTGGCCAACCATGGAAGTTCATGTCCATAGAATGTGCAAAGAATGCCCAATCTGTCGCACTAACCCACCAGTCGAACATGATACTCTTTATCGAATATCTTTAGTACTCTGAGGACGAAAACATTCCCTCAAGATATGACTTTGGCTAGACAAAGGAGTTTGGAACAAGAAGCCTTAGATTACGCACTCATTGGTGATAATTTATACAAACGTGGTAAAGATGGTTACCTAAGATTGTGTGTCCATCAGAGCGAATACCTCAAGATATTAGAGACTGCTCACCAAGGTGTAGCAGGTGGACACTTCGGTCCAGATCGGGTGATCAAGGCAATACTATTTGCAGGGTTTTGGTGGCCAACCCTTCACATGGATGCACATACCTATGTGAAGAGGTGTGATGTTTGTCAGCGGACTCAGTATCCTATACGCAAGGATGAGATGCCATTAAAACCTATGATGGGTGGACGTGCATTCTCTAAGTGGGGAATAGACTTTGTGGGTCCTATTAATCCCCCAGCTAAGGGTTCACATGCTGAGTATATCATTGTGGCCACAGATTATCTAACCAAGTGGGTAGAAGTGAAAGCCACAACGAAGAATGATGCTCAAACAACAGCAAAGTTCCTATTTGAAAATGGGTTCACTAGATACGGATTGCCAATAGAATTAGTGAGTGATAGAGGCACACACTTCTTGAATGAAGTCATAGAAAACCTTCTCCAAGAATTCTTGGTGATACATAAGAAGTCTGCCCCCTATCATCCACAAGCTAATGGCCAGGCTGAGAGCACAAATAAGATCTTATGTAATGTGTTGACTAAACTGGTGAATAACAAACGCTCTAATTGGGACAAACAACTACACCACGTTGTTTGGGCATACTGAGTTGCCTATAAAACGGTACTCCAAGCCACACCCTTTCAGATGGTGTTTGGCCAGTATGTGGTGCTACCATTGGACTTTTTGATACCTACATTGAGAGTAGCACAAGAGCATAACTGGACAGGGCATGAGCTCTCTTCTAGAATTTTTGATCTGGAACGACTAGGTGAAACAAGACTAAGAGCAGCAGCGGGAATATATGCAGCTAAGAAAAGACAGAAGGCATACTTTGATGCCCACGTTAAGGATAAAGGCTTGAAGGCAGGAGATCTAGTACTAGTCTACACCCTGAAGCAACATGCGAGAAAGCTAGAGAAGCGTGGCTATGGACCTATGATCATAAATAGGATTTCAACTAGTGGAGCAGTACACTAGCCACTTTAGAAGGCCATGTTCTCCCTAGCCACATAAGCGGATGCAGAGTCAAGTTATATCAAGAACCCCTCATAGAGGAAATGCTAAATCGACTCAATACTGCAAAGAAACGTAAGGAAGAGGAAAAGCAAATTCGAGAAGAGGCACAGGCCGAAGCTTTAGAACGCATTCGACGAATGAAATTGAGAAGGCAAGGTAGAGATCAACCCATGCCTGACGCTCATGAAGCTCTAGGTTATCACATAGCCATGTGTGAGGCTACAGGTAAACGGTCCCATAAGATAATTGATCGACGACCTTTTGTGACCCTAGAAGTAGGACAAGGAGAGAGTGCAAGGACCATGAGAGCGCTAATTGATTCAGGAGCAGCCACTAGTGCAGTTCGGCTCTCGTACTGCTAAAAATTGCAATTGGAAGTAAAAGCCCTAGAAGCATATCTAATAGGATTAGGAGGTGTTGAAACCCCTTGCATGGGTGTTGACCTAAGCTTCAACTTAGGGACTTGCGGAGAAAGAGACTATACCTCAATCCCCTCACAAGTGCATATAGTGGGGATACACGCTTTTAATTATCAATCCAAAGAGTATGCAAACCTAGCCGAGTGTATGAAGACATGCAATCACGTAATGGTCAATGCAAATGAACTACTCAAGAATGAAAATGAGGTAAATACTTATCCTAACAAGCTCTAACTGTAGGTCAAGACGAAACGATACTTGGTGCAGCAGCCGTCAGTATTTTGGACTTTTCTCCCAGCTCAGAGCTCCAAACATAGCGAATAGCATATGCGTTTCGAAGCTCTCGAGAAGACGCATCCAATGGCAGTAGTTTCACTCAATTCCGACGCTCCTACTTCAAGTTATGACAGAAATACTGAATCACGAAAATACTTTCCTACGCTTCAGCACTTCCTACACCTCGCACACACCTTTCCTACAGCAAAGAAACACTCTCAAGGATAGACAACACTCACAAGCACTCTTTCCAAGCAATACACATGCATACAAGCTCGCGAAGAAGAAGATGGAGATTCGAATTTCTGTGCTCTCTCTTCTCACAATGGCCAAAAGTTTTTTACAAAGAGTCACATTTGACTTATATAATAGTGCCCTAAAAATGGTCCTTTCACACAAGTGACCGGCACTTTATTCACTAAAAGCTAATTTCCTACTATTTTACATGGGTAAGCTTCTATTCTTCTGTGGGAATGCATCTAGAGGACTCCTCTAGTGCCTTTACAAAAGGAAATATATTACAAGCATGAATATGTTACAAAAATATGTGGTCCAAATCGGAAAAATTTTGGGGCCCGTCTTTTTTCTCTGCTTTGTGCGCTCTTTAGCTCTGCAACACTCTCCCCCTCTTCGCCTCTGTCGTCCCTTGACAGACTTTGCTTCCTTTGACAGACTTTGCTTCGCGCACGCGCCCTGTGGTCAGTATTGTCTGATTCTTGATCTTGCATTACGTTTTAGAGGCGCTCTGATTTGTCCTGGTTGCACACATTGGACCTGGTTGATTTGGTTTGCCACGCACGCCATTATTGCACATATGCGGATGTAGCTCGTAAGCCTTGATCTAAAACCTCTGCCACTCAAGAGGTTGAAGCATCCACATAGGTGATACATGTTGGCCCTGATTCCTTCTTCCGGCTGCGTGCTTTTCCTTGGTGTGTGCGCCCCTGCGGGGCTTCCTGCAGAGATGTATCTTCAAATTTGTCTTTTAGTGAAGCTGTTTCTTTCGTTGTTTTCTTTTTTTCTCTTCTTACTCGTCTCGCCCTCTACACTGCCCCCCTCCTGGACTCTGTCGTCCCCGATAGGCTTTTTGTGGCGACGGGTATAGGTTTGAATGACCTGTTGCTCTCTTTGATTTAGCCGATTGGCGTGACATAACATGAAGTCTTTCCATTGGCGAGACTTGACTCCGTCCTCTGGTGCCTGTCTATGGTCAGCAAAGAAACTTATCTCGTAGGCCACCAGTCGTGCATTTAAGTTGGAGGTCATTTTAATGAAGATCTCTGAATCCATTTCGAAGAAGCCCGTGAAGAATGCTTCTTCAAATGTCTGCATGTATGTCGATGGTAGAAACATGAGTCGAGAAAAATATGCCATGATTGTTAACCGGCTGGGAATAGTAGATAGATCAAAAATTAAAGCCTCCGAGCCCTGTGTAATGCCGATGAAATTCAAAAAAGTATACTGTGCATGTTGGAACACTTTAATTACTGTCAGGAGCATGCTAAATATTTTATTCGTCATTTTTACTGCTAGATCGGGAACAGTAGAATATCTTGCAAGCCAAAATTCCATGGTTTTGACCATGTATTCTTCTGTCGGTAGGTAGTTGTGTGGTGGACTAGGTAATAGCGGATAATTAAGCCATTGGTTATTAATACTACCTTGCCGCTGGCCTTCCCAAAATTGCGTCCATGCTCTTCGACGGGGTAGTGGGCAAAAGGATGGATTTACTTGAAGCTCATACGGTGATGCTTCCCACTGTACCCGTAGCGTAGGGTGCTTTTCCAAGAGCTTTCTTCTCCAAATGGGATTTGCTGCCTCAAACTCTACCTGAGTATATTTAAAAGTATCATGCCGAAAATGGAGATTTTGGTCAGGTTCCTTATTTGTAGTTTGTTTTATGTAATGCCTGGTTTGTTCCTTCAAAAGCCCGTATGGTACATTGAATGGCCTTAGTATTTGCTCCAATTGCTTGCTGTCGATTTGAGCCTCTTTCATTAAATTGATGACTTGATCTTCAAATTCAGCCGTAAGCTGGGACACCAGTAGTGCCCTTTCTGTCCTGCTCAGCTCTGCAATTTTTCGTGTGTTAGGTTCTAATGGAACCTCCTTTTCCTCCCTTATTGGTGAATTATACAAGGGGGGAGAGAGAGGGCGTACCTCTTCCTCCACAGTAGCCGAGGTCTTTGGCGGAACTACTGGTGTCCCCTGCGCTGCTTGCTGCTCTAATTGCTCATGAAGTCGTTTGATTAAATCATCTTTTTGTTGTTTTTCCTCTTCGGCCTTAGCAATAGTTGCTTGAAGTTTCATTAATTCTTGGGCCACAATGTTCATTTGCTATGTGTCTTCCTTGCACTGCCGGAGGTAGTTATTTTCTGTTTTTTTCCATTTCATTCTGAGGGCTGCTGTGTCCTCCATGTACCTCTTTTCCCAATCCGTTATGATTTCTTGCTCCTGTCTGAGCTGATCTTGTAATTTAGTGATCTGATCTTCCAGGTCTTTGACTTTCCTTTGTGGCTCATCAGTAATTGCTAGTGGTTGATCACTAATGAGAGCTGTCATTAGCTCTTTATTTCTTTGTCGTATGTTGTCAGCTTCCTCCATACTGGCCTTGAGCTGAGACTCCAATATTTTACTGCGTGTTTGAAGGCGTGTCTTCTCAGTCTCACTCACCTCTAATTTCTTTGTTAATTCTTGGACTTGATCTTTCAGCTTTGTCTGCTCTGTTTCTAGCATACTGTTTTGTGTTTTGAGTTCTTGAAGTTCTTTTTCTTTATTCAGAGCTTGTTCGCGCACCTTGACTATTTCCTCGGAAAGCTCTTTGCCTGCTCTTTCAAGGTCTTTGTTTTCTTGCATGGCTTGTTCATAATCTTCATCAGCATCAAGCATTAGTTGTTGTGTATCCAGAGCTGTTCTAATCATATCTTGCACAACAGGCTTGAGCTGAGCGATGTCTACATTTAGCCATGTCTTTGCTATTGTTGGAGTCTCTCCCGTTTGTACATCTTTGCCTTCTGCCACCTGGAGTGTCTCATTATGTGGCTGTCTGACTTGCAATTGTATTTTTGGTTCCTCATCATCGCCTTTTGCTTTCTTCTTTTTAGTAGCACTCCCCTGAAACGTGACATCCATTGGGGAAGGTTCTGCTACAACCCTGATGGGTGTGAATGGCTCTTCCATTTCTATATCTTGATCTTCATTTTCCTTTTCCGCAATTTCCTCATCTATCTTTGTGCTTGTGGTCTTCTGCTTCATTTTCATATCTTGATGTATCGGTTTGGGGCATTCTGGTTCTTCACCATAATCCACTTCGTTGAGTTCGTTCCATTGCCCATCATCTTTGGATTCGCTTCGAATTTCCACATCCAACAATGATGTGTCCTTTTCTTCTTTCTCTTGAGTAGATGAGCTGGAATTATCTAATCCGATTTCACGGTATCGGTGAACCTTAGTGAGTCTTCTTTTTGTTTTTGACTCCTGTTGTGATTGCTGATAGTGATGACCTTGCACCGGTAAGTTGACTTGTCCCTCCGTATATTTGTGCGTTTCTTCAAGTGCTTTGGTCAATTCTTCCTCCGTGATTTGTTTCGGTCCTGCAAGTGTCACCTTTGGAAGTACATGTACTCTTTTTTTCATAGGTATTCCTTCTTCATCTGTCCTTGTTTCCCTTAGTCTTTTGGTGCCTCTCATTCTTGGCTGAGAGCTAGTTCCTGCCTCTTCCACACCTGTAGTACTTTTCTTCTTCTTGGGAACTGAGGCGGATTTCACATATGTAGCTAGCCCTTCTGAGGTTGGCATCTCCCTTAAGCAATTCTTCATGTCCAAAGCTTCATATATGAGCAATGTCAAAGCTGAACTCCCATTCAAGAATTTCTTCTGGCCCCATTTCTTTTGGGCTTCAAACAATCGTTCTTGGACATAGCCTGTTAGATTCACTTTATTGCCTATCTGTCTCATGGCATGTGACAGTAGTTGGACGACTATCTTTTGAGGTGCGGTGTACCTGTGCATACTTGGAAAACAGAAGTGTTGATGCACCAACCGTACAGCATCTTCAATATCTATTCTGTTAATCTCCAGGAATGATCTTTTCTTGGGGTCATGGCATTCTTCCTTCACACTAGTTATCCCTGCTTGATTCCATCCAAACGCTTTATTAATCAATTCATGTGTGAACTGTATGGTCTTCCATGTCCCGACTTTGTCCAATACTTGCGCTTCTGGGACTGAGATCTTTGTTCCAGCAGGCTGCATGGTGTTCATTACCTGTGTACACCTCTGAAAATCTGGTACATATATGGGCAATTTCAAGAATGACTCTATGCGTGCTTGTGTCCACACATCCTCAATATGAGGTAATCCTTGTATTATAGTCTTGAAATCTTGGGACATGATAGGGAAGTAATGGTCCGTGTCCATGATTTTGATGGTAGTCATGAAGATTAGGTCCGACACTGGCTGATCGTCCCTGAACCAGTGACCTCTTGCTTTTGTTATCGATTCCAATGGAAGAAGTTGCACCTCTTCTTCATGTGTTGCTTCGGAATCAGTGGAAGCCATCTGCACTCAGTATGGAATATGAATTAGTATCCATATATTTTTTCCAGAAATCCTCCTCCATATGTTAATTAATAATTCGATGTTGTTCCGAGTGCATGGTGCCGTCCCTTTCCCGTGGGTGTGAGAAGGGTAATACCTGAATTTTTCATGCATTTTTTTCTTTTCTTTTTTTTTTTTTTGCTGAAAAGAGATCATAAAAGTTAGTCCATAGCCGAAGCGGTTAGTGAATTTTTTGGAGTAATATTTTTATGTATGTACAAGTGCTCTCCTATTTCCAAAGGGAAAATGTGCGTGACAATCCGAAAGTAGAAGAAAGACGTGCCGAATGCTTGGCCTTGTAATGTGGCCCTATCATGCATACTTTGGGTCTCGACAACTTCTCATGTGTGCAATTAGAAATAGTTGCTTGATGTATGCAGCTTGTCTTGTCTTTCGGCACCCAAATTTGCTTTACTTGGGCGGAATGTACTGTATTCTCCACCTTTTTAATGAATGTGGTTCTTCTTCGGTAGTACGTCTGCTTATTCTGTTTTGTGAATCTCAAGTTGGTTTGCATTGTATCTGTAGATTCCTTCTTCCTCCAATATGTCCTCTTTCTCGGCTGATGTGCCTGTTGACCATTTTGATGGTGATAACCCTTCTGAGGATGTTCCTTGTTTGGGATGGTCGTCCTTGGAGTACATGGCTTTGGGATCCATATTTTTGTTCGATCAGGTTGTGCGGTTATCAGTTTTTTTGGGATCCATATGCTATTGAATCGGGGTTGACTGAAGTGTTCGAAATTCTTTGTCTTCTTATTCAATTGGACACGCTGATGTCGAAGACTTTTCTGTTGCTGAAGGTATGCCTTTTTTTGATCCTTCCTTATCCAAGCTAGTGTGGAATGTTGAATAGGGTATACCTTCATAGGTGTAAACTTCAATTCTTGCAAAGGAGCATTCTTTTCTGTGCCTTGCGGTTCACTGGGCTTGATTTCATTTTCAGGTGCACTCTTGTGACTCTCTATACTCAAAGGTGGAGTGCACACAGGACTCTCGGTATTTTCACATGAAGTACTTGATGATGGGGTTTCTATAGTGCTAGTGAACATACAATCCTGACTTTGTTCCTTGGGATGAACCTCTGGTTCTATAATAGCGGCTTTGGGTGGTCGTTCGTCTAGCAAACTAAATACCTCACGAGGTCCTATTCTGGCAGAGATGTATCCTAAAGCCAATTGAATGGTTACCTCATATTCATAGATCCAATCTTGACCTAACACCACATCTTCAAGCAGATCCTGGTCCTGACACACTAAGAGTCTCTGCTCCATACTGTTGTTCCCCATATGTAAAGATAAAGTTATCTCACCTATGCATTGAGTAATTTTTCCTCCTATTCCAATTAGTTGTGCCTTCGATGGGCGTAACTCCTCTTTAAGTCTCTGAGACAAAGAAAATCGGATGCAGCTTATGGTTGCTCCTGTGTCTATGAGAGCATCCACTAAATGGTACTCTTTTCGTCCTGCTCCCAGGTTCAAATAAGGCTGTCTTCTTTGTTGTCCGGAGTTCTCAGTGGCTCTAAAATTAGCCATTGGGATGAGTTCTTCTCCTATTCGATATCTCTCGTCTCTTTCTCTCATCCACTCTTTCCGTTTTCTGATACGTTCTAGGGCTTCCTGTCTCGCTTCTTCTCGTATTCGTTCTTCTTCTTTTTTCCTACTTTGAGCTCCTAACAGTCTCGCTAGCATTTGATCAGTCAATGGCTCCATGAATCTTTTCACTCTGCATCCACTGATGTAGTTGGGAAGAATGTCTCCTTCTAGTGTGGCGAGATTGACTGCACCACTAGTAGAGATTCGATTTATAATCATGGGTCCATATCCGCGTTTTTGGAGCTTCTTTGCATGTTGTTTGAGGGTGTATACTAGGACTAAGTCGCCTTCTTTTAGTCCCTTGTCTTTTATATGTGCATCATAATAAGCCTTTTGTCTCCGTTTAGCAGCATAAATGCCTGCTACCGCTTGCAATCTAGTCTCGTGCAGCTTTTCAATTTGATCTAATTGCTGAGACAATTCATGACCGTTCCACTCATATTGCTGGGCCACTTTCAATGTAGGTACTAAGAAGTCAATTGGCAAAATTGCATTCTGCCCATACACTAGATTGAAAGGTGTAGTTCCAATGGCCGTTTTATAAGCCACACGGAAGGCCCAAATTGCGTGATGCAATTGTTTGTCCCAATCTGACCTTCCATTATTGACAATCTTTGTCAATACAGTACATAGTACCTTGTTGGAACTTTCAGCTTGTCCATTAGCTTGAGGGTGGTATGGGGCTGATTTTTTATGAATCACAAGAAAGTCATTCATTAGCGACTCAATGACCTCGTTTAAGAAATGCGTTCCTCGATCACTCACTAACTCAATCGGTAGTCCAAAGCGTGTGAAAATGTGCTCAAATAGAAATTTTGCTGTGGTTTGAGCATCATTCTTTCTAGTGGCTTTTGCTTCTACCCACTTGGTTAAGTAGTCTGTGGCTACTATGATGTATTCAGCATGTGATCCTTTGGCCGGTGGATTGATAGGTCCTATGAAGTCAATTCCCCACTTGGTAAATGCTCTTGCACAAACCATGGGTCTTAAAGGCATGTCGTCTCTTCTAATGGGATATTTCGCTCTCTGGCATGTTTCGCAACTTCTCACATATGTTTCCGCATCCATATGTAGAGTTGGCCACCACAAGCATGCAAAGAGAATCATCTTGACCGTTCTGTCTGCTGAGAAGTGTCCTCCTGCAGCTCCTGCATGTGCCATTTCTAAGACGGAAAGATATTCATTTTCATGAATGCACATTCTTAGTTGGTTATCCTTCCCGTGTTTAAAGAGTTGTTTTCCTATGATGGCGTAATCCTTACTCTGTTCTTCAAGAGCACGTTTCCTTGCTAAGGTAGCTCCGTCAGGATACTCTCGAGTTTTCAAGAACTTTACTAGAGGCATGCTCCACCTTGGTGCTATTGTAGAATAGCATAATGTAGAGTTCTCGTCTGGGATTTGTTCTTGACAAGTTTGACAGGTTGACACATAATGATGTGCATCTCGTTGCATGGTTGGCCAATATATGCCAAATCTCTTGAGTGTTTGCCACGTTCCATTTGCATTCAAATGAGTGTTCCATTGGTTTATGTGTGCTTTCTGAAGCCACATTTCTTGTTCCCCTTCTTCCACGCATCTCATCAACAGTCCGCTTGAATCCTGGTGGTACAAACTTCCAGCAATAATGTGAAGGTTCTTAGTCTTCCAAAGATCTTGCTTTCGGTTTGGCGTGATCCCATCTTTAGGTCCATGTGTAAGTATCGGGATCAACTTTTCGGCCCATTGAGGACATACTTCCAGGTTAAAGAGATAAGTATCTGGCAGATCATCAGGAACTCCTATGGGTGGTTCTCCATGGGTCATGCGAGATAAGTGGTCTGCCCTTATGTGGGTGTTTCCTTTCTTAACTATTACCTCAAAATCAAATTCCATTAGCAATAAGAACCATCGTACTAGTCGTCCTGTATTGCAAGGCTTGTTGACTAAGTACAATAGAGCTTGATGATCAATGAGAAATTTGAATTTGTTTGCCAATAAGTAATGTCTAAACTTCTTGACGGCATAAACCATCCCTAGGCCTTCTCTCTCAGTAGTAGTATAATTGCGTTCTGCTTGATTTAACTGTCTACTGGCATAGGCTATCGGGTGGTCTAATTTACCTGTATCCGCTGGTTGAGCTAAGATGCAACCAATGGCAAACTTGGAAGCATCAACATGAATATGAAACGGTTTATTCCAGTTAGGGACTCGAAGAATGGGTGCTGAACTCAATCGATTCTTCAACTCATTAAAAGCTTTTTCGCATTCTTCGGTCCAATTGAATTGAGTTAACAATGCATAAAGAGGTCTAGCAATTATGGCATACATGTGTATGAATCTTCGATAATAACCGCAATGTCCCATAAATGCTTGAACTTCTTTAGCAGTTTTCGGTCTCGGTAAATCCAAAATGACTTTGATTTTGTCTTCATCCGTAGAAATTCCATTCTTAGAAACGATATGTCCTAAGATTTTCCCTTGTCGCACCATGAAGACACATTTTTCAGGATTGAGGCATACTCGGTATTGTCTACATTTAGCAAAAATCTTTTCTAGTTCAGGGATGTGCTCTGATCGTATAGCTGAATATGTACACAGATCATCCACGTATACCTCCATGCTCTTTCTCAGAAATTCCTTGAACACATGACACATCAGTCTTTGGAATGTAGCTGGGGCATTAGTTAAACCAAAAGGCATGACTCTAAAGGCGTATACTCCCCATTCAGTTGCAAATGCAGTCTTATGTTGGTCCTCAGGAGCAATGGCTACCTGATTATACCCTGAAAAGCCATCCAAAAAACTATAAACTTCCTTCCCTGCTACCCTTTCCAATAGATGGTCAGTGATCGGTAAGGGATAGCTATCCCTTATGGTTGCGGCGTTCACTTTTTTCAAATTGATGCACACTCTTAACTTCCCATTTTTCTTTGGTACAACTACCAAGGGTGACACCCATTCCGTGTGCTCAATTTCGTAGATGAATCCAGCGTCTAACAACTTATCTATTTCTTCTTTTATCTTGGCTGAATATACATCATTATAAGTATAAGGTCTCTGTTTGGAAGGTTTGGCCTCGGAAGTCATGGGGATTCTATGCGCACATATAGATGGATCTACTCCTTTTAAATCCTTATAAGTCCAAGCAAAGACATCCCGGTATTCTCTTATGAGTCGAATTAACTCTTGTTCTTCTTCTAATGAGACATCCTGTCCTATAAAGGTACATCGTTCTTCTCCTCCTTCCATGGTTACGACTATTTTTTTGGTTTGTTCTTTATTATCATACGCTATTCCCGGTTGTGCTTCTCTTTTAGGCATTTGAATAGCAATTTTCCTCTCTTCCACTTCATATTTTTTGAAATGAGCTGGTACCTCAAATTGGTCTTGAAGTTTGTTTTCTTCATCTTCTAATTCCCTTTCAACTTCCAATTCCTCTTTTGGTGTGTATTCATTATGTTTTTCATTGGCAGTGATGTCCATGTTGGTGGTAGTAACCCCTAGATCCATGGGTTCTGGTTCCATTTCGATGCTCTCGTAGTCCTCCTTCCAATCTTTCTCGATCACTTCTCCTTCTTCCGCCTCCTGAAGGACTACCACATACAGACTAACATCATAACCCTCTTCGTCAATACATTCATTCATGGTTATTACTTCTTCGTTTACACAGACATCAAGAGTGGCTAAGATTTCCATCCAACCGTGAGGTTCGAATTCTTCGTCTGGAAATACTTGTGGCATATAGGCTGGATCCTGAACCGATCTCACCACACCTTGTTTCTGCTGCCAGCTTTTTCTTCTCTCTTCTTCCTTTTTTGCAGCTTGGCAAATCCATAGATGAGTGTCCTCGTTCATCCAGGATTGGTCACTAGAACCTGCACTATGAACCGATTGGTCGTCTTCCTCTTTATGGATTTGATTCCATTGCAGAGGTGGCACATCTTGATATGTGTACGTATGTAGGTTGATCCTAGTGGTGACTCCTGCGTGTTGTAGGTACACTGCATCTTTTCCCCAGTCTTGTACGACCTTTAGCTGTCTCATGAATGGCCTTCCCAAGATCATTTCATAATTGCTTGGCCTTTCAAAGTGACATATTGCTAAAGTGTGTTCGAATTCCACTCCGCATGTAGTGAAGACTACTCGTTCTAACAATCCTAAGGGTCTTTCCGTATGTCCATCTGCCATTTGAATTTTCATGCGTGTTGGTTTCAATGCTGGTTTTCCCCATTTCTCCCAAATTTCTTTGGTGGCAATGCCAACACCAGCTCCTGAATCTAGTATGGCTTTGGTGGTGTAACCCCTATAGGTGATTGGTAGGCATGTATTTCCTTCATCTCCTTCGCTAAAGTCTCCTACTTTATCCATTGGAATTCTCACCGTTTTCACTTCTTCAGCTACTTCTTCCTTTTCCTCCTTGACTTCCCATTGATTGATCAATTTCTCTTTTAAATGTGGTTTTACCTTTAACAGTTCCTCGAATGTTAAGGTACATGGGATTTTCACCTCTCTAAGACGTTGTATGATTTCCGATGTTTGAACTCATGGATTCGTTTCTCGTCTCGTTATAGATGGAATGCGATACAATTCTGAATTGTACTCGTATTCCCCGGTGTAGTTGGGTAGTTCCTTTACATCGTCATCCATTTCTTTGTCACTTGCATCCATTGGAAAAATTTCTTCTGAATTGAGTTCAGGTATTGAACCCTCTATTTCGTTTTCTGCCTCTAATTCTTCAAAAGGCGGTTCCATTCCTTCTACCTTTTTCCATTTGTCCTCTTGAACTCGCGCCCATAGATCCTTAGTCCAGTCTCCTTCTGTTTCAGGGACTATGGATCCTTCCTTTCTCTCAATACCAATTTCATCATTCGGAGGTCTAATTACTTCAGGCCTTTCCTGAGTGTTTAGGCACTCTTGGAATTTCTCTTCGCCAATTCGGTTGTTTGGTAAAGGTGATGCGGGTTTTTCTAATGTTTGTTGGGCAACTTCTATCAATTTTTTGCAGATTTCCAATCTTTCTTTCTCTAAGTCGCCTCTCGGATACTCTCTCTCATGTTGCTCTATGGTAGGCCCTGCTTTTATTCTTGCTTTGTATGCCTGAATCCACATGGCTAATTCTTCAGGCATTGGGTCTGCTAATACTGATCCTACCTCCTCCCTTTTATTCTCCTTTTTATTTTCTTCTTTCACTTGTGATTCTTCTGTAGATTTCTGTTTACTCTTTTCATTTTCCTTCTTTTGCAATAACTTTTTTTCTTTTATCCTGTCTCTCCTTTGCTTCCATCTTTGGGATCTTTTACTGGCGACACTTTTTTCTGGTTCTTCGGAGTCTTCTACTCTGTGAGGGATGGGTGTATTTCCCTCTTTATCACTTTGATTACTTCCGTCTGTTTTATCAGGGTTCTCTCTAGCCTTTGCTCTTGTTATGGCTTTTAAAGGTATGGTGTACTCTTTGTCGCTCCCTGACGATTCAATCACTTCTATTACGTTGATCTGCACATTAGATGTGACCTTATTGGGATTCTTAGGACAATCTCTGAAAAGATGTTCCTTACCACAATCGCTACAGTAGCCTTCCCAATTTCGCTGTGGTGGTGGTGGGTTTGGTAATGTACATTCTCTAATATAGTGGTCACCTCCACATCTGTAGCATGGTCCTCTAGGTACAGGCGGTCTATTCATTGGTCGAGGTGGCATGGTTGCTCTGGGAGCTGTGTACATTAAGGGCACATAATCCTGCTCGTATCCGTAAGAATTGTCTGATATTTCCATGCCATAAGCATATGGGTCATACTGTTGCCCATATTCTGTTATTGAGCTCTCATAACCAGGGTATGTTCCTTGACTAGGTTCGTAAAATGAGTCATATGGTTCACTACTAGTCAAAGGTGTGGATGGTACTATAGCTCTTTCTAGGTTTTCCTCTGGTTGCGCTAGCTTAACTGGGACAACGTTCTGAGGGTGGGGCGGTTGTTGTCCTAGCACTGGTTGAGGTTGCGTATATCCCTGATATGCGTATGGTCGTGGTATTGGTGCCTGCGGCTGATATGAGGGATATCTAAAGGCCTCTCCTCCCTGCTGGTTCTGCGGGTATCCAAATGGTCTCACATAAGGCTGGGTGGGTCTGGTTTGCCTATTGTAAGGGCAGTTCTCGGTGCTATGGTTTGTGTATCTCTGCTCTATACTGCAATATTGTAGCGGTCCGGGGACAGAGGGTCTATGAGGATCATAGGCAGGTGATGGGACTACTCCCCTAGTACACAAATGAGAAGGATGATCTCCTCCGCACTGCATACATCTTCTAAGCATAGGCATTCTCATAGGATTGGTGGGATAATTCCTCTGTCCTTGAATATTCAGTTTTTTTGCTAACAGGTCGGCAATTTCCTCTACGTTGTTTTTAGGGTTTGATGTGCTACTTGTTGACTCTTCACTTTTCACACTTCCTTGGGGTATTTTCAAGTCTTCTGCAAGGTTATCTTCTAGGTCTATACATTCCTTCATACACTCTTGCAAAGTTTGAACTCTTTTTACGTACACTAATGATCTCAAGGTGCCGTTCAACAGTCCTTCTAAGAACAATGATACCATTTTGTTTTGCGTTGGTCTCTCTTCTACAGGGCATCTATCCACATACTGCTTGAATCTCCTTGCTGCCAATCTTACTGACTCGGTAGGGACTTGTTTGAAGCTGTGGATTAATGACGAAGAATTGTTTTTAATTCCAGATTTGGTAAATTCTTCAATCATTTCTTGATATACCTGATCCATGTTCTGAAAGGTATTTGGATCCAATGGCTGAAACCAAGCCAGAGCTGTGTCTGACAAGGTAAGGCCAAAAGACTCATATTGAATCATGAAGTCGTCTACCTGTTCGGCTCTAACTACTTGTTTAAATTCTGCTATGTGATTATAGGGTTCACTAGAGCCATCATAATGATTTCTCATGCACTTGGCCACTTGGATCGGCCTTAATCTCCTTCTTGCTTCAGGTTGTCTAGGCATTACAGGGTAATTTGGTCTTCCTATTGGTATGCCTGGTCCTCGTACTACCTGTGGTCTGACTGGAGTATGAACTCCTTGTCTTGGGTCAATGGCTGGTTGTGGCCGGTAGTTAGGATTAGTGGCAGGCACTGCGAATTGTACATGTGGTCTGACGGGGATCTGGGTTTGTTGAGTTTGTTGTGTTTGCCCCGATTGTTGAATTGAATCATTTTGAGAAGCTCCAAGTGGATTCCGTGAAGTTGTGGCTTGGTCCCTAGGGGGGAACACTGGAGTGTTCTGATATTTCAGCTCAGCTCTCTCTAATTCTGTTATAGGCCAATATCTTCTGTGATTTTTGTCCAAATATGTGATGATGGTGGGGAATTCAGGGTCTTGTAACTCATAGATGGTAACTGGATTAGGAGCAGCTTCCCATATAGAGGAATGGGCTCTGAGCAGGTGCTCCATTCCGTTGATCAAATACACATCTATTAGAGTATCATCCTGGGGAACTAAGTCTCCTCTCCAAAGTTTAGTAATTGTTGATCTCCCTCTAGGAGTAGTTACTTGCTCTTCGGTTCCATATCCATTTAAGCTCGAAGCATTATTTTCCTCACCACGCTCATTAATGATTTCAGGGTGTTCTGTGACCACGTATTGAATGTCTTGTTTGTCCATGTACAGTCCTCCTATGTACTTAACTGCTGGTCTTGGCACTATGTAGGCCTCTGAAGCCTTTCTCAGTCTGGCCACTGATCTGTTTAGACCATCCAAATAGATAGGGATCTCATTGTGGTTGGTGCTTACATACTCTAAGGAAGTTCTGTATTCGCCCTCAATGATGGACATCTGGCCAACCATGGGCACAGTGTTTTGCATATCCTCTGAAGCCATGGGGATTTCTCCTTCTGACTCACTGGAGGTCTCAGAGTAGTGTGAACGGCTACTTGGTTCGGCTATACTCCCTACGGAAGAAATTACACTTCTTCGGCTTCCTAGGGTTCTTCCGGATCTCAGGTTCATTCACTTAAGGGCTCTGATCAAATCTTGTCCACCTCTAGCCTCTAGAATTCTAAGTTATGGCTTAGAAGTTTAGGAAAAAATTAGGCTGGAAAATGACTGAAGGAAAATTTCAAGTCACGATACTTGACTCTCACGATCTCTGAGGAAACGATCGCTGACTGGCACGATACTTGGACGAAACGATCGCTGGAAAACGATCTCCGCCCAGGCGATACTTGATGGACACGATACACGATACCTGAGTTTGAAACGATACTCGATACCTGAGTTCAGACGATACACGATACACGATACTTCCCCCAAACGATCTTTGGCAAAACGATCTCTGGACTCCACGATCTTTGGTCAACACGATACACGATCGACGATACTTGGTTCAAAACGATACGCGATCGCTGGTAAGTATCGCGATCTCTGAGACGCGATACACGATACTTGACCAAAACGATACACGATCTCTGTCTCTACGATACTTGGTCAAACGATACACGATACTTCACAAGTATCGCGATCTTCAGGCCACGATACACGATATTTGGCACAGACGATACTTGATACACGATACTCGACCAAACGATCGACGATCTTTGGCAAATATCGCGATCTCTAGGAAACGATCTTTGGCCGGCGATCGCTGACCACAACGATATACGATACTTGTGAGGTATCGCGATCGCTGGAGACCAGACGATACCGATATTTGGCCAAAACGATATCTGACCGAAACGATACCGATCTTTGACCTCAACGATCGACGATCTTTGGCAAATATCGCGATCTCTAGGAAACGATACTTGAGCCAACGATACACGATCTTTGAGCTCAAACGATCTCTGATCGAGACGATACCGATATTTGGGAAATATCACGATACTCAACCACAGGAGTTCCACGATACTTGACAAGTATCGCGATACTCGACCGCGGGAGCAAAGACGATACTTGACCCAACTTCAAATTTTTACAGCTGTTTTTGAGATTTGATGTTTTCCCCCTTGCTCACCTAGCTCTTCTCTCTTACCCTTACCCACTGTATCACTCAACAAACAAGTTTTAACCCCCTGAGAGCCCAAACGATACTCAGCGCAGATCGTTTTTTTCCTTTCCTAGGTTGGAATACTGAAAATTTTTGATCAAATGGGTAATTTAGTTTACCTTGGTAGCACCTATGATCTCTTGGTCAAACTCCCTTGCTTTGAACTCTTCCCTATTGCTTGTTTGGCTCACCACGATCTCTGCTATCTGTGCGATACCCGACTGCTCTCTCCACGATACTTGTTCAACAAGTGAATTGAAAAATGAAATTTTTTTTGGCTTTTATACTTGGGAATTCCTAGCTTACAAAAGGACAATTTTTGAACAAAAATAAAGCCTACTCTAATGATTTAGACTACTCTCTACTCACTCCTACTCTCTTCTCTAATCTATCAACTCACTACACACACTCCAAGAATGAGAAGTAGCAAGTGCGGCTGAAAATGACTTACCAAAGAAGAGAAGATTTCCGCTCCTCCACGTTCTTCAAAGGAAAAAGCTACTTACCATCACACGAGTGCCTCGGTTTGATTCGTCACTCCCCGGCAACGGCGCCAAAAAGTGTGTTGACCTAAGCTTCAACTTAGGGACTTGCGGAGAAAGAGACTATACCTCAATCCCCTCACAAGTGCATATAGTGCGGATACACGCTTTTAATTATCAATCCAAAGAGTATGCAAACCTAGCCGAGTGTATGAAGACATGCAATCACGTAATGGTCAATGCAAATGAACTACTCAAGAATGAAAATGAGGTAAATACTTATCCTAACAAGCTCTAACTGTAGGTCAAGACGAAACGATACTTGGTGCAGCAGCCGTCAGTATTTTGGACTTTTCTCCCAGCTCAGAGCTCCAAACATAGCGAATAGCATATGCGTTTCGAAGCTCTCGAGAAGACGCATCCAATGGCAGTAGTTTCACTCAATTCCAACGCTCCTACTTCAAGTTATGACAGAAATACTGAATCACGAAAATACTTTCCTACGCTTCAGCACTTCCTACACCTCGCACACACCTTTCCTACAGCAAAGAAACACTCTCAAGGATAGACAACACTCACAAGCACTCTTTCCAAGCAATACACATGCATACAAGCTCGCGAAGAAGAAGATGGAGAGGGAAGAAGACACAAATTCGAATTTCTGTGCTCTCTCTTCTCACAATGGCCAAAAGTTTTTTACAAAGAGTCACATTTGACTTATATACTAGTGCCCTAAAAATGGTCCTTTCACACAAGTGACCGGCACTTTATTCACTAAAAGCTAATTTCCTACTATTTTACATGGGTAAGCTTCTATTCTTCTGTGGGAATGCATCTAGAGGACTCCTCTAGTGCCTTTACAAAAGGAAATATATTACAAGCATGAATATGTTACAAAAATATGTGGTCCAAATCGGAAAAATTTTGGGGCCCGTCTTTTTTCTCTGCTTTGTGCGCTCTTTAGCTCTGCAACACTCTCCCCCTCTTCGCCTCTGTCGTCCCTTGACAGACTTTGCTTCCTTTGACAGACTTTGCTTCGCGCACGCGCCCTGTGGTCAGTATTGTCTGATTCTTGATCTTGCATTACGTTTTAGAGGCGCTCTGATTTGTCCTGGTTGCACACATTGGACCTGGTTGATTTGGTTTGCCACGCACGCCATTAGTGCACATATGCGGATGTAGCTCGTAAGCCTTGATCTGAAACCTCTGCCACTCAAGAGGTTGAAGCATCCACATAGGTGATACATGTTGGCCCTGATTCCTTCTTCCGACTGCGTGCTTTTCCTTGGTGTGTGCGCCCCTGCGGGGCTTCCTGCAGAGATGTATCTTCAAATTTGTCTTTTAGTGAAGCTGTTTCTTTCGTTGTTTTCTTTTTTTCCTCTTCTTACTCGTCTCGCCCTCTACAATGGGAGAGGTGGAACTTCCCCTCTACATTCAAGAGACCCTAATGTCAGCAAAGGTGCTAGTATGTGAAGACGAGGATCTTACTGAACCTCTTGTCTTGGGCCAAGACTGGATCTATGATCATGCAGTCAACCTCAATTTAAGAAGTGGATTCTTCAGGCTTGGGCAGGCCAAATCCGTCTTACGATTGAATTAGAAAATTAAGCACTCGAACCATTAGGACATGCACCAACTCCTGGTCCCTCCGGGAATCCACATGAAGATAACAATGTTGTTCTTGTCAAGAGTTCTATGGTGCAGAGGATTGATGCTCTCGCCGAAGGTACAAAAGTTAGTGAGGAATTTCCGTTTGCTCCTAAGAAGATTCTAAACGGGAAGGCTCAACAACACACGACACTGAGGAGACCGATGATCAAGAAGCATGAGCACCACCCTGGGCATTATGAAGTACCTTGTGGCATGAAGCAGATCTGGATACGCAAGGGGGAAAAAACCACGGCTCCAGAGACAGGTTCTCAAAAAAGCATCAAGCGAGCCACACCATCAAGGACCAAAATGAAAGAGTTCCCTAGGCAACACCCTAGCTCTACCATTTCTATTTGGGTCCCTAAGCGGTCAATGAAGGCTATCGCTAATGCTAGACGGATATGGGTGCCCAAGGCCTGCTTACAAGCCCAAATAACTTCACCTCCAGTCACTAGCATAAATCAACACTCACAAGTACCCTTGGCAAATAACTCAAGGAAGATACCAACACCTCTCACTGCTACACCTTCAGTCGAACCTAGACATGTCTGGAAATGGGTGCCCAAAAGGTCCCAAATCCAGCACAATCTAGTTCATAAATCTTTACCTGTCATTAGCTCTAAGAGCTACAAATCCTCTATCAAAGCTTGGAGACATAAATCGTGTATCAAACCCCCTTACCCAATTTTGTAAATCCATCCACTCTGATGTAGGTGCATTCTGAGTACATTGCATATCCAAAGCATGCATCTAGGATGACACTAACCACTAACCACCACTCACATCTATCACAAACACTTCACCTCTAACCACTAACCATCTGGATTGTCATGTTAGTATTGTGGAGGGAACACCATTACATCCTGTTTCCTATGCAACACTAATGTGCCTTTCTTCTTCTAGCAGATAAGCATCAGAAGTCTCATGGAAGCAGTAGCAAGAACAAGCTTCCAGGCGGGCACTAGTACTCAAAGCAATTGGGATACCATGTCTGTGGAGGCTCCACTGACAGCGAGGCCTGAAGAGTTTGTGAATGTGTGAAGAATTCCCATCTCGGATCCACCGAGTGGCCTAACAGAAAGAGTGAAAGGACATTCCTATTGGTTCAATGAGATGCCAGGAGATTTGGGAGATGCTGATCATATTTGGGAATCCAAGTTAGAATTTGGAGGAGTTTGGTGGACCTTTCAGTTCTTCTCACGAGAATTTGAAGCATTGCAAAATGTAGCTCCTCTTCAAGATATTTGGCAGAAAGCAGGATTGCAAGATTATTTTAGTGCATCTCTGCATAAACCTGATTTCCTTAGGTGCTATTACTTGATTGCAACTCTGAAGGCAACGGGAGATAAAGATCATTCCTGGTGCCCTCTCTATCAAACCAGGAGGAAATGAAAAACTTTGAGTTAAACGTCACTTTAATGAGGGAGGCCCTTCAGATGAATGACACCCATGTACCCTCTGATCAAGATCCTTTGATACCGGAGTCTATGAAGAACAAGAAACTCAAGAAGTTGAAAGAAATGTGTGCCCTCACCTGGAACATTGCTATACCATTGCGAATGTGTCTTCAACATTTTGCATTTCCGGCACAAGACCGATTCACACAGCCTCATAAGAAGATCTGGTATGGGTTATACCTAGCGGAGACTGGGAGCTTACCTATTAAAATGCCAGTGTGGATCCTTGACCAGTTATATGAAGCAGGCAAACGAGGTGTGAGGAAGCCTACTTTGAATGGTTGTTGTGCGATTACAAGAATTATCTACAGATGCCTTGCCTATGATGTGCCGATCGCACGGGCCCTTAAGTACTCTCAGTTGGAATTCTTCCAGGGGCGGAAATCAGGGGTTCAACCTGCGAAAAGAATGCATGGATCACTTTCACAGGTTCTAATTCCTCGTGAGGCAACCACAGAAGCTTCCCTCATAGAAGAAGAACAAGTAGCCCCTTTCACGATCCACCTCCAAGGACCACAATCAAGGGGCATGGTACAACCCACTCCATCAGCCCCTCCACTACCCTCGGATGTTGAGCTGGCATCCATGGCTACATTGGGAGAGGATACATCCTTCGACTTTGAGAGATTTTTGCAAACAGCACACTTATCTGAGAGTGAATTCTTTTCTGACAATGACGGTCCAGGATCATCATCCCAGAGAGAACGACCACATAGCACGGCACGAAGAGTACATTGGGAGGATGAGGCAAAACACACTCAGGCAGGAGGCACACATGAACAAGAGGAGATGCAGAGGAATGAACTAGAGGAGAGTGAGGAGGAAGCCCCTGCCTACACTGCACAACTCAAACGACTCTACAAAACGATCAAGCAAGTGCAGAAAAGGCATAAGTTGTCAGAAGAGGCAAATAGAGCACTGGTGAACCAGATGCTGTAAGCAGAGAATGTAGACCCTCATTTTGTAGAATCATTGAATCTTTTGGCAGATACCTGTGGAATCGTGGAAGCCATGAGGACCATGGTATATCGTAATACCCCTCAATATGACCAATGAAGGATCGATACGCGACCGCGAAGCGGAAAGATGATCCAAATGGAAGTCTCTACCTCACTCCATACCACCACTCAAGAAGATGTTCACATGGCCAGCCCAACTAACAGTGATGAACCAGATGTAAATATATAGATACCATCTCCACCATCACCTCCCATCCAGCCCTCAGAACCCCTCACCACTATCCTTACTGAACAACCCATAGCCATCCTTACGGGACCTATGCCGCACACCACCATTTTGCCCTCCTCACCTATCCCTACCTCTATCATTGCTTGCCTAGTTTTCGAACCTCAGATAGGTCACCCCGCCACCCAACAAACCATCATCGGTCACCCTTCTTATCTACCAGCCCTCAGACACCCACATGGCCCTATCCACACGTTAACACACCCATTTCCCTTCATCACTACATTTGCTCTTACCCAACCCCAAACCATTGAACCCCTCTTAATCTCCTCAGAACCAACTCAAGCCACCCTACCTCCATTTTTGGCAAACCTTGTAAATATGATGCAACAACTTGATGATTATAATAGAGATCCCCTTTCCCACCCCACCTCCCCCACATTCACGGCCACCACTAACACGCCACCAACCATTCCAGTATTCACAATTCACACTTCACACACAATCACGTCCGATCCCATGGACATTTCACCATCCACAGGACCACCTACCACCACTGTTGTTCCAACATCATCACATTTCACTTCACTCACGTCACCATTTCCAATCACTATAGGCACAACATCTACTTTTCCCTTCCCCATTTCCCGACCCCTTGCATCTTCCACCTTTACCCTTGCATCCACCTCATTTAGTCAGGCACTAGACACTATGTTCGAAGCAGCCTCCCAGCTTAAACAAGAATACAAATTATTGGAAGAAAACAATAAGGAGCTGTGTACTCTGTCATCCCATCTCCAGGCACGTGGCAATGCCTTGGAATTGAGTAATGCAATATTACAACAAGAAGTTACCACCCTCCAACAATCGAATGCAGAGCTTGAGGCCAAGTATACAGAGACGGGTAAGGCTATGGAAGAACAACTCAGAGACCAGCTGGCTCGCAATGCTAGACTACAAAGAAACATGGCCTTACTTTGTCGCCACTTAGCAGCTGCTCAAGAAGATAACAGAAGACTACAGCAACAAAACCAGGAGAACTTAGAAGCAGCCATTGAAAACACCCTAGGGGCACCTATAGACCCTACCAAATTCCAAGCCATTCCATCAGAGCACATTCAACAGGTATTGGAAGATTATGCGACCCTCTTGGAAGCACACGACCAGCTAGCAGACAAGGTCAAAGAACTACAAAGATCCCAAGTGCTCCCATCACACCCAATAGAACCTAAAGAGATGGTCAATGCTACTACTTCACCAGAACCCGAATCTTCAACGGCCAATGAGGTGCTTGAGCTACGACAACAAATTGCAGAATTAAAGATGAAGTTGCTACAATATGAACAACCCCTCTCTCCACCCGCTCAACCAATAGAAGAGGAGGCCATCACCATTCCAGTGGAGGACACATTTGAAGATACTTATGAGCCTCAACCTTTTCCAGGAGGCAAAATAATCAAGAAAGATAGAGGTTCCCAGTACTTCTGGGGAGGTCACCCATCCCAGTACTTTTCCCCCCAAAGCTCGCTTAACCATGGCAATCTCTTGGCACTAAGCTACACTCTTGTGGTGTCTCAAGAAGGGGAAAGACTAAGGTTAACATTCCCTTGAACATGTTTTGGTCCCTCAAAGCTCCATTCTTTGTTTTGAAAGCCTATTTTTGAAGCTTTTTTGGGGTGATTTTTCCAACCATTTTGGAGTATTTTCGTGCATAGGTCTCTTCACACAGTTTGAAGAAGATCAAGAAGACTCTTCTTTGTACTTCTCCAAAAATAAGTATTCACCTTTGGGGCCATGTTTTCAGACACACTCGTAAAACTATAGGTTCCTCAAAAGGTTTTCAATTGTGGTGGGAGCATCCACTGTAAATTTACACAGGTTTTTTGAACCTAAACAACAGAGTTGACAAACATTTATAGGTGTTTTGGCTAGTTTTTGGGTTGTGCATTCAGCCTTTCAATGCCATTTTATTTCATACATTGAGCACATATACACTATGTACGCTTCTATGGATATTGCTTATGCACGTCCATGTGGTCATTGATATAGCGGCTCCATTTTTGCATAAAGTCTTTTATGTTTGATAAAGAGGGTCGTGGAGAGATTTTCTTAATTGGAAGACATTGAGATGTTGGGATCTCTTCGATGATGCAGGTGGATCCCTTACCTAGCCTCACCATAGGAGATGTATGATAGTTGTTCATAGGTGCTTGATAAGCCTAGTTTGCTTCTTTCAGGTAATTGATTATATGCAATGGAGTCAGTGATTCACTATGCAGATAAACATGTTAGTATTTGCAGTTTTATGAGATTTTTGACACTAGTCATATGCTCATTTTGCAGAGGATACTCTAGCAAAATTATTCCAGATTTTATGATTTTGTCAACTATACAGTGGTCGATTTGCTCCTTGATACACTTATTGGTGTGAGCACATTTATTCTCACATAATCCTTTTGATTGGTCATTATTGTTCATTAATTCATTTTTTTGGGAAGATTACTGAATTCTCTCCCAAAATCTGACACTTGTTCATCCTTCTTTAAGACTTAGTGGTGTTTGGACTCTTCTAGCTCCATTATCGTTCTATTTAGTTGTCTATCATCATGGCATCAGAGGTCTAAGCCACACCTGGTGGATTAGGGTCTAGTGCCAATTTTTCGAGGAGGAGCTATAACTTGTAGAGCAAAGACCATTTTGAGATCCAAAAATTTGATGGCACAAACTTTGCTCTATGAAATAATTAGATTAAAGATGTGTTGATTCAAAGAAGGCAATGGAAGCCAATAAATGGAATCTCAAAGAAGCCTGCTAACATGGATGAAGATGATTGGGATGATTTAAATGAAATGGCTAGGTCTATCGTTCGATTGCACCTCGGAGATAATGTTTACTTTATAGTATTAGACTGTGAAAGTGCAAAGGAGCTTTAGAAGAAGATATACAATACATATGAAAAAGAGACATCATCAAATAAAGTGTATCTGATGAGAAAGTTATATGACCTTCGCATGAAGGACACAGATAGTGTTGCTACTCATCTAAATGAGTTTGATGCTATATTCTCCCTATTACAGGCTCAAAAAATGGATATGGATAATGAAATGAAAGCAGTCTTGTTGTTATGCACCTTGTCATCATCATGGGGTACATTTTGCATAGTTATTAGCAATAGTGCACCTAGTGGTAAACTGGTCTATGATGACATATGTGGAGCACTCTTGAGTGAGGAGATTCATAGAAAATCTATGGTTGGATTTCAAAGTGGAGATGCATATAATGTTCGTGATTCCTACCAAGGAAATAATCAACAACGTGGAAGGAGCAAGAACAAGGAAAAAAATAGTCAATGGAATAAGAGTAGAAGTAAATCAAGGAAGAGAGATATTGAATGTCATTATTTTCATAAGAAAGGACACATGGAGAAAGACTATCATGCATTAAAGAATGGTAAAGATAAAGGAAAAAATGTTGATGAGCATGTTAAACATTAACTTGCACCATCTAGTCTGATTGTGAAGATTGAAGTAATAAATGCTATTTCTGATGATGTTGATGTCTTGACACTTGATAGTACTGTGCCAACTAAGGCTCTTATGGTTGATTCTCTTTCCCACATGTGGCTGCTAGATTATGGTGCTTCTTTCCATGTGACACCACACAGAGAATGGTTCTCTCATTATGCAACAAACGCTCTTGGTACCATGAGACTTGCTGACTCTTACTAGTATGATGTTGTGGGGATTGGAGATGTGGTTGTGCAGTTCATTGATGCTTCAAAATTTACTATGCATAATGTATGTCATGAATCTCAGTTATCATGGAGTTTGATGTCAGTTGGTCAACTTGATGACCTTGGTTACAAGATGGTCTTCTATGCTCAGTCCTTTTGCATATCAAAGGGCAATATGGTTATTGCAAAAGGAAGCAAAGTTAGCTCACTTTATCCTTTATTTGTATCCTAGAAAGAACACTTGTTAGCTGTTACTAAACAGCCTATGGCTTGTATTTGGCATTGTCGTTTGGGCCATATATCTCGTAGTGGAATGGAAAATCTTTCTCGTTCTGGATACTTACCTGTGTTATTTTTCTCTGATTTTTCATTTTGTGAGCATTGTCAATATGGAAAGCAAACCAAAAATGTGCATAGAATGCATATTGACTCTTCAATTCAACCTTTAGATCTCGTTCATACAAAGGTGTGTGGTCATATGCCCACAAGGTCATTAGGTGGTTCTCTTTACTTTGTCACTTTCATAGATGATGCTACTAGAAATGTTTGGGTATATCCTATCAAATCGAAGGATGAGGTATTCCCTACTTTCAAAAAATGGCTTGCTTCAGTTGAGACTGGAAAAGGAACTAAGCTCAAAGCTTTACATTCAAATAATGGGGGTGAGTACACCTCACATGATTTCAACCTTTTCTGTCAGTGTATAGGAATTCTTAGAGAGTTTACAACTCCTTATGCCCCAGTACAGAATGGTGTAGCTGAAAGGATGAATATAACTATTCAGGATAGAGAAGCCTCTATGCTGCATCATGCAAACCTTTCACTAGGCTTTTGGGCGGAAGCAGTATTGATGGCAATTCATGTGATTAACCTTTCACCTAGTATTGTCAAAGGTCTGAAAGTGGTACAAGAGTTATGGATAGGGAAGCCACCATATTATGATCATCTTCGAGTTTTTTACTGTGAAGCATATGTTCGTATACCCAAGAATATTAGAAAAAATTTGGACCGTAAGTCAAAGAAATGCATTTTTCTTGGATATTGTTGGAAAGGACAATTTGGATATCGCTTATGGGATCCTCTAACACGGTTAATCAGAAGTAGTGATGTCATTTTCACTTAGTCTAAGATGCATAAACAACCCATTAAGGAGGTTGAAGTGAGAAGAGTGGTGTTTGAGGATACTAGTCCTCCAATTAGCATGCATAAAAATGTTGCACATAGGGACATTCAAGAGAATGTCCAATTAGATCAGTCTGCAAATATTTCTGTTCAACAACCATTGAGATGCTCTGCATGTGTCTCACATCCACCTGATAGATATGCTCCAAGTTTAGATTTTGTTATGCTAATAGATGTTGGTGAGCCTTCTTGCTACAAATAGGCTACACAGACAGAGGATCGTGTCAAGTGGGAGCGTGTCATGAAGAGTGAGTTGGATTCTATTCATAAGAATGGTACTTGGGATTTAGTACCTTTGCCAAAGGGCAAGAAAGCTTTACCATGTAAATGGGTATATAAGCTAAAATTCAGATCACATAGTGCATCTCCAAAGTATAAAGCATGACTTTTTGCAAAGGGTTTTAAGCAACAACATGGTGTTGATCTCAAGGAGATCTTCTCTCTAGTGCTCAAGATGACTACCCTATGCATGTTGCTTGGATTCGTTGCAATGAAGGACTTAGAGCTAGTCCAAATGGATGTGAAAACTGTTTTTTTGCATGAAGATCTTACATATGAGATCTATATGGAACAAACAGAGGGTTATGTAGTTCCTAGCAAGGAAAGTCTAGTTTATAAGCTCAAGAAGAGCTTGTATGAACTTAAACAGTCCCCTAGACAATGGTAGCAAAAGTTTGATGCTTTTATGAAGTCTCAAGGATATTCTCGAAGCAATGAGGATAGTTGTCTCTACACAAAGAGATGCTCAGAGGGCAGCTTGATATGCTTGATACTTTATGCTGATGATATGTTGATTGTTGGGAAGTCCTCTTATGACTTGTCAATTCTCAAAAAGAAGTTGAGTCAAATATTTGATATGAAGGATTTGGGGGATGCCAAACATATTCTTGGTATCTGCATTACTCATGATAGGAGTAAAAGATGCATATACTTGTCTCAAAATGAGAACATATCCAAAGTACTTCAGATGTTTAATATGCAGGGTGGAAGGGCATTGAGTACACCTTTACCCACATATGTGAAATTGAGCAAGGATGATTGTCCCAAATTAGATGAAGAAAAGGAATTCATGACTGAAATCCCCTATCAGTCTGCTGTTGGTAGTGTTTGGACACTCCTCATCATACGATATGATGAGATGTTAAGCCAAATCCCCTTGGAGAATAATTGGATTTTGAGTGCTACTGATGGATGATCTTACACATTGGGTTTTCCAATTTTTGCTCCTATTAGTTAAACTCCTAAGCTCACGGTCTGGTAAAAGACTTCAATTCCCATCTGCCCCTTTTTGGCTTCCTTACCTCCCTTGTTGTACTATCCTCTTGAAGGCGTTTATGGTGTGCTAGAGCAAACTTTCTTTTTGGACCTTCCCTACACATTGGTCATGTTAACTTGGTGTTTTATTCATATGAAATGACTCTGTCCAAAACGCCTTCGTCGCTGTCAGACTGCCAGATCGAGACATCCATAACGTTCATGAGGGACCTTGTCAACGCTCCATCTTCTTTTCTTTTCAATAAATCATATGACCTTACTAAAATGTGGGTCTCGTTGTGCTCCGTGTGGTGCTTGTATTCACTATGTCTGCGCTAATAATCATGATAGTGATCACTGGACCTCTGAAGTCATGACTTGCAGGTATGATGGATCATCTTCTTGGAAGACTTTTTTCATGTATGTTGCAGGTCTTGGAGTCCTTGGATGCTGCTGATTCTGTTACGTTTCAGATGGTGTCTAAAATTTTTGGGTGCATCACAATGATTAATTGATTCTTTTTTGCACTCTTTAAATTCTTGCAACGTTTCAGGCAAGCTGGTACGACTTTGATATGAAGATCAATGAATTTTCATGCTCTCATGCTAAGTCTGTAATGGATCTTTTGAAAAGAACTTGGGCATGCTCTGTGGGAAGTTAAGGATTGTTTCTTTGCATGTCTGATGAAGGAGAATTGAGTCTTACAGACCTCGTGCTCCCAGTGTTTAGATTTCTTTATTCTTTCACTCAGGGATAATCTATTCCATTACTTGCACTAGTGAAGCACTATTTTTTCATGGAAACATGATGATCTGGGTGAGGTGGTTATCTGGGTGTCTACCTCTTGTAGTATTGTCTAAGTTCCTCATGATAGTGTCAACTCTGAGTATTACAGAAGGATGATGGGAGCTTAGAGTTATTATGAAAATAATGTGTTTCCATTGGCTCTTGCATGGAAATATTGCCAGAAATAGCATCATGTTGATGCTCTCTCTATGAAGGCATCAAATGCATCCTTGCATTTGTGGTGAAACCTCCAACAGTCTGAATAAATTGTGATCGGCATGCAGGAGGGCCGATGGAGGCTCCCAGGTGTCAGGTTATATTGTTGCTACACTGCAAGATGAGATATTGCAGGACCGATGAGATACATAAACCCACTTTGAGTTGAGGAGTGGTGAAAAACTCTAGCAGGTTCTAAATTTGTTTTCTCAAGGGACCATTAAAAGTTAAAGTCTACGAGCATATGTTTGACAAACACAAATTAGTTGTTGCCCTATATATTTCTTACTTGCAGGACCGATGAGATACATAAACCCACTTTGAGTTGAGGAGTGGTGAAAAACTCTAGCAGGTTCTAAATCTGTTTTCTCAAGGGACCATTTAAAGTTAAAGTCTACGAGCATATGTTTGACAAACACAAATTAGTCGTTGCCCTATATATTTCTTACTTGCAGGACTGAACATTGTTAGATTAAGGGCACTTGGTTCAGGCCAAGGTTGCTCTTTTGGAAATAAGGAATGAACGGATAAAGTACATTAACATGAGTGGGAGCTTTCATGATTGCCATCAACAAAACTCTATCTTTTAATGACTAATCATAGTGCATGATTGCCGAGGAATTACAAGGGGTCTATTTGTCACTTCTACTGTCTCTATGCTTTCATCTTCATCAATGACAGATTGCCATTTACTCATTCACACGCCCAAGCACACTCACTAGAGACACTTGTAGGGCAACAAACACACCTGCACCTGTTTGATAACACAAGAAGTTTCATTGTGGCATATTTAAGATTTGCAGGTTTGTTCTTTGTTGTTTATGTGCTAACACAATTAAGATTTTTGCATGGCAATGAATGTGAAGAATGTTTAGAGTACATCTTGTTCCAAGGATGGAGTGACTGTTTTTTGCTAGGGAAGTAACTCTCTAGTTTCACATTGCTCATCTAAGGATTATTTTGCATTGCAGGCTAACACACACAGAACTTAGCATTGATTCCTTTGGGCTCCCATAGATGCTCTCTTGTGAATGATGTGTTTATTGCATACTCATAGGTTTTATAAAACTTGTGACTGACCCCTATGGGATTGGTGTGTAATTACCCTCTATACTGATTTTGGGAGAAACTTAGCATGATTAGGGGCTCAGACTAGCATTGCTTCTTTTATGGATAAATTGCCTACATATTCTATCACTCTCGAAATGATTCCTGAGTAAGGCGCTCACCTGATCTTACAGTCTAATCTTGATTAATCGCTACATCTTTTTCATATGAAATGACTCGCATGAAACTAAAATTCCAGGCACTATAAATATTGGTGTGTTATAATACAGTCATCATCTTAGCTTTGTGACTAGTCATGGCTGGATTAATCAAATAAGTTTTTCATTACGGGCTTACACTTATTAAGTTGCTGCATTAATCATTCATACCTCTGCTAGATAACGTGACACTATGATTTGCAGAAATTGCTCTTGATGATTGTAAAAGCGAGTGTGCTTTAAGTATTGGTGACTTGGCAAAATTTTAAGTCATATGGACTGCCACTTGTGTTCTTCACCTTTGGTGCTTTGATTTACAGAATGCAGGAATAACTAGCTCTCCATGTGGATGTAAGCAGCCTACTTGCTCTTTTGTAGCCTACTTGCTCTTTTGTATGTCATTTCAGGTTTGGGAGCTTTTGAAGAGACATTTCCAGCCTAACCAAAGACTGCATAATGGGAGGAATACTGGGCTGACTGCCCCCCAAGGGGATTGTGTCGCTCAGCTCTAAAGATTGAAGACTTGCTACCTGAAGCCTTGCAGACTGAAGACTTGCAGATTTTCAGACTTGAAAGACTCTAGCTTGGGTCGGTTCAGCTATGTATGCTCTTCTCTTAGCTTTGTCGAGGACGACAAAGTCTAGGAGGGGGAAGAGTGTTGCTCTAAGGGTTGCCCATAATTTGTTGCTCTAAGGGTTGCCCATAATTTTTCTCATGCTATGGCATCCTTTTCCCTTCATAAAAAAACCCCTTTTTGTAATTAGGATATGTCCATATGAACACTCTCCTAAAACCCCTTTTTTGATATTTCCTCTAGTCTAAGGTATGGAAGCCTTCTCCATAAAGTAGCCTTTTTGCATATGTACAAAAAAACCCACGTAGGAATTCTCCACGCGCTCCCTCTCTCTCTAGGTAGTTATCTTTTTGAAATTCCCATATCACATGAGATTCTCTTTTTGATTTAGCACATGTGGTCTTTTGACCACATGTTTTATTCACATATGCCTCTCTTCTTCTCTATATAAAGAAGAGCCTCATTTGTAAAAGGGAGGTCCCTTGGCCATGGCCTTGGCCTCCATTTTGGTAATGGAAGAAGGTGTCATTTGCTACTCTCCTGTTTCCTTGTGTGCAAGGCGATGATCTTGGTGTATGGATTTGCATGTGTGTGTGCATGGTTGGGAGGATGTTCCCCTTTGCTCTTTGTGACGTTGGCCATTGTTGCCATTGCTCCATGAGCCTGGGTGAACCTCTCCTCTCATTCTTTGCCCCAACTTGGAGAAACTTCTCACTTCCATGTGAGGCGGTTAAGGTTTGTTGTTCCCCACTTCTCAACAGCAATTCTCGCAACTTGGGCCTATACCATATCCAGAGTCTCTTAAACTGTTTGTAGCCTTTCTTCCAATGATGTAAACTCTGAATTTTGGACTGCCTATCTTTCCTCCACTTCCGCAATCGAAATACTATGTCTTTTTAGTTCACCACTCTGATCTTTAACCTTGGTTTTTAACCTTTGTGCTTCTTGCTCAGCTTTCTGCAACTTCTTATTTAACTCTTTATTGCTTTTCTTTAACTTTTGATTTACTTTCTACATTTAACCGATTTCTGCTTGCAATCGAGCTATAATCTTGGACTTTTTCTCCACAGTAACTTTCAGAGTATTATTTTCTGTTAAAGTATCATTTAACTCTTCAACCAACTGTTCATCCACAAGACTGTCACGACCTCTGTTCTCCGCCTGTAACTATCTCTTCTTGTAGCTGAGTGATCCGAACTGCCATCTGCTCCTTTTCTACAACCCAGCTGTCCTTTTCCATTATCATGGCATTATACTTATTTTGGAAATCTTCCAATTTCACCGAACTCCATGCTAATCCACGAGCCAAATCTCCAAGTAATCCTAGTCGAATAGTCTCCTTATTATACATCCATGGGTATATCACATCTGTGGATTTAAGTGTGGGTAGCTTCACTCTGCCTTCGGAAGTTTTCCATTTGTCGACTAGGCCACATTCTGTGGGAGGTCTCACCCGAACATCCTCCTTGATCTTGTTGCTGTTTTCGGGACTGCTCTTCTTCAGCCGCCTCTCGTGCTGCCTCTTCCTCATTCCGCCCTGCCTCTCCTCTCGCCTTCTTCCCTAGCCTTCCTTTCGGTTTCTTCCTTGGCCTTCCTCTCGGCTTCTGCCTGGGCTCTCCTCTCTTCCACCTGGCGCCTTCTAGATTCCTCCTCTTTGTCAATCTCAGGATCCACCTGATCCTGAGAAGTATTACCTCCTGACCGCCGCTCTACCGCTCGTTTGTTCAAAAGTTGTAAAAACACTTTCCTCGAGCATACTGTGTATTCTCGAGGTAAGTATGCTAGAGTCGAGAAAAGTAACAAGAAGATCACTCCCACTTTGGAGTCCAGTACTGCGTTGACCGTCGGAATAATCTCCAGACTTCTTTCTTTAACTTTCAGAAGATAATTTCCGCCCAGTTTACCTGGGTCTTCGCCGCTTCCTTCCCCAGCACAAAGAGATGCTCGGATACGCCATGGTGCTTAGCCTGTAAATTGATCACCATGGTCATTAATAACATTCCCCACTTCAATGGGTTATCATCTGATAGTTGCACGAAGCGGTATTCACCCGAGCAGGGTTTGCCGAGCAATGCGCAGATTTTTGCAACATCCATGACCTCTGTGCTCACCGTGATACCCTCCTTGGCCACATGGAAACGCTCCATGATCGAATCCACGATTAAATGTACTTCTTCTTGTCCTATTTGGATATTGATATCTTGAACATTAATGTCATTTCCCTCTATCTGTGGGACGATCTCCATTGTTATCTCTGTTGCCTCAGGGTGAGGCTTAATGGTTCGCCAATCTATCATGGCAGACTACAGGAGTCCTCTGCATTCGAACCACACCTTCTGCTCCTCTGAGATCTTCTTTGGGATATACGGAAGGTGACAATGAGAGAAGGTCACTTCCATCTTACTGTGACTTGCTTGTTTCGTTGCTCTCACGCACGACACTCGATGTATTCACTCTACTCGTTGTATTCGCTCTTCTCGCCAACTCGTCAAATAAGCCGAATTCAGCACAGTTCACAGCCTTTTATGCCCATCTTCTTGTGTAACAAATTGCGATCACACGAATTTATGTTTAAATTTTTTTAATTTTTTATTTTTAATCGGGAGCATTGATAGGGCCGGAGTTTAGACCCATTGACGACCGTCAACAGAACTTCTCCTGTGAGTATAGTAAGCCGAAATGTACCCAGTCCGCACATTTCATGAATCCAGAACGAACTAGTCCACCGTAATTTCAACTTCCCATCTTGCGTTTCATCTTCGAATGAAAATACAAAACTAAATCTCCGGGGTGAAAAATCCAAGTCTGCAAATTCCGATCATGCCAACGCTTCTTCCATTGTTGTACTTCTTGAAGCAAGAGAAAACTCTTATAGCGAACTTCATCCAACTGGCAGAGCTGATCCATGCGATACGCAAAAGATTCGTCCGGTATTAAACGCTTCTGTACTGCTATCTGGAAACTTGGGACCGCAAGCTCAAATGGAAGAATCGCCTCCTTCCCATACAACAACTTAAAGGGTGTGCATCCCACCGAAACTTTGTAAGAGGTGCGATAGGCCCAGAGCACCGTGGGAAAATAATCTCCCATTGATCAGTATTATCCAAGAGCATTTTCTGGAGCATCTGTAGCAGCACCTTGTTCGTGCTTTCGGCTAAACCATTAGCTCAAGGGTAATATGGGGAACTAAACCGATGTTTCATACGAAATCCCTTTGTGAGCTCCGTAATCAGTTGATTCAAAAAATGCATGCCTCGATCCGAAACTAATTCCAACGAAAGACCATACCGAGGAAATATGTCAATTTGGAGCTTCTTAGCCACAACAGCTACTGTGGCTTGTTTAGTTTCCCATGCTTCCGCCCATCGGGTGCAGTAGTCCGTACAGGTAAAAATATAAAGGGCACATGTAGTCGTCACTGGGGGTTTAATTGGTCCAATGAAATCTAGTCCCCAGTTTTGAAAAGGTTCCAATGGCAAAATAGGCTGGAGAGGAAAGTGATGAGCGTCCCTAGGTTTACCAGTTCGTTGACAAGGATCACAATTCTGAACCGCCGCTTGCACATCAGCACTCATAGTGGGCCACCAGAGTCCAGACTGTTGAATTTTTTGGACCGTAATAAGATGACCGAAATGTCCACCGGCATCACCTGCATGTGCTTCCAAAATAACCGTTGGTACTTCGTGTGCGGGTACACAACAAAGCCAAACTCTCGTCGGGTCTTTATGCTAAAGTTGCTCCATGATCATGGAAAAATGTCGGCTGTGTAACCCAAGTTTCTTTTAGGTTGCCGACCATAAATGAGATGGCACGACACCATTTGCAAGAAAGCTCACTATTTCTTCGTACCAGGTTGGAGTAGTCTGCGAAACATCTTCCGGTTCGGCCACCGTAAAAACTTCAGCATGCGGAAGAGAATCATCGATGCCATCCGAAGGTTCACCATGATCTATTCTAGACAAAAAATATGCAATCGCATGACTAGCTCTAGGACGATGGACCACATCATATTCAAATTCCTGTAATAGCAACACCCATCGAGTGAGATGTCCCACTAAATTTTGTTGTTTCACCAGGTAAAGCAAAGCACTCTGGTCCACATGAAATGTGAACGATCGACCCAGGAGAGTGTCGAAACTTTTTAATAGAATAAATAAGACCCAACCACTCACACTCCGTAGTCGAATAGTTTCGCTCAGCGGATGTGAGTCTTCTACTAGCATAGTACACCGGTCGAAACCACTTCGGATTTTCCTTCTGCATGAGGATGTTGCCAATTGTGTGATCTGAGGCGTCCACGAAAACGTGAAAGGGTAATTGCCAGTCCGAAGCTTTTAAGATTGGAGCACTCACAAGCATTTTCCGGAGTCGTTCAAACGCCAATTGTGTTTCATCAATCCAGAGAAAATCCTTCGACAGTACATGTGCTAACTTATTGAGCAGGATAGCAATATGTGAGAGTCCTCTTAAATGTCTACCTTGCCAACGGATTTGCCCGAGAAACTTGAGCAGCTCTTTGGGACTCTTCGGAGCTTGTGTATCTCAGATAACTTTAACTTTATCCGGATCAACCGCAATTCCTTTTTCCGAAATAATATGTCCGAGCAATTTGCCACATTTCACAATGAAGGTTGACTTTAAAGGATTTAAGCATAGTTGTACATTTTGACAGGATCCGAAACATAAACATAAATGTTTCAAATGCGACATCGTCCTACCAGAGACAGAGAAATCATCCAAGAATATGCGCATAAAAGATGTTAAGTATGGCACGAAGATTTGCTTCATACAACGCTGAAAGGTACTTGGAGCATTCTGGAGTCTGAATCACATGACTGTATAGGTAAAGATCCCCCAATTGGTGATAAAGGATGTTTTAGGTATATCTGCCTCAACCATGCGCACCTAATTATAGCCACTGAATCCATCCAGAAAAGAATACATTTCCCGCCCTACGACTTCGTCCAGCATACTATCCAAAAAGGGTAATGGAAATGGATCAGGAACTGTGGCAACATTCAATTTTGGATAGTCCACACAGATTCACAATTGTTTGTTTTTCTTCGAGATGATCACTATTGGCGATACCCATTTCGGATTTTTGATAGGAACAATATAACCCACCTTAAGTAGGCGATTCAATTCGAGTTTAACCTGTTCCGCAAAATGGGGATTCATCCGATATCGTTGCTGCATTATGGGAGTAGCATCCGGTTTGAGTAAAATACGGTGATGATATAATTTCGGATCCAGTTCCTGCATATCCGAATATGATCAGGCAAACACATCAGAATACTGCTTTAACAATGCAATCAAAACGGACCAAAATTCCAAAGCTAATTCCGAACAGATTTGAATTGGCTTCGGGTCCTCCTCACTTCCTAAATTGATCACTTCCAGTGCATCTTCCTCCACGAGAACACTACTCATCTCCATAGGCTCATTCAGAGGAAATTCTGGTAATGGAGTCTCGAAATTGTCAAACACTTCAGGGTCTACTGCAGTTGTCAAACTATCTACTGGCATGGTAAAAACTGAGTTAACATCGACCACTCCCACAGTCAGCAAGTCTTTATTAGCCTCCAAAAATTTAGTTTCCTCATCCTCTTCTAAGCCTTCTAGCATATGGGGTGGTTCCGACCAGATTGGTTTCTACTACGGGAGAAAGTATTGTTCGTCATCCAACGAGACCGTGAATTCGGAATGTCCCTTCCAAAAAGTGATAGTTTTCTCATCCCAATTCTGTCAAACTTTGGCATTTCGGAGCCATGGTCGTCCGAGAAGTAGATTGTAATCTAAATTCTACCCCTTTAATTCCAGGATGATAAAGGTAATCTTAAATAATACCTGTGCAATCCGGATCGGAATATCCTTAATCAATCCTACCAGTTGAACACGAGATTGATCCACCATTCGGACAAAGAATGGATCTCGCTCAAATTGGTGCCACCCCATATGCCTGCATGTTGGTGTAGAAGCTATGTTGATACTCGATCCTCCATCGATTAATACCTTTGGAATGGCACGATTACGATGGTAAATTGCAATGGTAGGTACGACATAGTCTACAAACTTTTTTGGAGTGTCCTTTACCATTGAGACTGTTGGGTCTGGAGTTTCTGATATATGGTATGTCGACTGTAGTTTTTGTAATATACAAAAAGTGGGCACTAGCTCCAACAAAGCTCCTAATGATAATTTCATATGTAATTCTTGCAATAATCCACTAGGGAATCCACTAGTTTCTGCCTGGGGTGATTCGTCGTTATCTATCCATATATCAAAGGTAACCTAAATTCTATTCCTATTTCGACTGTTCATTCCTTCTTGAAAATTCGCCATTCTGGAATTCACTTGCTAAAAATTGTCAGAAGACTGCGCAACAGCAGTGCCCGAAGACTCTGCCACTTGACATCCCTGAGATTGCTGAATTCGATCATCTACCGCAAAAGGAATTGTTTTTTATTAACAAAATGGGGTGGATACTCCTGAGCCCATCATACAGCTATTTTTAGTTGTTGCTTCTGTTTTTCTAGAATCGATATACAAGGTTCCGGTACAGTGGAATATTCATTCTGCGAGCGAGTGACGACTAAATTTTTTGGTTCAGTGTATTCTATGGAGTCCATGCTAACCATTGGGGCTTTTAGTTTCACCTCCTGCTTCCTTTGATCGTATTCTTTGGCTTCTTCGCATTCCCACCGACGGTGGCCAAACTATAAACAGAACTGACACTGGATGGGGTGATTACCAAAATTGTTCAAACCAGACTGATGGAATCATCTTCCTTTGCCAAAATCATTAAAATTCTATTAGTAACGTCTTCTAGAGTCTGCGTTCTTCTGTAGTTCTGAGTACAGTGAGGTTCCTGTATTGCATACATCTTGGCTATCCTGCCACGGTCCGGGCTGAACAGAATGTTTAAAATCTCGTACGTCCCCTTTCCACTTCTGGGTCTCGACTTGTGCAGAAGCTACCAATGTACTCTTTGAATTGAATCTGCAATTATCCAAACTATGATTATGCATGTTGCAGATTGGGCAATATACCTGATTTAGGGCACAATCTGTTGTGATATGTCTTGGATTTCGACAGCGCAAGCAGTATAGCTGTTGAATCAAGTTCAAGGGTTGTTTCCCTTCAATTTCACTGTTGACCATCCCCATATTTGCAAGTCGCATTTTTTTGTCCATATGAGTGGCTAATTCAATAACTGATCCAACGTACAGCTCTGGTCCAATGTAAACACATAGATCTTTTCTTTTATCAGTGGTTGTAAACCATCCATAAAAAATTCGAGAAGTAATTCTTTCGAGGGACAACTGTCATCCGAAAACTGCCTCATAATAGACCGAAATTCTTCTACGTAGAGGTTTACCAAACTCTTCTAGACCATATATTGCAAAGTGGTGTATAATTCCGAAATACTTTTGGCCGTCCAAAATCGCATTAGGAATGCTTCTTTCAATGCATAATATGTAATAAAATGATCACAGGGAAACTCAATTAACCATTTAACTGCATTTCGAGCCAAAGTGGCCTGAAACACCTGTAATTTATGATCATCATCCTGCAAATGCCTGTGGTTGCAATTGTACTGGTTTTCAAATGTTCGTATATGCACATCGGGATCTTCCCCTGCTTTACCAAAAAAGTGTGTATAATTCAATCCTGACAGTTGATATCATTGTGCCATCGGATCCCACAATGTGGATTGTGGCACCGGAATGAGAGCTAGATCCAAGCCTGGGGGTGGGAATGACTTCCGCCGCTGGAGCCTTCTTCCTCAGGGTATTTTTCTTCCAGTGGGAGGTGTTGTTGGTTGGGTTTTTCACCTTCCCTGTGCCCCGCTGTTTTCACTAGCTTCTCCTCCTTCCACTCAGTTACCCATTAATCCTGTAGTACTCGAGGGGGGATGACTCCTTGTTCTACCCAATATGTCAATTCCTCTGGGATGTTCACTGCCTCCGAAACAGGAAGATCCTTTAGACCTTCTACAATCTGTTGAAAAAATTCGTCTAAATGTTCATGACGATAATTTGTTGCATGATACTCCCTTCCGCTCTGCAACGGCATGAAACTTGTGATAGCGCTTCCTTAACTAGAACCCCATCCCATCATGGTCGTCAAATGTTTGGACACTGTTCGTCGTAATATTAACAGCACCCAAGTAATAGGTTTGGGAACGGGGATTCACGAATATTTCTATCTGTAAACATGCGTTTTTGTTCCATACTTCAATACGACTTGGTGCAGACATAGAATCTTAACTACACAGAATAATAGATATATGATTCAAAAATAGATATATTATATTCATTATAGCATTGCAATTACAATTGTTCTCCGCATTGTATATCCCACTTCCTTCACAACTCTGTGTATCATCATTTCCATAATCATCGAGTCCGGAATTCGAAAGAACCCATAGTAACTTGTCTTCGCGGGTCGTAAGAAAAAGGTAGGGATGAACTTCACATCGTTCCAAGCCTTCGTTATTCCAGAAACTCTTGATATGTCCATTATTGCAAAAGTGGAAATTACAAAGAATAATCCGTCCACATCGGCTGCTAACAGTAGTCTCATGTATACTATGGTAGCTACGAGACGAGACATTGCATTTGCAGCAGGAGTTGTGAGTAGATATATGTCTAATCCGTGTAAGAAACATTGGGAAGCGATCAAGATGATTTTGAGATATTTGAGTGGCACTAAGGACAAGTGTCTATGCTTAGGTAGAGGGAAAACATCCATTATTGGTTACCAAATTCTGACTATGCTGGTTGTGTAGACAATTGTAAGTCTACATCAAGGTACATTTTTCATTTTACTGGAGGTGCTATCTCTTGGAGATCTCGTCTTCAAGAATGTACAGCTATTTCCACCACCGAAGAAGACTATGTTGCAGCAATTGAGGCATGTAAGGAAGCATTGTGGCTTTCTCATCTTGCTTGTGATATGGGTTTACCTCAGCATGTACCTCGTTTGCTCAATGATAGTTAGAGTGCCATTGCTTTCGCTAAGAATCCGGTCTATCATACAAAGATCAAACACATTGAGGTGAAGTATCACTCCATTAGAGATTGCTTGGCCACTGCGCGCATTATTCTTGAGAAGGTTCACACTCGAGATAATGTTGCAGATCTACACGATAGCTTTCAACACTGTTGTCACTTGATGGGGGTTACTTGGTTCATGATCTTACATAGTCACTTGTATATTGTGTAACATGCCTATCATGTGGAAGGTATAGTTTGTATATTGTGTAACATGCCTATCATGATCTTACATAGTCACTTGTATATTGTGTAACATGCCTATCATGTGGAAGGTATAGTTTGTATATTTACACTTAGGTATTCTTTATCATTCTTTACTTTTCTCCCATAGTTACTTTGGTCATATTGGCCTTTAGTGGGAGATTGTTACCGTTAGTATCCATGTGAGAAGCCAAATGGCCACCGAACACTTCTTTGTATATGTTCTTTAATAAAACATATAGTGGCTTGGTCATCCACAAACTAAAGGTTTGATCACATTTGTAACACCTAAGAAATCTGTGTTCGTGCTCCCTATGAAGAGTGTACTATAGTGCATCACCATCGAAATACGTCACAACTTTCTTTCTCTCAATTAATGATTGCAAGGTTCCTTTATAACTTCACTTTCCCTCTAATCAAAGGCGAGTTGATACAACACTTTTGGTTTAGTTCGGAATTAGAACTATTTTTTTTCTTGGGTCTAGGATGTGTTCTATGGCAGGTTTCACACAAAACAACGACATTGGAAATGAAGAGTGATCAACCTATTGTGATTTTCCACGTGCTCTCAAGGATTCACATAAGTTCGGAGCCTCAGAAATACTCTCCTGTTAGCACACAATACATTCTCTCAAGAAATGTACCAACCTCCCTCTCCTGCCCCTCTTGAGTTCCATTGTCCAGCTAGAGCAAATTCCAATAAAAAAAAATATTAGTCAAATGCTATCATGCTAAGTTTCATGCTCTATTCAGATGTGTTCAAGGTTCTCCCTAGCTTCACACAATGCGGAGGTACACAAAGCAAATTCATTTGTTCCATACTTTAGTGTGAATACTTGGACGGCAACATTAACAAAATTCTATCAATTCCGGTGGAAATATATCGTTTCTAAACCCAATTCTGTCGAAAAAATGTGAAATGACCCTATGTTTCCACTTGCAAAACCCCTTGGTACAAAGTCCCTTGACCTCGAGGATAACATCTCAAAGGCCAATGGGACTTAAACCATGTATTGGAAACCGTATGGATTGAGTTTATATGATACCCACAACCCACTTCCACTTGAAACAATTGAGATTGCATAAGGGTTATATCCTTTTCCAAGCTAGCTTTCCATAGGGACACCACCACCTAAGAACCTAAGAAACTTGGAAATCCTTTTGTGAATATTTGAATAGGAGTTGAACCCACCAAGCATTGTTGTTAACCTCATGATCCACTTGGCAACGAGTTTGAGATTCAAAGTGATTTACTTTCCATGAGCCGACACGCCCTCTACATATTATTTTCTCTTTGATGCAAAGATTAAATTACCGAGTGAATCTTTTTTGGAATGTGAAAAATGTCCGTTTTGTTTGTTTGAGTGGGGACGTTGGTTTTGCACGAAACGAGGAACACTGAAGATCGTATTCAATTTGGCTCTCAAAAGTTTCCGGAATCATCCCAAGACGCCTGGTCTAACGGTTGAGTCCCTCGCCTCTTGAGGCGGGGGCGAGGGTTCAACCCCCCAGTGCTGCGGGATATGTAAAACCGCCTTCGGGCGTTGAAAACTGCCTTCGGGCGTGCCACTCCGCTGTGCCTTCGGGCCGTCTACCCCGTTGTAAGTCCTTCCCGGTCTGTCTAACCCCTGTTCTTGTGGGATAAGGGGGGTCCCATGGGTACTATGCCCTTCCTTGTACAGTTGTAATTTCAAAGTTAAAGCCCGGGGGAGTAGGCCTCGGCCGAACCTCCATTAAAAAAAAAAAAAAAAAAAAAAAAAAAAGTTTCCGGAATCTCCAAACTCCTGTCCCAAGCCACTTAGTTGGGTGGTTGGGTCTTTCACCTCTTGAGGCGGGGGCCAGGGTTCAACCTCCACCAGCAACATGTAAGGGACATGTTATCATGGAAACCTTGTATCTTGTGGCTGTTGTGCCATCATTTGCCCTGCACCAGCAACATGTAAGGGACATGTTATCATGAAAACCTTGTATCTTGTGTCTGTTGTGCCATCATTTGCCCTGTTTCGGGGTAAATATGACTACCAACCCAGCTATGTAAACCCCTGTTCTTGTGGAATAAAGGAGGTCCCATGGGTACTATGTCCTTCCTTGTACACTTACAATTTCAAAGTTACAACCTCTAGGAGTAGGCCTCCGCTGAACCTCCATTTAAAAATTTAAAAAAAAAAAAAAAAAAAAACCTCCAAACTCCTCCAGCTGCACACGCCCTTCTTCATCATCATCCTCAATTAATTAACGTGCCTCAATTTTCATCCTCTTTCCGCGTAAGTGCTGTACGTGTCTCTTCTCTTCTGCTGGACGCCAGCGGCACCCACCTCAACTGCATTTTCATAGTCTTGCAACTGCTGCGCGTATGCCAGTCTGCCGTCTACTCGTCCTCTTTCTCTACCACCATCTTCCAATCTTATATTACACGCCATCGTTTCTCCCCCCTCTCTCTCTCTCATACACACACACACAACAGCTCACACAAGCATAGAGTGTGAAACCTTGGCAGATCGTCGCACACTTGTATAAACCTTCCATTCTTTAGGACTTCGCAGCCATGGTTGCTCATTCCACTACTCAGTGCAGAGTTGCTGCTTGCGTCGTCTTCATTACTTTCGTGCTCGGTTCCTGCGCAGTCAAGAAGGGTAGTGCTGTGGATCTCCGACAGGAGTTGAAGGTAACATGGGCGCCCATTAATGTAAGGTTCGAGGACGGGGGAGAAGCCCTGCAGCTGGTTTTGGAGAATACCACTGGCGGTGCGGGCTTTGCCTCTAAGAATTATTATCTGCTGGGGAACATCGACATGCAGATAAAGCTTGTGCCGGGGGATTCAGCAGGCACCGTCACAGCCTACTACGTAAGTACACGGTGCCAGAGTTCAGCTTCTATGGCGTTTAGAAAAGAGAAAATGCGCCAATTTATGCGTTTTTGTATTTCTGTTGCTGACCATTGTTGATGATGACGACTCCAGATGTCATCGGAAACATCGAACCATGACGAGCTGGACTTCGAGTTCCTGGGAAACTCGTCTGGCGAGCCTTACGTCCTGCAGACCAACGTCTTCTCCAATGGGGTGGGCGAGCGAGAGCAACGTATACTCCTATGGTTCGACCCTACTACGGACTTCCATACCTACTCTATTCGCTGGTCCGAAGAGCGTATCCTGTGCGTGATTGACTCGGTCCCTTTTCTTCAACACGCCTGTGTTTACTGTAATAACGTCCTGTCCATTGTTTTTCTGATGTGCAGGTTTTTGGTGGACGGCACTCCTATTCGGGTTTTCTCGAATAACAAGGATGTCGGAGTGCCTTATCTTGACAGTCAGCCCATGCGGGTCTTCTCCAGCATCTGGAACGGCGACAGCTGGGCGACGCGCGGCGGGCTGGTGAAGATCGATTGGTCCCAGGGTCCCTTCATCGCTAGCTACCGCGCATTTAAGACCTTAGACTCTGCATGTGCCGCAACCAGCTCGGCGGCGTGTGCGGCGCAGATTACTTCGACGGACGGCATCCGGGGAGGCCCGGCGGCGCAGCGCCTGGACTCCGCCAAGCTGGACTGGGTGAAACGTAACTTCATGGTATATGATTACTGCACAGATGAGAAGCGCTACCCGGCGCCGCCACCCGAGTGCTCTCAACAGCTCTAGCAGGTGCAGAGCAGAGTACTATATCACCATTCTTTTTGTGTGTGTAGAATGAACAACAACATATTCAAAGGTGGCACACTTTTGGTGACAAACTTGGATAGGGGATTATTTTGTCCTTTTCTCTCTGTCATTTTCATGTAAGTTTGTATACCCAAGATTAGAGAAATACAGAATGACAACTCCTTATGATGAAAGTACCTTAAGAGGTACTTTAAGAGGTTGGGTGTGTGAGTGTGTATTTCCATTTCAGTATGCTTTCCAATTTCATTGTACCCTCAGAAAAAAAAAAAAAGGACAACTCAGCTTCTATGCTTGTCTTCACTCTAAAACTGCCCAACTTGCAAGACTTGTGGGCAACATCAAAATAGGGTGAGAGTTGTTTTCTTGATCTTATTAATTGAGGATGGTCGATTGTTGGATAGAACGAAATGATTGTGAGATACAATTAATCAAGGAGCAAAGACCATAATCGGCTTGCTTTATCAAAGTGATTTCTCAAGGCTTTGAGCTCTTTGCGTTGCACCATTCTCACACTCTTTGAGCGGGGTCAAAGAACAATGCAAAGTAGCTACCACGAGGAGTATCTGAGTCTCTTTTTTTAGGGTAAATTGTGTTCAGAATGAAGAGATTAATAGAAAAGGTATCAGATATGCTCTATGCCTCGATCTTGTAAACTACATGCACTCTCGTTTGAAAGGCTTCTATTACAAGAGGAAGCCATGTGAAAGCAATGCACTAAAAGTTCACCCTTTTTGTGTCTCGTAAGATCTCTAATCTTAAGGGACCCACATATTTTTATCTTTAATCTATGGGATTAAAGATAAAAATATGTGGGATCTTAACAAGACCCAACAAAATAAGTAGAGGTGATTTCTTATTAATTAATAATAATGAAAGGCTATGTGACGATTCAAAAACGGAAGTTTTTATATTTGGACTTTTGGGTCTATGCCTAGGATTGAAGTAGCTAGAGGACAAATTATGATAAGGTCGAGAAAGGAGAATCTCTTTGAAAGTTGGGAAAAGTTTATCGATAAGCATATCTTCCATCTCAAAGTGCTTAAGACCCTTATTCTTCTCATGACATATCTTCCATCTCAAAGTTCTCTCCTCTCAACCAAGCCTTGTATGTATACCTATGATTCTAAGCCACTTTTTACAAAAGAAATTTTACTTGAGAGTCACTCTTTTTGAAAAGCAGCATTAGTTGAGAACAATCCTTTTCCGAATCAATCTACATCACTATTTTGTAGATTGATTCTCCACCACCCTTTATCTAGAAAGGTACCAATAAAAAAGAACGGCCCACAATGCTTAGGCTAATGAAGCTCTTGGGCAAAAGTTTTCTCCTTGCAAGACTTGAATCCAATAACTCCTCCTTGCCCCCCTTAAGACTTAACCACTAAGCTAGGTGGACTCCTTATCTTATAGAACATATGAACCTTTGCTTAAGTCTAGTCTCAAGATCTTTTGCCCAACAACTAAGTGACCAATTAGGTTCCAAACTAAGATTTGATTGAACTCGTCGGATGCTTATATCATAGGCATACTTTATAACATTCTTCCCCTGATCCAAAGCCAAGGAGCCATAAAGGTCACAACAAAAGGAGAGCCATAATAAAGCAAGGCTTGAAGATAAGAGGAATATCATTGTTGAAGCATTGTGGGCACGGTCATCGATCTTAGCAACAATGAAGTAGTCTGTCTCTCCATTGATGTGGAGCAAATATTGGACACATACTAGAAGGTTAGTTTGTACCATTATCAAGATAGATCCCAAAGTAAGAAGTGGTATGTTAAAGCTTATACAAGCAACACGTTTTGAGCATCCAAAGCCTAGTGTGGAAGGATTTGTGATCAATTTCTCTCAGGCATCTATAGTAGACTTAAAAATTTCTCAATTGATTGTGTCCATTTGTGATTAGAAGCTCAAGAGTGTGATGCTTGATGTGGGCTCTGATCAATTTGATGCCTGATGGAACTAGAAAAAACTTGGGGTTTGTGATCATAAAAAGTGTACCACTCTTTGCCACTCTTACAATCCAATGGAGGGAAAAAGCCACTGGAATCATGGAAAAGGTAATAATGATGATTATGATTCAAGGATATGTTCTTTTGGGTGTCATAATATTCATTGCCTTTGCGAAGAATCAATATTTTTTTAAATTATCAGGAAGAACTTGGCTAAGGAAAGACATAGTCCCACATGAATTAGAAAAGAAAAAATTGTAGGTCAGATGAGAGACCAATGACATATACTGCTCTACTGAGAGACTAGATGTGAGCATCTTCATACAAAGTCAAATAATGTAATGAAAAAACAAAAGGAATAACCCATGTCAAAGCTCAATCATCAAGAAGAAGAAGACTTGATTAGGTGGTTGATGTAAGGACAAGGACGTTATGTAGTTAAAAACAAGTTAAAAAAGATGAGGAATTGAAGTAAAAAGATAATATTGAATCATAAGTTGAAGAAATCCCTAAACATCTAGGTGAAGGGGAAGAAGCAAAAGATGAAGGTATTGAATAAATATGAAGATACGCAAACAAAGCAGTATCGTGCTACAAGTCCCAAATTGACCATGGAGGATATTCCTAAGGGATGGACACAAGAGAAGAGAGCATCATTGGAGTCACATGGAATCAATAAATGGACTTAAGCTTGAAAGAAAAGCATACTAGTAAAGGATCACTTACTTTGTTATTCAGGGTGGATGAAAACATGTCCAGGATCACACTAAGATGGATTGGACCTTTTGAAGTAATGGAACTTCTAAGATGGATTGGACCTTTTGAAGTAATGGAACTTCTACGAAGGTGCCCAAGGGTTTGATGTGGGGGGATTGTAATTCCCGGCCTTGTGATGCAACTTCTTGTAATTAGCCCTGAAAATTGTAGTAGTGTGGCTGAGGATGGTTCCATGAAAGGGTGCAAATTAGAGTTTCATCCTATTCTTGGATTGATTTCGCATTAAAATCTATACTATTTATGATTTTTTATCTCATATCCTTGTTGCAATAATCAAATTCTATATAAATCCAACCTCATTCCGAAGATTGTCTATTGAGATATTTACCCCTTAAAATTGCAATATTGCTGCCATTTCTAGCTTATGGAGAAGAGATATCTTCAAGATATTTTGGCTACAAGATGGCTAGCCAACATACTTGTTTATTTTTTAAAGTTTATTTAAATGCAGCTTGAGGCTTCTTTTGCACTCCCTTCGTCACGTCATGTACACTCTAGAGAGGGACAAGCTGACCACTACTATTTAAATAATAAAAAATTCTAAAAATTAAACAAATGAAGTTTGCACGTATTCATATCTGTTTGCTTGTTCGCATAGGAAAGATAAAATATCTGACCAAGGCAACCTCTACACTCCATGAGTTAGAAGGTTCAATCATCGGAAGTAAAGAAAAGGTTGTTTCAAATTACGTACCACATTGCACCAAGCTAAGAATGAGGCTCGTGTTGCTTACCTCCAAACAGAGTTGGAGAGTGAGCACATGAATGAAGGCGATTCTATGGATAGTTTTCCGACAAAGATCAAGGATTTGAAGGAACAATTGATTTCTGCTGATGAAGTTATACTAGATAGCTCACTTGTGCAGACCATTTTGAATGGTCTTTCTGACTCATATCAAAGTTTTGCTTCTACTCTTCGTTTGATGATGAGAGGCAATCCAAATGCCTTGTCATTTGAAGAGTTAGTTTATGTTATGTTGCAAGAAGACGAGTCTCGACAAAATAGGTCCATTATGCATGTTGTAGATCAAGGTTTCTTGGCTAGTCAGAAGGGCAAAGGAAAATGGAGCTCTTCTAGTAAGCAGAAATCTGCAAATGCCGCACAATCGAAGAAGGAAGACAAAGATGAGAAGAAATTAAAAAAACAGAAATTGTTTTGCAAATATTGTAAAGCAAATGATCGTCATTAAGAGCTGTCCAAAATTGGTTGCTAAAGTGGCAAAGAAGAAAGAGGCCGGAATGGTTGTTGCAGAGCCCTCTACACCGAAAAGAATCTGCTAATCTTGTGGAGAATGAAGAATGGGCTTTACTACTGTTTCCAATTTTGACCCATCTTATCATGAGCAGTGTATGTCTGCAGTAGATTCGGATGTTTGGTATTTTGATAGTGGGACAACCAAACATATTACCTCGCAACACAGTTTCTTCACTTCACTTGAGCCTTCCCCTATAGGGAATACTGTCACATGTGCTAACAACTCCTCTTATCCTATCATGGGAGTTGGTAAAATCATTTTGACTACTGTTGATGGTAGTTCTTTCACCTTGTCTGATGCTTTATTTGTTCCATGCATCAAGAAAAATCTGTTATCAGTTTTAGCATTAGCCAAGGTTGGCTTGGTTGTGGAATTTTTTGATGACAGATGTACAATTCATGATATGCAGTGGGTTGTATAAGCGCATAGACTATGAAAGATCTATGAATGATTCGACATGTGCAATACATGATTCTCAAGCTATGTCAGATGCAAAGCTTTGTCATGCATGCTTTGGTCATCTGAATTTTGCTAGTTTGCTACGACATCTGAAATGGTGTCCTCTTTGCCCAAACTTGAGGCACCTGGAAAACATGTCTGTGAAGGCTATGTTTTGGGCAAAATGCAACGTTCCTCCTTTCCAAAAGATGGTTCAGTTCGGCCTACTCAGAAATCGCAGCTTGTACATAGTGATGTCTGTGGTCCTATGCAAACACCTTCTTTTGGAAAATATGTTTACGTCATGACTTTCGTTGATGTTTTTTCCAGGCATCCATGGGTATATCCACTCAAAGAAAAGTCCGAAGTGTTTATGTGCTTCAAACAGTTTTTGGTTTTGGCTGAAAATCTGTCAGCATGTAAAATGGGCACCCTCCATTCTCATCGGGGGGGGGGGGGGATATATGTCTTCTGACTTTAATGCATTTGTGACTGAACGTGGGATAAAACATCAATGTACACCTTAATAGAATGGATTTGCTGAACGGAAGAATATGTCACTCATAGAAATGGTGAGGTGTATGGCCAAGGGTCAAGCTTTACCACATATTTTCTAGCTTGAGGCTGTCATGTGTGCAGCATATGTACTTAACAGGTGTCCCACTAAAGCATTTTAGTCTATCACTCCATATGAAGCTTGGCATGGTCGCAAGCTATCTGTTGCTAATCTACGTGTTTTTGGTTGTCTGGCATATCCAAGTCCTAGAACAACATCACAATAAATTGGATGATCAAGCAGTAAAATGTATATTTGTTGGATACAGTTCTAAAAGCAAAGGCTATCGTCTGTATCGTCCACAGCCTAAATGCATTTTGATTAGCGATGATGTTGTTTTTGTGGAAGATACTATTCAACCTTTACTTTCATGTACGAAGGAGACATGTGTTAGCTCCAAAGACATGTATGATACTTTGCTTCCTCTTTTTACAAGTGGACAATCTAGTTTTGGTCCTAATGAAGCAACTTCTCAACCATTGCAGGTTTCATGTGGTGATGCAGATCATTCCATTTCTGATGCACATTTCCATGATGCACTTGTTGATGAGAGAGCTGATATTGAGGAGGCATAAACTATGCCAAAATGGCTAGTGCACACTTTGCATGATAACAAATTAGATGCACCTCTATCATATTGTACTCATTCAGGCTCTCATAGTACCTCTTTTGCATTAGATTGCTATGCTATGGCTGCCTCTAGTCTCTATGATGAGACTACACCTGTTTCATTTGATGAAGCACAAAATTTTGAACATTGGATGGCTACAATGCAATCTGAATATGATGCTATCATGAAAAATGGTACTTGGTCTTTATGTGACTTGCCTCTTGGCAAGAAGGCCATTGGCACTAAGTGGGTATACAAGCTGAAGTGTAAACCTGATGGAACCAGGAATAAGGCTAGGCTTGTTGCAAAGGGTTATGTGCAGGAAAGAGGCATTGATTTTGATGAGACCTTTGCATCTACTTGCCGAATGACTATTGTTTATAGCATATGTGCACTTGCAGCTCATCATGGTTGGAATGTACATCATTTGGACATTAAAAAAACATTTGTGCAGAAAGGGCATGAAAACTAGGTGTGCAGGTTAAAGGAGGCATTATATGGTTTAACGCAAGCACCACATGCTATCTGATTGCACATGGTTTTGAGAACACTCCAACTGAAAGCACCTAATATGTTAAGCATGGTAATGATGTGCTTCTGATCATTGTGGTGTATGTTGATGACATGTTGCTCACTGGTCCTCATGCGAAGCATATTGCTAATTTCAAGGCTGATTTACATGCCTCATTTGAGATGTCTGATTTGGGGTATTTGCATCATTATTTGGGCATTCAATTTATGCATGTTGATGGTGGAATGGTTTTGTGTCAAACAAAATATAGTGACACATTATTGCAGTGTTTTGGCCTTGAAGAATGTAAACCTATTGCCACTCCTATGGAGACAGGTTTATGATTGAGTCTTCATGATGCTTGAGATGCCATTTGATGTTGTTCTCTATCAACAGGCTGTTGGATGCTTGATTTACTTATTCATTACTTGACCAGATGTTCAGTTTGTTGTCTCATAGATGAGTAGGTTTATGCATTGCCTAGGTGTCAAGCATTGGCAGGTGGTTAAGCGCATCTTTTGCTACTTGAGTGGTACCCGGCTACTTAGGTTGCAGTCAGAGCGCATTGGTAGTTGCGAGGAACCTAGTGTTCCATGCTTGCACTAAGCACATTGAGGTGCATTCTCATTATGTCAGGGAGAGGTTCTTTGCTAGAGAGATCAACTTGGCATATGTGCCCATGTAGGAGAACATTGCTGACATTTTCACGAAGGCTCTGCCTAGGGAGAAGTTTGAAGCTTTTCGCAAAGCTTTGGGCTTACTTCCTTTTGTGGATTGATTCCACATAGCTTGGCACTTCCTTATACATAAGTGCCAACTCCTAGTTCACCACACCACTCCTAGGGGGATTTGTTGATATGTTTAGGTAATGATGTGTGTGAACACACTAGACCACCAGGGCAATTTTTTCCCTTTTTAAGAGGTTTTTTTCCCCGGTTTGTATATATGCCTATAGCCCTAATGGGTTACTTATCTTTGTACATTCTAGTGGTAATACATTCAGTTTTGTGTGTTATGCTCCAAGTTTCTTCTTCCTTGTGCTATTCGCATGCTTCCACAGACGTCTCACTCCAACATCACGCTCTTTCTCATTGGACACTTTCTCTCACATACCAACACAAACACACAATCACTTTTCATGCACACTCAAAGCCTCATATACACACTCACATAATCCCTTTCCCTCAGTGCACAATCTCACTCAAGCACGTATACACATTCACAATTCAACTCATACTTCCTCACACACTCACACTGATACTTACAATATTGGGCTCACATTTCTTCACTCGCAAGGTCTCTCACACACCTCATGCTCTCCTCTTTATCACACTCTCATACACACTCTAGCACAATAGAACATTTTCACTTACATAGAGCATATACATCCACAAATACACACACAATACCACATATTTTTTACATTCACTTAAACACACTAACACACAAGTCCAAGTCATGATTTGCACCTTCCAACGAAATAAGCTAAGCACCGAGTCTTATGAAGTAGTCTCTACTCTATTGACAATAATCAAGCGGGGGAATGCATTGAACTTGAAAATATAGTGCCAAAGTGATCAAACGCTTCTATGTATATGATTTGCATACACATGACTGAAGTGATGCTATCATCAACCCACATCACATGCATCAACCTTTCATAGCATACATCTATGTTTTAGCACCAGTCCAAAACATTCGCACCATGATAATGGAATTTATATGGATGGGGAAGAAACGCAATGGAGAAATGAAAAAAGGACAATTGATCTTTCATAAATAAATGAAACTCATGATTAAGTTGGAAATCCAACCATTGTTGTACATAACCAAGAACCGAAAGTAACTTGATGCATGACATAATCTCCGATAAGATCATTATTCAAATCAATTCATAAACCTCAAGCCCTCTCTTCATCATCAATATGTGCAAGGATGAGTTTTGGTCCGATCTCCTCATGGTGTGAAACAATGATCATGTTGCTTAGTGTTGTGGCATTCTTTGGTCACCCCATTGTATAATGCTCCTTTATCTACAAAATTTTAATAGCATGGGGAACCCTCTGGAAGTCTGAACTTTGTCCCCATGTGCCCATAATCCCCACATAGATAACATATTATTGGGCTTAATCCCCTAGACCATGTAGAATTCGAATCCAAAACTCCATTACTTCATGATAGGCCTATATAAAATGATTGTGTAGGAGCCTCAGGTTGTCGGAGAAGAGAGGGTTGGGATACTCATCCATATGGACTTACACATATCACCATCGATGTATAGGTAGGGACCCCCTTTAACAAGTAACAATCTTCGGGCTGATTGTCTACTTTCTGACACACTACAATCTACACACACTCACAAGCACTATGACCTTTATTATTACAAAGACTACACCACATAAACTTATTTACCTCATTCTTCACACTAAGCTCTTCCAATTCTTTCCCCATATGAGATAATGAGTCCTCTATGGCTGCCTTCTTTGATTGGGTGTCCTACAATTTGAGCATCTCTATCTCTTTCTTCAATTGATTTAAAGGATCCACTTTATACTCCCTCGCCAATCTATGCTCTTCCTTCCTCAATTTGAATTGTTGCCATATTGAATTTATCCAACATGGCACTGAATGAAGTTTCCCCTTCAACATAGGTTCTGTGCTTCATGGGAGTGACTTTTTAATCCATTTATGGACCATGAAGTTGGTGGGAGCTTCTAGTAACCTTGTCCTCAATGCCCTCATCCATGTGACATGCTCTACGAACGACTTACTGGGTTGCACCCTCAAGTTCTCTAGTTGCAAGCCTTCTTTGTTGTGTCCTTGTGGTGAATGCTTATATGAAGATTATCTTTAAATCATTACATATGAGGAAATGATTTTTGTCAAACTAAACCTACATAGAGTGGTTGAGAGCAAAGCCAAAAAGGCATCCTCTCAATCATGTAGTCCCCTACTCTTACATAGGCTAAAAAATATATCACATGATTGTTAGGATCTTGGTTTGTGAATCCATTATAGATAAGAAAGTTAATGCTTATCCTTGATAGGATTTGATTCAAGTCCTCCATTTTTCTTCTTTGCACAAAATGTTTATGTTCCTTAAGTGCGACAAAGCTCGTTAATGCCTTTGATCCTATAGACTCCATCGCATGGTTAACTTGCTCTTATGCAATTCCTTTCTTTGATCATGTTAGTTGCATGTGTGAAGTGAACAAACTACTTCAAGTTCTTCCACTACTTCAAGTCCTTCCACCACTTCAAATCTTGTTAAGTGTGACAAACGTTGAGGATATAATGGAGATCAATCAAATCCCCAAACATTTCATTTTTTAATGCATTGTATATGCAATTCAATGATAGTGGGCCTCAAAATGAACTTAAACTCACACAAATGAACCTTCCAACAAACATAAACTCGCTCAATTGCACAAGGGCACAGTGAATAGAAAACAATAAGCTAGTGAATGAACTTAAACTCACACAAATGAACCTTCCAACAAACATAAACTCGCTCAATTGCACAAGGGCACAGTGACTCGAATATTAATATTAAAAGACAAACTATTGCCAAAACCATTTTCCATAGCTACATCCAAAGATAATTAAGGAGAAAAACAAGAAGGGAGAGAACAATCGACTAGGGACAATGAGGAAGAGAGCATGATAAGATACTATGATGCTACAATAGACTATGAGATGAACAATGATACAAAGTTAAACCACAAAGACTCAAACTCAAAGATACATGATGACTCACCATATACCAAAGAACTATAGTGCTCAACTACAAGACTCCAAATGCTTTCATGCTACAGTGAACATTGAAAGAAGAGGATGAGTTTTTATTAGATGCATAGATGATCTCCTTCACTCTCTCATTGTGTCTTGGTCATCCACGTCTGTAGCTACTTGTTCCATTCTTTATCCTCTCATGTGTGTGCCAAGCCTCCACTACACAAAGAACCTTTCTTAATGATGTACTACAATTTCACATCTCTAACACATTGTAGGTAGCACCGCCACTAGCGTAGGATATGAAATATGTGGTATACACAGTGTTGTAGAATCCCCAAAATCAATGAAAACAAAAAATCCTATACTAAGTCGTCCTCTATCAAAATTTTGTAATTTTATTCATAACAATGCATGCACAAGAGATGCAAGAGCAAAGAAAGTACAACACTTCAACCGAAAGAGAAGAGAGGGGACATCACTTGATCATGAATTTTCTAAACATTTTTAGACTTTGTCTTCACCACCCGCAATGAGATCTTCAAACTCATGGAGCATAAAGACTGCCTTGAGGCACATGCATTTGTTTTCACATGAAATTTTTCTTACATCTTGTATGAGGCTATCTTTCCTTTTATCAAGCCAAAAATCATGAAAGGAGGATGTATAAGCTACCTTGAAGTATGTGCAAACTTCATTAGAAAAAATATATCATTCTATAATAATGTTTGGCTTTCGATTTCTCTCTAGAGTACATAGAGTGAGGAAGGGAGTGCAAATGAGACCTCGATATGTGTGCAAAAAATTGTCTTTTTTCTTTTTGTTTTTGTTTTGTTTTCCTTTTCCATCTTAGCGCAAGTACATGGTTTAGACATCTTGTAGCCAAAATATCTCAAAATTTATCTCTTCTACATAAGCCAAGTTCGCAAAAATACTATGATTTTACGGGATAGATGGGCCAAAACTAGCACAAAAAGGATCCCAAGTTGGTATATGAGCAGATGATCTTCTGACTAAGTCTGGAGTTTGATCCAAGAACAAGCAAAACCCTGATTTCCACCTTTTCATGGAGCCATTCATGCCACACTACTATAGTTTCAAGGTTAATTAGAAGAAGTTGCAACATGGGACATTACACTTGAGGATGATTGAGTCTTGATAGTTGATCCTATGAGAGCTTGATAAAGATCCTATCCATCATATCTACTTACAACCTCCAATTGCAACTAGATTGTGTTTGTTGTTTGCAAATTGATTGATTATATGTGCATAAGCGCACCCTAATAGTACTCATCAACACTTGGTTTCTACTTCTCAAAAACCTTTTATCTACTTTTTTATTTACACCTTCAATTTTACCTTTATTGATTTTCATCCTTCCTCTTTATCTATGTTCAAATATATTTCACCGTTTTGTATGAAAATAAAGAATTTGAATTTTTTTACCTTTTGTGAATATAGATCCAATTATGTGCATCTCCAATGTAACCATAAGAAATAATTAGTTGTTTAAAGTAAGGAAATTATCTTCAATGTATGTGAAAATAGATAAACCCTTCAGCTTATCACCCTCATTCAATCCATTTGCTCTGCAAATTAGCAAATCGACATTTAAAAAAAAAAGAACCTATTGAGGCCAAAACATTTTACTCCTTAATTATAAGAAAATAAAAATTAATCATATTAATTGGACTTCTCTTTATGTTTCTTGAATCTTTCTTAAACTAGATCTTCTTTCTTTGTTAGATGTTGAATAAATCCTCTTCAAGACCATCCACATCTTTATTGGTGACCCGAACACTTAGTTATGAAATATCGTTGAATTTGAGATGTATTTAAAAATTAAAAAAATAACATTTTTTGTCCTCTCTACTCCTTCCATGCTTGTTCCTGTTTTTCAATGACCTACTACCATTATTGGAGTTCTCAAAACTCTAGATGTGCAATTAGAAAGTATTTAGTAAGGATCAAAGAAATAAGGCCATGAACTTGCATGCATAGGTTTAATACTTAAAATAAATATAAAAAGAAGTTTCACATTCATAAAACATTTAGGTATAGTTATAGAAGGCATCACTACAAAAAACACCATTCATAGGTACAAAATAGAGGATTGTTTTACCATATGTGGATAAATCATTTGATCACCATCCAATCTTTTTTAAATAAAGGTTTCATATATTAATGTTCAAAGATATTTTTTGCTTTGTATGATATCCATGGGATGCATGAAAAGCTAATGATACTTGTGAAAACATTAAAGTGTAATTAGTCTATCTCGATGAACTAAAACTTCCTTAAAAAATGAAAATGTATAGTAAAACATCATATCCACATATGAGTTCTAGGATTGTGGAGTTTGACTAAGGACATTGAATTCATAAAAATAAATTAAACATGAAAGAAATTTATAAAAGATTTGTTACATCGAATAGGGTACTATGAACTTGCATCTCCAATCAAAGGGGGCTTTAGCAACCTATCACAACCTACCCTCCTATTAAGGGTTTGGTAGTATGTGTAGAGTTTGAGGGCATATTAATCCATTACATGTGATTGATATAATGGCTACATTGATAAGTGGAGCATTATGGGTGGATAATGACTTTGAGGGATATTTTGAGTAGGGTTCTCTAGATCAACAAGTTCCGTGCATTCATATGTTTGGTAGTTTTTCTCTTGCATGTTTGTGGTCACTAGTCATCCATCCAAATTCCAAAAGATGTGAGAATTCTTAGTTAATAAATTTATATACCTAAAATTGTGGTTTCCACACAAGATCACCATAAGATCCATCTTGGGTGGATACCCATTTAAGAGGAGATAATTGAAGTAGTTCGATGCCGATGCACCACAATGCGCTCTACTTCTCTAGAGCTCCACGATGATATGCTCAGAGTAGAAAACCGAGCTCCTGAGGCTGCACACAGTACTTCGCACAGATGTTGCAGAATACACAGTAAAACACAATACACAGAGGAGCACGAAGACAGACTTCTTAGGTCTTACAAATGCGGTCGAACTTACAGTCTGTGACTCACCAGGCCACTATATGTTTTATTAAAGAACATATACAAGGAAGTGTCCGGTGGCCATTTGACCTTTCACATGGACACTAACGATAAGAATCTCCCACTAAAGGACAACATGGCCAAAGTAACTATGGGAGAAAAATAAAGAATGATAAAGAATACCTGAGTGTAATTATACAAATTATACCTCCCACCTGATGGGCATGTTACACAGTGTACAAGTGACTGTGTAAGATCAAGAATCAAGTAACCCCCATCAAGTGACAACAGTGTCAAAAGCTATCTTGTGGTAGAGCTTTAGTCAAAGCATCTGCAGCATTATCTCGAGTGTGAACCTTCTCAAGGATAATGTGCTCAGTGGCTAAGCAATCTCTAATGAAGTGATACCGCACCTCAATGTGCTTGGTCTTTGCATGATAGACCAGATTCTTAGCCAAAGCAATGGCACTCTGACTATCACTGAGCAAGTGAGGTACATGCTGAGGTAAACCCATATCACAAGCAAGATGAGAAAACCACAATGCTTCCTTACATGCCTCACTTGTTGCAACATACTCTGCTTCTGTGGTGGAAACAGCTGTACATTCTTGAAGACGAGATCTCCAAGAGATAGCACCTCCAGCAAAATGAAAAATGTACCCTGATGTAGACTTATGATTGTCTACACAACTAGCATGATCAGAATCTGTGTAACCAATAATGGATGCTTTCCATCTACCTAAGCATAGACACTTGTCCTTAGTGCCACTCAGATATCTCAAAATCATCTTGACCACTTCCCAATGTTTCTTGCCAGGATTATACATATATCTGCTCACAACTCCCACTGCAAATGCAATGTCTAATCTCGTAGCTACCATAGCATACATGAGACTACTAACAATAGACTCATAGGGAATTTTGGTCATGAATTCCTTTTCCTCATCTGATTTGGGGCAATCATCCTTGCTCAATTTCACATATGTGGGGAAAGGTGTACTCAATGCCTTTCCACCCTGCATATTGAACCGATGAAGTACTTTGGATATGTAAAAGGATATGCATCTTTTAATCCTATCAAGAGTAATGCGCATACCAAGAATATGTTTGGCATCCCCCAAATCCTTCATATCAAGTGTCTGATTCAACTTCTTTTTATGAATTGACAAATCATGAGAGGACTTTCCAGCAATCAACATATCATCGACATAAAGTATCAAGCATATCAAGCTGCCATCTCAGCATCTCTTTGTGTAGAGACAATGATCCTCATTGCTTCAAGAATAGCCTTGAGATTTCATAAAAGCATCAAACTTTTGGTACCATTGTCTAGGGGACTGTTTAAGTCCATTGTCTCTTCTTAAGCTTACAAACTAGACTTTCCTTGCCACGAACTACATAACCCTCTCGTTGTTCCATATAGAGCTCATCTGTAAGATCTCCATGCAAGAAAGCAGTTTTCACATCCATTTGGACTAGCTCTAAGTCCCCCATTGCAACAAATCCAAGCAACATGCCCAAGGTAGTCATCTTGACCACTGGAGAGAAGATTTCCTTGAAATCAACACCATGTTGTTGCTTAAAACCCTTTGCAACAAGTCATGCTTTATACTTTGGAGAAGCATTATCTGATGTGAATTTTAGCTTATATACCCATTTACATGGTAAAGCTTTCTTGCCCTTTGGCAAACGTACTAAACCCCAAGTACCATTCTTGTGAATAGAATCCAACTCATTCTTCATGGCATGCTCCCACTTGACATGATCCTCTGTCTGCATAGCCTCTTTGTAGCAAGAAGACTCACCGGCATCTGTTAGCAGAACAAAATCTAAACCTAGAACATATCTATCAGGTGTAGCAGCCAGGTGTGGGAAAGAGAATCAGCCATAAGCGCCTCAGATGGCACAGTACTATCAAGTGTCAACACGTCAGCATCATCAGAAATAACATTAATTTCTTGAATCTTCACAGTTGAAGTAGATGGTGCAGGTAACTGTTTAACATGCCCATCAACATTCTGTCATTTACCTTTAGCATTCTTTAATGCATAACAGTCTTTCTTCATGTGTCCTTTCTTATGACAATAATGGCATTTGATATCCCTCTTCCTTGATTTACTTCTACTCTTATTCTGTTGATCATTCTTTTTCTTATTCTTGCTCCTGCCGTGTTGTTGATTCTTTCCTTGGTAAGAATCACGAACATTATATGCATCTCCACTCTGAGTTCCAACCATAGATTTTCTACGAATCTCCTCACTCAAGAGTGCTCCACGTATGTCATCATAGACGAGTTTACCACCACGTGCACTATTGCTAATAGTTGTGCAAAATGTAGCCCATGATGAAGGCAAGGTGCATAACAGCAATACTGCTTTCATTTCATTATCCATATCCATTTTTTGAGCTTGTAACTGAGAGAATATAGCATCAAACTCATTTAGATGAGCAGCAACACTATCTGTGTCCTTCATACGAAGGTCATATAATTTTCTCATCAAATAGACTTTATTTGATGCCGTCTCTTTTTCATATGTATTGCATAACTTCTTCCAAAGCTCCTCTGCACTTTCACAGTCTAATATGTTAAAGTAAAGATTATCTGCCAGGTGCAAGCGAATGGTAGACCTGGCCATTTCATCTAACTCATCCCAATCATCCTCATCCATGTCAACAGGCTTCTTTGAAATCCCATTTACTGGCTTCCATTGCCTCCTTTGAATCAACACATCTTTAATCTGATTCTTCCATAGAGCAAAGTTTGTGCCATCAAATTTTTGGATCTCAAAATGGTCTTTGCCCTGCAAGTTATAGCTCCTCCTCGAAACACTAGCACTAGACCCTGATCCACCGGATGTGCCTAAGACCTCTGATGCCATGATGGTAGAGAACTGAGTAGAATGATAATGGAGCTAAAAGAGTCTAAACACCAATGAATAAGTGTATCAAGGAGTAAATTGACCACTGTATAGTTGACAAAACCAGAAATCTGGAAAAATTTTGCCAAAGTATCCTCTGCAAAATGAGTGTATGACCAATGTCAAAATATCATAAAACTGCAAGTACTGACATGCTTTCCTGGATAGTGAATTACTAACTCCACTGCATATAATGAGTTATCCAATAGAAGCCAACTAGGCTTATCGAGCACCTATGAACAGCTATCATACATCTCCTATGGCGAGGCTGGGTAAGTCTTCCACCTGCATCACCGAAGAGACCTCGACATCTGGGTGTCTCCCAGTTAAGAAAACCTTACCACTACCCTCTTTATCAAACGTAAAAAGGCTTTATGCAAAGAACGTAACTGCTACATCAATGACCACATGGATGTACATAAGCGGTATCCACAGAAGTGTACATGGTGTGTATGTGTTCAATATATGCAGTAAAATGACACTAAAACCTAAATACACAACCCAAAAACTAGCCAATGACACTGCAATTGTCTGTCAACTCTGATGTTTTAGGCTCAAAAAACCTGCATAAATTTGCAATAGCTGCTCCCACCAAAACTAAAACCTTTCAAGAAACCTGTAGTTTTACGAGTGTGGCTGAAAACACAACCCCAAAGGTTGATATTTAATATTGGTGAAGTACAAAGAACACTCTTCTTGATGTTATTAGACCTGTGTGAAGAGAACTATGTGCGGAAGTACTCCAAAACGGATCCAAAAGACACCCAAAAATGGTTCAAAAATAGGCTTTGAAAGCAAAGAATGAAGCTTTGAGGAACCAAAACATGTTCAAGGTAATGTCAACTTTAGTCTTTCCCCTTCTTCGGACACCACAAGAGTGTAGCTTAGTGGCAAGAGATTGCCACGGTTAAGCGAGCTCTAGGGGGAACAGTACTAGAATGGGTGACCTCCCGGGAAGTAAAGGAACCTCTATCTTCCTTGATCCTTGAGGTCCTCCCTCGCGTGCAGCCAACGATGACTTCGATGACTCGGATGGCAAGGTATGCCAAGGTTTATGTTTTGGTCGCCGCCTTAGTCATAAGCCTTGGAGAAGGGGGGTGGGGGGGGGGTTTGCTCGCTACGCTCGCACAAAAGGAACAAAGCTTTTTGCATCAAACTGCTCTGATACCAGTGAAGTAGTTCGATGCCTATGCACCACAGTGCGCTCTACTTCTCTAGAGCTCCACAATGATATGCTCGGAGTAGTAAACTGAGCTCCTGAGGTCGCACACAATACTTCGCACAGATGCTGCAGAATACATAGTAAAACACAATACACAGAGGAGCACGAAGACAGACTTCTTAGGTCTTACAAATGCGATCGAACTTACAGTATGTGACTCACCAGGCCACTGTATGTTTTATTAAAGAACATATACAAGGAAGTGTTCGGTGGCCATTTGGCCTTTCACATGGACACTAACGGAAACAATAATCATTAAAGCCCCACAAAAATGAGTTAATATTACTACATTAAAATGATCTTTAGCTATACCCCACTTATGATCCCAAAAGCCTTGATTTTTGTTACATAAATTCATATAGTGCATTATTAGGCATGAAAGATCGCTAATTAAGAATTTTGTGCTTTTATTATTAATTTTGTTTCTTTCATGTTGACTATATGTCAAATGTTTGGGATGATGTATTCCTTTGTCTTAGATAATGATACTATCTTTAGAATCTTTGTTTGTGGAAGATGACTTTTTCATCTACATCAACCAACTTGGAGATTTGACTCTTTTTCCTAATTCACACCAAATGCTTGGGAGTCTTTATACTAGCTAGAAATTAGCATTTACAAACCAAACTCACCTACATTCCACATCATAAAGGGTGAAGGTGCTTGAATCACAATTTCCACTTCTTATGACCTAGAAGCTCTCAAATGGACATTTTTTGTAACAAGCATTGGGATATTCCAAGCATATAGGAATATATGCAATTGTAATAAGCAATACATCAATCCTTTAAATAGTTCTTATTGAGTTGTACTAAAACAATTGAATGGCATACACTTAATTGTAAGTATAATTTTTATTAACTCAATTCTTTTCCTCTACCTATTCTTACTTAGAATTCTATAAATATCTTAAGGTGTAAGTGTTTTTCTTGAGAAATCCAAGAAAATGTGATACCTAAGGTGATGTAATTACCCTTACTCAGCTTATAAAATGGTATCGCTATGGTGAATAAAAAATTGCTAAGTTTCAAGAATTCTTAAGTTTTATTTTACATGGAAAGAAATTGAGGCAACAAAGAGTTAATTTCTCGCATCATCATATCAACCAAATAAGATAAGATTGTTCTTATCCACATGTAAAGGTAGCATGGGAATTGAAAAATACTTCACAAAGCTTATTACTGAACTATGCTTTTCATCCCACCCTCAAACAAATAAATCATCTAGTTTTGTCAGAGGAGTGATCTGCCTAGATGCAAACAACTTCTCAATCTTTGTCCCAACACCATTGAAAAAGCATATTCCAAGTATAAACTTCTAATACTATAAGAGAGGAATGGAACTTTATGGATTTATACTCACTACATAGTCCTACATGTGGTCATTATACATAATACCTAATCTATCTCAAGAATTCATGAAGTATTTTGATCTATTATTAGGAATACTTGAATTTACAATATAGTGAAATCAAAATCTATGAAGAGTTCATCCTAAAGAATGTATTCAATAAAAGGTATGTGCAGCATTGAGTTTAAAATCATATCATTAATTTAGCCAATGTACTTGAAACATTCAACAAACATGGAAGATATGTTAGAGTCCTATCTCAATGAGTTTGTCCTTATGTTCTTTGAACATCTGCTCAACATGAGAGCAAGAACATTAAAAAAATGTCAATAGAGAACTTATTATGCTAAGGGGAAATGAATTACATGTGAATAAGAGTATATGTTCCTTCCAAATCTATCTTGAATTTTTGGAGCATATGGTTCTCCAAGGATGATCAGATAACCATTTTGCTATCAAGATCAATGATATCTTAAAATAGCTTATCCCAACGAATGTTAGGAAATTACAAGAATGTTAAGATTCTTGAGATTCATTGAATGGAACCATCAATTACAGATATATGCAAATAGCCTTCATCCTTTGAAGGAGATGCCTACAAAAAAATATGGACATGAATCTGATCATCATGGACAAGAAGCCTTTAAGGCATTGAGGATAACTTCACTCATGTTTCTTGTATATCTTGTATAAAACTCTGAATTCATGAATGGGATCCATCATCTAATCACATTGGCTATATAAATATAAGAGTGCCTTCATATCAAGAACACTCCATGGTGTTAAGCTAAATTATCCTACTCATGACCTAGAACTTTTGGCTATCGTAAGCCCCTTAGAATACGAGGACAATATTGCTAGGCTTAAAGATTTTGCCTTATCATAGAGCATGAAATTCACAAGTTGATTTTCACCCAGAGTAATCTTAATATGATACTAAGGCAATGGTGGAGTTACTTCAAGAGCACATTCTCAAAGTTACGTAATAGCTCAAGAACATGGATTTAATGGTTGATTTTTTTTGTAAAAAAGCAGCTCTCTAATCTAGAAGATGAGAGGTTTACTGATGTACTTTGTATCTCCAATGTACTAAAACTTCATTTCTATAAGCAACTTTTTTAAGAAC